>OZ024836.1:24393299-24993299 GCA_964016985.1 Anodontia alba | reverse complement strand
ACCGCTTGCAGCCAACTTTTTAGTACAGTTATATCTCAACCAAGCTGGATTATAAATATCTCGAGTAGTTAGCAATATCCATAAGAGCAATGTAATGCCAAAAGTTTAAACTTACACAGTGTAATGTCAACATCCTGTGACAAAATACCTTCAGCCTAAATGTTCTGTTCTGCGCTTAGTTCATGGTATACTTAATTAATATAGGGATCAAACATGGTTTTTCATGCATTAACACTCTCCACGTCCCGTGGGAGGTGTTGAAAACCGAGGCCGAAGGCCATGTTCGATCCCTGTTATTGCATGCAAAATGAAAACATTTGCTCCATTTCGCGTTATTTCTTGCACTATGTTGTTCACTTTTTTTCCGATGTCGCGCGAATGCTATTTCCACAGACTATGCTCGTTCGAGGGCACGGTAGTACTCATCTTGTGACGGCAGCAATTCTGTGACCCCAGTACCAGCGTATTGAAAGTTGCGTAGCCGTGCATTAACAGCTCGTGAATTGCCTTGTTAATACACGGCTTTTCGCTGGTTAATGCGCGACTGTTAATAACGTGCGACACTGCTTTTTATGCAGTAATGAGGTATCAAAGCCGTGTCACGCCAAAAAGCATATGACAATAGTAAGTCGCTAGCCAGCTATGGTTTACATCCCCCTCCTCTCGAATTCTGTAGACCATGTGTTTCTTAAAGCGGTTATCTTCAAAGTGTTTTGCAGCATGATAGCTATCTGGCGATGGGGGAGTAACATAGACACAGTCGGTTACATTCGTCTATCCTACGAAACGTATAATACCATAGGACACTTGGAGCAGAGGTTATTATATGTTCCAAATAATATATGAAATTACAGAGCAGTATTCAATAGCTACAAGGTATGATGTCTGGAGATTCTTTTGGCCTTACATGGTATTGCGCATGTTACATTTTCTACTGTACCCTTTCGAAATATGTAATTTAGCTCATATAGTTCATATTAATAGACTGTGCATTGCCCCTAAGATATTAACTTTGTAATTTGGGATTAGGTATTTAAATATCCTTTCCAAAGCTGCATATATTATCCCTCTAGCGTTTTTACTTTTTCAATTATCGAGTGTTCAGCAAATTCACCCCACAGTGAAATGTAACATTACAAAAATCATTTCCACACAAAATCACATCACTGCAGCCTAGAAGTTGTACAAATTAAAAGTGATTTCTTATTATAGCATTACATCTTAGTAGTATGGGATACTTAGGCGCGTATCGCTCTGGCCATAGTAATGTTGGTAACACCTAAATATCTACATGCTATGAGCTTTGGTGGTTTTATGTATAGTATTCTGCTTCAGTATTTAGTACCTCTGTTTTGTATAATCTAGCAGCTTTTTAAGCATTTCCAAAACTGCAGATTTAATGCCGCTATTCTTTGTCAGTTATATATAATTAATATTGATAACAGTAAAGTTGCTATCTGCTTCAAGACAACTTTTGCATAAAATATTGAATACTGTCCTGCAGTGTTGAATGTATGGCAAATGCTTGTAATTTATTTATTTCTAAAAAAAGAATCTTCAGATGAAATGAATCATATGGCAGACACTCAAATGACTGTTTAATAATTTATCAAAGGTTACATATGTAACACCCCAATGTCTTAATTTTAAGGAATTTTTATCTCTGGTAAGGGTTTTACCTATAATTTTATCTCGTGCGTTAACACTCAATTTAAGAATGATACTTTGCAGAATACGAGGATAAAAATGACACTTTCGCCATATTTATTATGTTACATTATCGGGTATGGTACGCAGATAATTCATGTATCGGCAATGTAGCTAGCCAATGCATATCAACTCAAGAATTGTATTGTTACATAAAGAAAATCTCAAATATACCTTGCGACACTAGTTTTTGTTTATGGTTTTATTTATGACCATCAAATCTATTAAAACCATGACGCATTATGCAGTTAACCACACAGTCTTCCTGTGACATGTTGAATGTATGTAACATAAAACATTTTTTTCTGATTAAATAATATTGATGCAAGTATATTCTCATGCAAAGAAGTACATGTACCTGTTACCAGAGTGCCCTGATTAAAACGAAATTTTCACCATCATAAGCTGTCGCAAGACATATTGGGCCAGTGAACACAGGGATGACTGATCAATGTCTTCTCTGTGTGCTCAATGAATAGATAAGGACTTGATGCAGACTGTAGAGACTGATCGGACTGAGTAGACAACCAGGCTGATCTGAGTATTTGCCAGGTGCATAAGTTAATTGTTAGTTTCGTCATGCTGCGGCTAAAATGCATTAAGATAACGTAAAATAAATCATATCAGCTTTTGCCTTTTGGTGATATGATATCTTCCCAAAAGAAACAGTGTTGTTTTTTCTCTGAAATATATATTAATAAAAAACAACAATCCTTGCAGTAAAGTGAGTAACATCAGGGAAATTTAGAAACATATATAGCACAATGAAATTAAATATAAGTCAAAGCAGTTCAGAGACTTTAGCACCTTTATAGATTAACTCCATTCTTGTGCTGAATACAATGTGGTATGCAACTTAATTTTCTTCTGTGACAGGCATAGATTTGTACATTTTGCTATTACGTGTATAACATATACTACCGGTACTTAGCTAAAACTCATGAACAAAACTCAGCTTAGTACTGTTAGATATGATTATCTATAGTCAGCATTACATAATTACATATAACGATAAAATTAACTCTATGAAAGGACCTAGAAAAATATTCTAAGTGTCAGAATATGCATTATGACCAGCAGAAGTTGTGTTTAAAGCACCACAGTATGTCTCAAATATGTAACTCTGAAAACTGAACAGTATCTGGGCAGAAGAAAAAATGTCTTAAAGAACCATGGTAGGGTCTGTCTTTAGAAGCTTAATAAAATAAACGTAAAAAGATTGCCTTTGGAAACTAAGAACACACTACAGACAAGAAAATGGGAGTCTCGGTTTTATTGAGACTCTTCATAAGCAGTACTGAAGTTTGCAACACTGCTTACTCCCTCTAGCGTATACATGAGCATAACTCCATTACCAAAGATTCCACAACAGGACCAATGATCCCAAAGGAAATTAAATATAATCTGCACTATGGTAAAGTACGGGGAGACGTTCTCCCGCCGCCACACGGCACTGATACCAGCTGCAGTGTAGTAAAATAAACGTCAACAAGATGACTGCCTTTGGAAACAAAGAACACACTACTTATACGAAAACGGAAGTCTGGGTTTTATTGAGACTCTTCATAAGCAGTAATGAAGTTTGCAACACTGCTTACGCCCTCTAGCATATACACGAGCAGAACTCCATTTTCAAAGATTCCACAATGGGCCCAATGCTTCCAAAGGAAATGAAATATAATCTGCACTATGGTAAAGTACGGGGAGAGGTTCTACCGCCGCCACACGGCACTAATACCAGCTGTAGTGTAGTAAAATAAATGTAAAAAAAGATTGCCTTTGGAAACAAAGAACACACTACAGATAAGAAGATGGGGAGTCTAAGTAAAGATATGCAGGAGTCTTATAGCAGTTACAGTTGTATTACATACGTTACCAGACACGTTGAGTACATGATAATATCTGATAAATATATTTTATATTGGTAGTAAACTATTTTCACCTTAACAAAATCATTGATTATCAGCAGGTATAAGGTCATTGTCACGTCTTATATTGCAATGGAAATGAAAGCTGAGAACAAAATACCATACCGTATTTTGGTATCAGAATAATCTAGTAATGAATGATATAGCAGGGGTTGGGAGGTGCGGTTATAATATATATATATATAGTATGACCATCAATTACACATTTTGGCTGTCCATTATAAAGTGACAAAGTGAATGGAAATCGTTTAGATTTATGTTTATTGTGTGTTACTCATTATTTATATCACTAATACAATTTATAGCAAGACTTTTTTATAACTGTATATCTTTAATGGTTTACCTATCACTATATAGATAATAAATGATTGTAAACATTTATTTAACATTTATTTGTCATCGCATTATATAATGTATGACTGACCTGTATACGTTTTTGTTAACAAAGTATTTCATAATAAAGCAGATTTTATCGAAGCATACTGTCTTATTGCCAGCATATGTGTGTGATGTTGTTATCATCGTGATTAACACTGCATTTAATGTAAATTCAAATAATGTAATAGTTCTAATTTTAATACATTGTGCCTTCAGAATGTTTTTCTCCGCTTTATTATGCTTTTGAGTCGATGTTGGGAAAGTATATAATATAGTCATTAATAGAGCTGTATTGAAGGGATTTCTCCTGTAACAACTATCTATAGGAAACATTGTTTCACTATCAAAGCAGAAAAACTGACATATAACTAGTATAACTGTATTAAGTGTGAAATATTACTTGCAGTCTAGATGGATTTATGTTTTAGAATATCAGCTCGTAGAACATAAGCAACTAGAGCAAGTCGATGGTGCGCCATCCCATATCCCCGCGCCAGCGCATATCTCCTTGCACATCAAAATTCCAAATGCAGTACTCATCCATAGAACTATTACTTCAAAAAGGCTAAGAGGAGTTGTGTGACAATAAACAAAGCCCACAATCCTACTTTTTGACCTCTTGTGACGCCCAGATATGCATCCGGGGCAAAAGTTTTGCACCACTCTATTTTACTCTTCATTACCTTCGATTTGATATGCAACAAGACTATGTACAAAATGGATTTTGGACCCTGCCCCAAGGGCTACACAGAAAAAAAGCAACACAAGTACCATTGCATTTAAACAGTCTGCAATATTAAACACTGGACGGTTAAAACTGCGTTTGAAATGTTCTTGAAAGGGCCGTAAAACCCAAATCAAAAATAAATAAATAAATAAATAATAATAAATAAAATAAAATAAACTGCGTTTACTGATTGAATAGAAAAAAAACAAAAAAAACAAAGGAAAGTTGGTGATCTAATGTAAAAAAAAAAAATGTTTACAAAGCATATCTAAGTCGTTTGTTTGCATATGCACGTATGTTCGCTACTGTATTATGACTTACGTAATGTCTCTGAAACCTTCATTTGATGTAAGTTTCTGTGCATTAGGACTTCGATCAATATTATTTGCCTTATTAAAATACATTATGCTTATTCAAACATGTTTAGCAAATACGTCCTCAATCTGAAGTACCCTCTACGTTATCCACAGTCGCTTGCGTCAAACTGTCGCAAAATGCCTTAATAAGCACTCAAAGAGAGCACTGTAACCGGCGTCTACATACAATAATGGCTAAAAAGGTTCACTCTGTTAATTTGGTTGACAAGCAACAGAAACTGACAGATAGAGAGCTGGAGTTATATAGTAATGAAGCTTGTTTTTTTGCAATTACTGAAAACGGATGACTGTTGCCGATGATAATTATGTGCTATGTCAGACTTGCTACAGCCCAGTGGGCACATGACGTTTATACAACGTCGTATTAACGTCGATGCAACGTCATGACGTCTTTACAAAGTCTGTTTTAGTCGATGTAACGTCATGACGTTGTATTGACATTGATGCAATGCAGTATAAGCGCCATGTGCCCCCTTGGAGTATTCATATGAGCATCTTAAATATACAAACATTTTTTCTTCCATATCGTTTCTGATTTTTGTTTTACCATCCCCGTTCACATTTTTCATATACCAGAATAATGTATCCCCCAAAATAAAAACTAAAGCAGATTTGCCTTTGAATATTTCTTATGAATTTAGAAATTTGAGATGTGCAGGTATTTGCCTATCCAAAACAAACCCGACTTTCACAGATGAGGTAAAGGACCTCTATAAAGATCAAACATATATTTGTAATTTTGGACCTGCATCAGAATTAAGGGTATAGCTTCGCGTGAGTAAAATTTGTTTAAGTCCCCAATGGTTTTCCTACTGACCGTTTCCCTCTGTTGCAGTTCTTCTTTTGTGGACGGCTGTGGTTTGATACGTTTTTTTTTTTTTTTTTTTTTTTTTTTTTTTTTTTTTGTTTTGTTTTGTTTTGTTTGTTTTTGTCCTTATTTGTTCCTCTTCTGGTCTCCCTTTGGTGCCTCGGAAGGTATGTGTTTTACGATTCTAAAATTTCCTGTGAATTTCCACATATTGTTGCATTGTTCTAGATAAGGCATGTTTTAATTAAAAAGACAATGAAATATGATTCTTATTTATCCACGAATATAAAACTGCGAATATTCAATTGAAGCGCCTCTTGTGAAGAAACAAACAAAATGATACGTGATGGTCTATATACAAATGATCAACAAACACCGTAATACACGCATTAAGCGTTGAATATTGTGTTTCAACACGAATGATTCATCAACTATTAACATTTTTAAAAAAGAAATGTGAAATAAAATATATTCAGAAAAGATGAAACGTATCAAGAATACGTTCACTTAATTAAGATGATCGGATTGACGTCACTAGGCAGTCTGCCGCATAATATATCCAGTCTATAGCCAATTCTTTTATAACGGTTAATAAGTTTTCTGAATTGCTCCGAAAAGTTAGATTTACCTACATTTTTTTTTAAATCTGTACACTAAGTCACCGTAAAATTCTGGTTCCGATATACCTTGTTGCAGAAGTGTTTTCAGACTGACGCAGCGGCTATAATTTTTCTAAAAAGGCACAGTGTCTGCGATAAAATTTCGAAAACGCCTTACGAAGTTTAAAATAACGATAGCCCTGCCTAAGAGGTTTGGCAGTAAGGGCTTTATTACGGTAGTTAAAGTCATTAAGATTTGAAGAAGCTCTGGCGAATCTAATAAGTTGTGATATGTATACCCCATATGAGGTACGCCGGGGGACATCGCCATCCAGAAAAGGGAAATTGACTATATCAAAATCAAAATCGTCCCGTTTATCATAAATTTTGGTGGAAACTGTACCATAAGATATACATAGATTCAAACCCAAAAAAGGTGCCTCGGTATCGGAAGAATTTGCTCTATTTAATTGGAGTTATGTAGGGTATATGCGGTCCACGAAGCCTCTACTGCCAAACGTCTTAGGCAGGGCTATCGTTATTTTCAACTTCGTAAGGCGTTTTCGAAATTTTATCGCAGAAACAGTGCCTACAGAATAAAGCGTCAGTCTGAAAACACTTCTAGAACAAGGTATATCGGAACCAGAATTGTACAGTGACTTAGTGTACAGATTTAGAATAAAAGCACCGCAAGCATAATACCCCGCCATAGCAATTATTTGTTTATGTATTAAAGTTATCGTTGCGAAAATGTCTTGAAAGAAAATGATGGAGGGACAGATTACAATCCTAAACCAGATCTTAATCAGATAATATCAATTAACAGATAACAATCCCAAAAAGGGTAAGAGAAAAGTCCAGGGAGTGCCACAATTACAAACCGCAGCCCTTCCCAGACCCCATGAGGAAGAGGAAACCGACAAATCTAAACAAGCACAAACCGAACAAACGTACGAAAAGCACTAAGATTAGCTCTCTCTTCCCCAGGCGAGGTAATCGCAATACTAAAAGGGCTGAAAAACACAAGAACAAAATGACACACGGAAAGACATACAACAAATCGCCTCGTAGAATAATCCACAAAGCAACAAAGAGTAAGACTAACACCGAGCTAAACCTGATCTCCTTACTGTCAATACATATAGCAAGTTTGGTTAAAATCCCTTGTTATTTACTACAGTTATCATCCGGAAACGAAACTATGGGCGTGTCTCGGGCAGATAACTCTGTTAAAATTTGACGAAATTTGCCCATTAGTAATCCCAAACCAGATCTCCTTAATGCCAATGCATATAGCAAGTTTGATGAAAATCCCTTGTTATTTACTGTTATCACCCGGAAATGAAAATATGGGCGTGTCTCTGGCAGAAAACTCCGTAAAAACTTGACGAAATTTGCCCATTAGCAGTCAGAAACCAGATCTCCTTAATGCCAATGCATAAAGCAAGTTTGGTGAAAGTCCCCTGTTATTTACTCAAGTTATAGTGCGGAAACGAAAATATGGTCGTGTCTCGGGCAGATAACTCCGTCAAAAATTGACGAAATTTGCCCATTAGCAATCCCAAACAGATCTCCACAATATCAATACACATACCAAGTTTGGTGAAAATCCCTTGTTATTTACTCAAGTTATAGTCCGGAAACAAAAATACGAGCGTGTCTCGGGCAGATAACTCCGTCAGAAATTGACGAAATTTGCCCATTAGCAATCCCAAACCAGATCTCCACAATATCAGTGCACATACCAAGTTTACTCGTTATCATCCGGAAATGAAAAACGGACGGACGTACGACGGACGGGTAGACGGACGGACTCACGGACGACCAACGTGAAACCATAATAAAATGGTTTACTCTACCGACTGTTCTAAGGCGGTGGTCCTGGTGTTGGTCTTACTCTTTAATGCTTTGTGGTGTATTCTACGAGGCGACTTGTTTTATGTCTTACCTTGTGTTATTTTGCTCTTGTGTTTTTCAGTCTTTTAGCATTGCGATTACCTCGCTTGGGGAAGAGAGAGCTAATCTTACATTTGTTCGATTTGCGTTTGTTTGGTTTTGTCTGTTTCCTCTCCCTCTTAGTTTCTAGGAAGGGCTGCGATTTGTGATTGTGGCACTCCCTGGAGTCTTCTCTTACCTTTTGCTTAGTTTCGCTGGTGTGTGATATCTCTTTTCTGGTGCCTGGGACTGCCGTATTGAGTTGGTAATGGTTCCAGAGGTGTCTCGGTGAGGGACTCCTTTGACTACATGGTTAGACATCTCCTGCCATGATGTCTGCAGTTCCCCTGTCTCATGAGATGCGTCAGCTGATGTGTGTTCGGAGGGGGATGTGTTTCGCTGGCCGAGTCTTACCCATCACGCGTTTTGTTTTCTAGCTTTCGGAATCTAGCGACGCTACTGAAGATAAAATCAGAAACGCGCATACGTCAATTTGGTATAGTTACGCTTAAATTAATTAACAACTCTGGTGATATGAGTATGGTTCTTTAACAATTTCACTTCGGTAGAGAAAACAAATACCTATGCCATCAGTGTAGATTTAGATGAGTTGGTTTCATTCCGTCAAGATCTACACTCTCTGCCTTTAAGTTATTATTATTATTATTATTTTTATTATTATTACTTAAAATGTAGATTACAACAAGACATATTCGCCCGATGAAATAACTACAAATTATCCGGTTATATATGATAAACCCACGGAATTATAGCTGGATAAACCCTTTTACTCCTTTTAAGCCATTCCTCGAACACTTCCGTCTTTGAATTTGGCTAACATCGATGTAAGTCAAAATATCACATACATAGCAAAATGGATAACGCAAAAGATAATACATAATGATCAGGGAAGAATTTATTGGGAAGAATTTATTAACAACGAACACCTATCAGCCCTTTCAGTCCGACAGTCCGAGTGTTGTTTGGACATGGGTATCCGCCACACGCCTGCCTGAACTCGGTGCGGAGTGCTTGCGGTGCCACTCCGATGCGGACATGTGCTGTCCTTTGTGTTCTCAAACTGTGATCAGTAGGATTTGCAAACATTATTTTAGATATTGTATTGAATTTTTGTGCAGATGTTGTTTTTACTTGAATTGAGGGCCACAACGTAGAACAGATATTAAGCTAAATGTGTTTACCCTCAGTAAATAATGTATATAAATTAATAAATAAATAAATAAACAGATACCTGTGCGAACAGTGTATATCTAGTTGTTTGCGATTTTTTTCTGAAGCCCCGTTTTGTATCAGTGGACATGTCCTAATTCAAGGATAGACGAGTCCACTACAAAAAGAAACTCGGGGATAAAAGGGTTCGGGTGCACGTACATATAATTCAGATTAAGCTTCAACCTTAGCATTCGTTTTTTTTTGGGTTTTTTTTTTTTTTGTTTTTTAATTTTTATTTTATTTTTATTTTTTTTTTTTTTGTAAACATTGATTGAGCGTACTTATTTTTATATAAACCACCTCAATTAAACTTCTGAAAGACTTTACTCGGCTAGTAATTGCTTCAAGATCTAAGACAAATTATAACATTATATTAAAGGACTTTATAAGACAAATTATAACATTATATTAAAGGACCTTAAGAGAACACTAAATTGCACTAACTTTCGTTTCTGTTCCGTTGCTTTCAAAGAGCTTCTAGGTTCAATATACAAAGCTGATTTATAGTGTAATAAATCACCACCAAGACTTATGTGTCAACGTGATCGCATCATCACCTATTGCTCTGTATAATTTGTATAATATATGTGTTTCATTTTAGGGAACCAGATATTCTTGGTAGATATTCCATCATTTGTTACAAGGGCGACTATATTTGGGATTTTCTGTTCATTTTTCTGCATACTAAATACCTTTAAGAACTACAAATGTATCCAAAGGACACGGATATCCCGCCCGAAAAAAATAATAAAAGCAAATTGCTAACAACTGAAAAACTTAAATGCAAATTGCTAACGGATGTGGACGGAGACAGACAGCCGGACGGACAGGGATAACACTATATGCCCTTTCCAACATTCTTGGCGGGGGCATAAAAAGGATCACCTCTAAAAGGAAAAATATTGTTCCCCGTGGGAGCAAATTCTTTCTTTATAGAGTAGACCCTTTTCTTCAGAAGAAATAGAGTTGAATAAAACCGAACCTGTTTGAGCTTCCTTTAAATAAACATATGATGCATCAAACATATATAGTTTCGTTTCACATACATCCTGTGTCTGACATACTGCTGTCTAATGAGAATATGATTAGTAGCTTTGAACTGCATGCCATGCAAATATAATGGTATTCTATAAAGTATGCGCTAACTAACACAAATACACCAGACAACCCTATTATCAGTTTCGTACTACATAATTTAATTGCTAAGTTCAGGTTTGAGAAGTATGTCGTCGCCACCTTAAGAGGTCTTGATATATAGGAATATTACTCCCTTGCAGTGAGTCACCTGAAGAAAATATCTGGTAAAACGTCAATAGAAAAGAAGGCAATGATCTATACAATTACCTAAGACTTTCCGTCCAGGACACCAAAAAGAAACAAAGATGCATTTAAAACAACGGCACCACAATCAAAGCACTACAAGCCGAAGGCCAAAGGGACAGTTTCTTTCCAAAAAATAAAATAAAATAAAAATGACCAAAACGGCTATCCAAAATAAAACTTTTCACCAGGATGTACATGCAATGACAGAAATAGTAAACCACAACAGAAGCATCGCCTTGGAACGATCAATAAAATACTGGGAGGTGGTGGTGCTTAAATCAAATTTACGTGGCCAAAGTCCTCGCCATTAGCTCTGCCGTGGAAAACACACAAGACATTTGTTCAGTCCACGTGAAGGGTTTCTAATTCATCAGTATAACACTTCCGAGAACATAAAAATCAAAACTATTTTAGTCAGTTTCAAAAAGTACAGAAGGTGTACGGGACAATCAGGGAATATAGCCTACAAGTGACACCAAGACGAAGAGTTAACAAACGAATAGACAATACACCATCCACAAACCAAAAACCAGGAAAGCAACCAACCCCCTCTTACCCAACAATGTGATAACAGTGCTCGACAGTTTTCGCTATATGACAACAAACAAGGCAAAACACGAAAAAAGCCCTACATCTTGAATTGACTAAATTTACCATCACGAAAACATACCTATATAATTTTGACCCCCTTAAACCCCACTTTTAAATAGTAAAACTGGGGTTTACAGGGGTATACATTATTTTTGTTATTTCTGCTCAAAAACATAGATTGTGGGTACTCGTTAGAACCGCCTCAACGAGACGGTTCTAACGAGTACACACAATCTATGTTTTGAGCAGAAATATGAAAAATATTAGAATTTTTTTTATCTGAAAAATTGCCATTTTTTGGTGGTAAAATTTTCAGTGTATTTGAATAGGCGTGTTTTCGTAATGTTTATAAGGAAAACAGTAGTGAGAGAAACTTTTTTTTTCTTTTTTTTTTTTTTTTTTTTTTCTTCTGATGACAATAAACATTAATTTTTCAACGGTAAGTGTATGCGCTTTTGCATGGAATTCTATTGTTTTTTACAAAAATTTGATTATTCGATTTGCTGTCAAATAGTACAAAGATATATTGTTGAGATACAGATGGGTCCAAAACGTGACATCTACCCCTTGTCGCAGGTTTACTTTCTATATGACGCGAAAAAGCGAGTATGTTGTTTTTTTTTCTCAGGAAATTTAATCGGATGATATCGAAGCATTGTATTCTACATCTCGATGTTAATGAGACTTCAAGCTTTTTCGAAATGATTAATTTTAACACATAGTGGATTGAATTTATCATAAAGAATGTCAATCAAACAAAGCTAATACATCATATCGCAAAATTGAAGCGCTGCCCTTATCCCCCCCAATTGTTTTTATTAAAATCCCTTAAGGTCTTGTGATATATTAAAGCGACTTCTACGACTGATTTTATCAGCCTTAGAAGTGGCATTAGTATGAACCAGTTAACAGTTATGGCACTTTAATTGATATTCTGACCTCACTGTCATTTCAAGTATATATATATAATTATTATTTTTTTTTATTGCTTTCGTTATCTTATCATTGCTCTTTATATATATATATATATATATATATATATATATATATATATATATATATATATATATATATATATATATATATATATATATATATATATTTTTTTATATATATATTTGTTTGTGTTTTTTTTTTTTTTTTTTTTGTGTGTTTTTTTTTTTTTTTTTTTTTTTTTTTTTTTCTTCTTTCAAATCTGCATCCTTAATTCACATCCACAAATTGAGATCTATATTGTTTAACATTTTTCCGTCACTATTTGTACAACTGTAATTGTTAAGGAGAAGAACTAAATAAGTAGTCATACTTTCGTTCTGATCCTATTTCTTATGTGCTACAATGTATAGTGTTATGTAATATTTGGATAATAAAATATGTTTAAACCAAAATCCCGTTTCTGGATTTTAATTATTCAAAGTGTATAAACGATGTTGATTTTTCTATTCTTAAGTTTCCCTTTTTGATAACAATGTCGCGCGTGCTACATCTTACAGAATATCAGCTTATTCGTGTTTGCTAGTGCATCGAGTGAAGTTAGTTATTTAAATACTCGCAATAAAAATATCTTAACAGGGGTATTGGTAATCGCCGTCGTTTTCCATAATCTTATATATCGCGGGCTTAAGACCATTTCTTTAAGTAGGTCTATTGGAACCAGAATTTTTATCTTGGTTTATTATAAGAGTAAGATAATACGTGAGACAAAACACAACAAATCCCTAGCACAATTTTACTAGGCGGGTGATTAGTGCGTTTGAAGTAGCGATAAAGAGATTTATGAAATATTTTTGCATTCTTTTCATTCTACGAACGTTTTAACCAAATCTACTCTTAAGGCCAAGACGTCCAACATACTGCATTCCGCAATTCCTGACACTTCAAGTTAAAACAAATCATTAATAACACCAGTGGAATTTTAGTCCAAATCATACGTATTGATAACAGAAAATTGCCTACCATTTCTAAGTAATGTTACAACATAAATGTTTGCAAGTTACATCTTTTGGCATTTCGCTCTAGAAACACAAAAATGGCGACAAACTTTATACGGATACTTATGTTATCTGAAGTGACTTAAGAGACGAGTGCCTGAACATCTGACACGATTCTGAAATGTTTAACAGAAGCTCCCTATGATTACTAGAAAGATACACTAAACATAACTTGTAAGGAGTAAGTAACACTTGACAACAATAAAATGAATCTGCCTCACCGGAGACGTGAAAGTTTTACCTTTAGACAATTAGAATTTCTAATATATTTAGTAACTCTGTTTTCCTTTTGTTATTAAATTGGTCACAGAGACTAATACAATATGCGGTTTATTATGAGCGCAAGGCCATCAATCTAGAATTATAACAAGGTTTAACCCAGATAAGGACAAAGTAAGCGCCACTACCGACGTCGCCTGTACTAAATATATGAGCTTTAGCACAGCATTTCCTACGAGATTGTATGTACGACAGCGAAGACTCAGATTAGCCTGCGCATCCGCGCAGTCTGATCAGAGTCTGTCCTGTTCTGCTGAAGACGCTGCGGGCTCTTGGCTGTCCACAGAGTGCCCTGTGAAGACTGATCAGACTGCGGATGCTCAGGCTGATCTGAGTCTTTGGTAGGCGCACATACAAGCTTGAAGGAAATATGTCCCTGCTAATATTCACATTAGCTACCTATTGGGTGACAAAAACTATATATACGATCAGTGGTGTCTAGCAGATAAGAGTAATTTGCAAACGCACCAAGAGTTACTGAATTTGCTATAGAAATTAGCCTGTCACGTAAAAATCGGTGCGTTGGGATGATGTGCTTATTGAGAAAGCCCACATCAGAGGCTGGGCTGTTAGCCTGATATCCTGGTCTTCCACATTATCCAGTGACTCAGAAACAGAAAGACGGACAATGAATGTCTAATTAGACTAGATTGCGACTTTGAATAATTTGTGTATCCGCTATTTACAAATATCCCTACGATCTACTTTTTTGAAGTTGTGGCGTAAACATCTTAGTTATGCAATGCAATTCGTCCTTGTTCGTGCATCGGCAGTTTCATTTGTTTTGTTATTGTACAATGTCTCTATTTTGTTTGGTTTGTAGTGCGATGTGTTGGCTGTAAATATCTTCACCGTTTTGGTTTGTTTGTTTTTTTTTTTTGTTTTTTTTTTTTTTTTTTTTTTTTTTTTTTTTTTTTTTTGTTTTGTTTTTTTTTGTAATTTGTATTTGTATTTCAATATCTGTATTTCGAGGAAGGGTTGGCATCTTTGTCGAAAAAAGATGGGCATATTTGAACGAGCAGGATACAAATTGTAATCTTTGATGCTTTGTTGTTTAATTGAGCGGCTATAATGTGAAATATGTGGTCAGCTAATTAACAAACACAGACAGTCTAGCACATTTGAAATTCAGACAGTTATTGAGTCAGCACATGTACATAAATTAAAGTAAAAAAAAGTTCCCTTTGGAAACTAAGAGCACACATGGAGATTCGGTTTGATTGCGTCGCTTCATATACAGTTATGTAGTTGTAGATTGTAAAGGTTGTTCTGATAAGTATCCACAATCTATGTTTCAAGCAGAAATATGGCAAATATCAGACATTTTTATTTGAAAATTTTCATTTTCTTAGTTTTCGTCAACGTTACATTGTCACACCTATCTATACTTCTTAGCCATTGCCCTAGATTTTGTTTATCAACAAATATTCATAGTGATACTTTTCTTGTTTTCCTCGAAACTTGTACGCTGTTTTCTCTTCAGCGCCGGTCTAATGCTCTTCTAATGAGTAACCGTTTGTTTATAGGGAAATAGGAAAAAAAGACATTTATCTGAAATCCCTTCATATGATTTGCTAAAGAATCAAAGCACCTTTAGTACGAAGTAAGGAACAATTAAGGAATAGGGATTTATCAGACACAGATATACTTTGCAATACAAATGCTTGCAAGGCAGAATAAAGGTTAAAACCTTCAAAGCTCTGATAATAATATTTGCCTTTTTATGTAGACCCCGATGTAGCCATGTTTCACTTAATACATGTAGTATTGGAAAATGAAGAAGCTAACATCACATTGATAAATTTTGATAAAACTCATTCTACTCATATAGTTGCATGTACGGTATTAACTTTAATATATAAAAGGTCTCAACATCGCGATGCCAACTTTACTGAATCACTGCAAATGCTAATTCTGTACAATATTTATAGTATGTACTAAATGTAAGTGCAATTTACTTTAAATTATATAATTTATCTGAATAAATGACAAGTGTGAATCAGTCGTCACATAGCAGATGCATATCTACAGTAGAAAAATCGTTTCACATTTCATAAAAGTGATCATGTGCCTTATAACATTGATTATGTGCTTCATAACACTGATCGTGTGCTTCATAACACTGGTCATGTGCATTACGTATATTACTGATCATGGGCCTCATAACACTGGTCATGTGCATTACGCATATTACTGATCATGGGCCTCATAACACTGATCATGGGCTATATAACACTGATTATGTGCTTTATAACTCATCATGGGTTTTATAACACTGATCATAGGCTTTATATCACTAATAAATGCTTTATAACACTGATAAATGTGCTTCATAACACTGATCGTATGCTTTATGACACTGATCATGTGCTTTATATTACTGATCATGTTTTATTATAGCACTGCTCATGTGCTTTATAACACTGATCATGGGCCTTATAAAACTGATAATGTGCTTTATAACACTGCTCATGTGCTTTATAGCACTGATCATGGGCTTTATAACACTGAAAATGTGCTTTATAGCACTGATCATGTGCTCTATAACACTGATCTGGGGCTAACACTGATAATGCGCTTTATAATACTGATCGTGTGCTTAATAACACGGATCTGGGCTTTATACATGTAACACTGATCCTGTGCTAAAGGAATAACAATAGTGCCAGAGTGGCAGCGGCAGAGAGTAAATTAATTGTAGAGACGTCATCTAATGTTAGATTTCTGGCCCCAAGTGTTCAAACCTAACGATGTCGTTAACTTTGATCATTAACTATGGCATATAAGCTAATATTTTTGTTAAAAACATGTGAGTAGCTTTTGCATTTGCTATTCGTATTTTTTCAGCAAAAATACCTGTGAATTAGATATTGTACATACTAGAGCAGTTAACATTTTGACCACTAATGAGTTCGTTAAGCTAATGACGCTTTGAACAACTGGGCCCTGTTCACGGCGATAACATGTAGTCCATTTGATCAGTGTTATGAGCAAAGGTAATATTTTAACAGTATAAAATGTATCTTCGAATATTGACTTACAACTACACAAAATGCTTATAAAGAAAATAGCCTGGACATATATTTTGCGGTCGAGATGGAAGGTATCCTGGAAATACCACTATCACGAAGCACAGCACTCCCGATGGACCATTGCTCTCCGATGCATCGGTTAGTCAACTTAATTCTTCGAGCGATAGTGAAAGTACACTAACCTTCTGCGTTTGGAGCGTAATGCACCAAAAGAAGGATAGAGGAAGAACAAATAAGGTCAAAGCAAACATCACATACGAAACACAGGTGCACAAAGCAGAACTACAACAGAGGAACCGCCTACCATCCTTAATTTAGATGCCTTACCGAATTTCAGGTCCGCATAGGAGTCCTCTTCTTCATATATAAAACGTCACAGCAAAAAAAAAACAAAAAAAAAAACACACACACACAATCAAAAGGACTGTGATGAAACAAAACAAAGTGTTTTGTAATGAAACAAAGAAAGTCCGTGTTAAAACCTAGAAAGTATAGCTGTTGCGTGTATGGCATGGACCAACGGTTCCATGTTCTTGTACCATATTTAGTTTAAAAATGTCTTGATCACTTTTACTGTCAATGTGCCATCAGCCAAATGCCTAAATGGCATCACGAAAACATGCCTATATAATTTTGACCCCCTTAAACCCCACTTTTATACAGTAAAACTGGGATTTACAGGAGTATACATTACTTTTCTTATTTCTGCTCAAAAACGTAGATTGTGGGTACTCGTTAGAACCGCCTCGCCGAGGCGGTTTTAACGTGTACCCACAATCTATGTTTTGAGCAGAAATATGAAAAATATCAGAATTTTTATCTGAAAATTTTCATTTTTTTTTTTTTTTGATGGTAAAATTTTCCATATATTTGAATAGGCGTGTTTTCGTAATGGATTTTGAGGAAGATGCTTTTTGTACATGCAGTCCGATCATAACATTGTTAATTGTTTACAGTATCACCTGGTTATGTTGAATTTAATAACAAACAGAGAATGCCCTGGTGAGACTGAGCGATGCCTGCTCTGTTCGCTAATGAGCTGAAAACAACCTTTCTCTCATACCAACTGAATTAGTTTCTGTTTGTATTTCCCGAAGTGCATTAAACAGGTTAATCCTTTCATCTCTGCAGACCAACACTGATACCTTCGCAAACAGTGTAGATCCAGATGAGACGGCTCGTAACGAACCATCTCATCAGGATCTAACACTATTTGCCTTTTTTTATTATTTTTTGAGTAAACCTCCTATTTGCAAAAAGGGATATGTCAAGATTCAGAGATCGATGAGTCCATTTCACTAAGGGTGAAAGGATTAAACGTAATTTTGGTTTTTCGTCTTCCTATAGATTGCATACGTAAAACAGCGGTTTTTATATTAATAATTAGGACCGCTTTTTGCCAATCCATTTCATGACTGCCTTTTGTACTAGATGAATTCTTTGATGGAAAGGTGTTACCACTTGTGATAAAGGGCGTGTTCATGCGTAGTTTTAACACACACAAGCCGTAACGTGAGAAAACGTACCTTCTGACATGTACATCCATCCTGCTCATCCGCGCAGTCTAATCAGGGTCTTGACTGTCCGTATAAAGAAATATTGCATTCTCGGTTGTCCAAAATCATTACGAAAACATGCCTATTGAAATATACTGAATATTTACCACCAAAAAATGAAAAATTTTCAGATAAAAATTCGGATATTTTTCATATTTCTGCCTCAAACAAAGGTTGTGGGTACTCGGTAGAACCGCCTCGGCGAGGCGGTTCTAACGAGTACCCATAATCTATGTTTTTAGCAGAAATAAGCAAAATAATGTATACCCCTGTAAACCCCAGTTTTACTATATAAAAGTGGGGTTTAATGGGGTCAACATTATATAGGCATGTTTTCGTGATGTTTGCCTAATGGCGATTTTGATCCAGATTGCGCTAAATCACAGACTGATCTGAATTTTCTCTGGGCGCACACGTCCGCAGGTACGTTTTATGACGTTGAGGCTTATATGTTATTAGTGAATCAAAATGTGTTCTGGTACTTATGTTAACCAAAGACATGTCATATTCCAGAGCTGCACACTCTGACAACAAGGTGTATTGCTCTCTGTGGTAAAAAAAGGTCTAGAGAATACAAAATAGAGCCGCCACAACGATATATAAATATATACTCATTTGGCTCTGTTCTGCTTGTATAGACCATTAGAAATGTTTTCGTTTGGGGCGGCAGATGTGAGCGACCAAGCAGAATTAATTTTGGCAAGCCATATTGCATTAAACGAATCTTAGGTAAACCTAGTTAAGCAGCAATTATATTGGCATCCAGTAATTATCGTATTTACCTAAATATTCTGACGATCTTAGTCCTTACCCTACTCTTCTCAGATTTCGAAAAGAACATTGACTGGTCGGTGACGTCTCTAAAACAGTGTCATATATTGGCATGTCGACATGATCCGGGTCTACACGGTTTCCTTTAGCATGTCTGTCGGAATATTTAGGATAAAGACGGAAAGAGTTCATTTTTCTTTTTTTGTTGTTTGCCAATTTCGTTCCAATGTTCCTTGTTTACGGTGTTCAGCATGACACTTCGACTAAATAACGAGGTACGCTGACAGAAAAGAACAAAAACAATACCACATGTTGAAATAGTAAAAAACACAGACTGGCTACCACATCAGTATAGTTTGGCTAGGTATTATTCTCCACCGTGGTTCCAGTAACGTTTTAAAAGTACTCCGTCAGCGATAATATATGAGACTATTGCCAATAACTGTAATTCGCCAAGGTCAGTGGTCTCTGTGAGTGAAGCTTATTCTGGGATGTGGAATATCTGGTGAAATTTATTTTGAGGTACGATATGATGTTGAAATCCCCATATACGAGCTGCCCGAATACTGCGGCTCTGCAAACTATTCCAGCTGTTCTGTCATATACTTATGTAGCAAAGACACATATGTACCCCGTGCTTCCTTATTATTTGGTGTATTTTCAGAAATGTGCATTATTTAACCCAGCTTTTCAATTGTCTTATTACTTTTTACAACCTGCGCCCAGTTGTTCAAAATTAACGATGTCGTTAGTAAACGTATCGTTATATCTTTGATCATTAAATATGGCATATACGCTAATATTTTACTGAAAAAATGTGAGTAACTTTTGCATTTGCAAAAACTACTCACATTTGTTCAGCAAACATACCTGTGAATTAGATATTGTATTTAGTAGAACAGTTAACATTTTGACCACTAACGACCTCGTTAAGCTTACGACGCTTTGGTCAACTGGGCCCTGTTTTACTGTGTAAGACAATCGCAATGTGTTTTATAACTAAAATAAATCTGATTTCCCATATATTATGTGGTGACAATGCTTTAAGAGCTCTAGATAACAGGGTATCAGGAATGGTATGTTTTTCTTATTTCTCTACAAAAACATATGTTGTGGGTATTTGTTAGAAGCGCCGTTGCTTTTTTAAGTGTATTGCCTGGTCGCCAAAGAAACTTATTCATATTCATGTATTAGCGGAAAAAAATTAAAAAAAAAAACGCAAGTTTTCATTTGGAGTTCAACAATAGAAATACTTAAATGGTTTCGATCAGACGTTTTAACGTGTGCTTTGAAGAATTTGACCGATTTCTAACGAAAACTTTAATTCTATACCAGTAAGCATATCCACAGTAACGTTTTAACGTAGACAGCCTACGCTGTATCCTCAATAAAAAAGTTATGACCATCACGAAAACATGCCTATATAAGTTTGACCCCTTAAACCCCACTTTTATATAATAAAACTGGGGTTTACAGGGGTATGTATTATTTTTCTTATTTTTACTAAATACATAGATTGTGGATACCCGTTAGAACCGCCTCGCCGAGGCGGTTCTAACGAGTACCCACAATCTATGTTTTGAGCAGAAAGATGAAAAAAAATCAGAATTTTTTCATCTGAAAATTTTCAGTTTTTGGAGGTGAAATTTTCTATATATTTGCATAGGCGTGTTTTCGTAATGACCAAAGCCGAACTTGCTTTTGTCTTTTTTTTATTTTACTTATTTCTGCTAGTATAATTTAAGAATGGATAGTTAGAAATTAAGATGTACGAATGCTCGGGGTATATACTATAAACTTGTATCAGCAGAGTCAATGTACATGTACGGTCTTCATAGATTTGCTTTGAGCTGTTAACTTTGTTTCTAGTTCTCCTAGATGAATACCGTATTTACCCTTACTTTCTTACCATCACAAAAACACACCTATAAAATTTTGACCCTCTTTAACCCTACTTTTATACATTAAAACTGGGATTTACAGGGTATACATTATTTTTCTTTTTTCTGCTCAGAAACATAGATTGTAGGTACTCCTTGGCGAGGCGGTTCAAACGAGTACCCACAATCCATGTTTTGAGCAGAAATATGAACAATATCAGAGTTTTTTTGTATCTGAAAATTTTCTGTTTTTGGAGGTGAAATTTTCTATATCTTTGAATCGGCGTGTTTTCTTAATGCAAAATTGACTCTCTAAAGGTTGAAAAAATCGGGTTTACTTCCTGTTGATGTGTGTAAAATGCCAATTGAGTGTTGTACTTGAGACTCCGAGCGGGCACCGCATTCTGTGGTGTCTGATCTTGGTCTGTTACTGTTTGTTCAGGTGGCTATCCAAATACATGGGATAAACGCTACCAAGCTAATTTGCTTTAGCGTTTTAGTAGTCTTGTTTTAACAACGTTTGCCTGCCCTTATACGTTTGCAGACAACACGTGAGAACGTTCTAGTATTTTTAAGCATTTATAATAGTTCTCATGATCAAGTGTTAAGAAATTCTTATACCTTCTTTCTTGATATGCATGTCAGAGAAAGCTTGTCGACCACCTAAAACAAGCAGGAGTATTTTTTTTTTTTTTGTTGTTGTTTTTGCAATAAATACGAACCTTTCATAGATACTTTGGCATAAAACAATGTTTACGAAGATAGCCCTGTCATTTCAAAGCAAATTTTGTTTGTGTCTAATTGCTGTTACTAATGCAAGAAATCGATAGGGCGATTCGGTAATTTGCTGTTGGACAGGACGAACACTTGGCGACATGTGCCTTCATTATTTATATGTTTGAGTTAGACAGCCAGTATTTACCACTTACCATATGTATCCTAAACTTATCATATGTATTCTGTACTTTCAATAATACTACAGAAGATGTCTTAGAAGTACCCAGGGGCCAAGAACACAGTCCAGAAGCACGCACATACCGTAACACCAATTTATTGTAAAAGATGTAACGGAGGAGAAATGAACACAAGAAAATACTGCACCACGATAGGCTAGTCCATAGACATCGATAGATAGGCGCCAACGTTGAGAAACACATGTAGGAAGGACCCGTCATTCAGTCTGAGGCTCAGCCCATTGTCCTGAAATTTAAAAGCGGAAAAAAAGCTATTCAGTATAACTGGGATAAAGACTACGTATGCAGTTTACCTAAGACTATTAAAGTTTTATTGACGTGGGCCTAGTTGTTCAAAATTTCACGAGGCTCTAAGCTAATGTGATGTTATTTTTTTTATCTTGAAATATGGCAGATACATTGATATGGTTTGCTGAAAACATGTGAGTAACTTTTGCATTGCAAAAGCTACTCATATTTTTGCAGCAAAAATACCAAATTATTTAAAAATACCTTAGCTAAAAGAGTTAACGAAATTGTCATTAACGAGTTCGTTAAGCTAACTATAACGATACTTTGAACAACTGGGCGATGTTCGAAAACTTATTATTACCAACCAACCCTTCTAGATTTATAGACAGAAAAGGTAAAAGAAAAGTCCATGGAGTGCCAAAATCACAAGCCGCAGCCCTTCCAACACACCAAGAGATAGAGGAAACAAACAAAACCAAACAACCGCAAATCTAACAAACGTACGAAAAGTACTAAGATTAGCTCTCTCTTCCCCAAGCCAGGTAATCGCAATGCTAAAAGGACTGAAAAAGCATAATAATAAACTAACACAAGGACATGGAGTTTTCCAAACAAATCAGTCTCCTTAACTTGCTCACAAATAAATGCTGAGGAAGTAACCGTCTTAAGAGTCAGCTGCATTGACTTGGATAACCCGTTGTCTGGAGACTCATAAAATATAGTTGGAAAACAGGGCAGGCACAGTTCAGACGCCACAGAATGCGGTGTTGGATCAGGATCTATACTGCAAATAGTTTAGACTTTTTCTCTAGAAATATCTTAATCTCATAGCCTGATATTCAAATAACTGAAATTAGACTTTTTTCCCCCACTATGTAGTATAGGGGCGTTTATTCAGTCTTAAATCGGTTAACAAATACGTATAGCCTGCCGAACAACATCTAAATCATGCTCTGTCCTTTATATCGATTGTTTTGTCATTTTTATTTATTTATTTTTTTTTTATTATTATTATTATTAATTTATTTCATTACGAAAACAAGCCTATTCAAATATACTGGAAATTTTACCACTAAAAAATGAAAATTTTCAGAAATAAAATCTGATTTTTTTGTTTTTTACATTTCTGCTGAAAACATAGATTGTGGATACTCGTTAGAATCGCCTAGTTTTAGCCCAGTTTTACCAATATAAAAGTGGGATTTAAGGGGTCAATATAGGCATGTTTTTGTGAAGGTTCAGAAAATTAATTTGTATTTGTGGGACTAAATATATAAAAGAAACTAATAGATTTATGCAGTAATACCTGAGTATACCAGACATGGAGTTTTCCAAACAAATGGATATGCTTTCTGAGGATAAAGTTTATCAATCATGCGTTCAAAACATATATCATCAATGCTAAGCAATTCATCAAAATGCCTGATAGATTAGAGACAGTGTAAACCGTTATCAGACACCGTGCTATGTAGCTATGGGTCTATAACTGTCTGTGCAAGCTAGTCTGTACAAATACTCATGGTAAATACGGTATCGGAGAGTAACACATCAAACAAAAACGATTTTTGACTTACCAAAGGATCAATAACAACGTATGCATATATACAACACAGCCAATCTTATAATAAAAGTGAAGAAATACCAGTGACAGCCTTTTAATATCAATAGTCTGTCTTAAGTATTATTGAAAACCATAAAAAAATAGCTTTCGAAATATGAAGATAATCAACTACCAGATAGTAAAGTGATTAGATGTTGATACAGAATAAGAGGTGAAGTAAGCCTGTAACCGTTCAGAATGGCATATTATTCTCATTGCCATACATTTTAAAAATGCGGATAATTAAAAGTAAGGCTGGAAAAGGCATTTTATAACATTTCTATTAACTTTTGTAATTAGGTGCAGCTTATATATATTTCGTGCATAAAACTTTCACGTACTAGAATCTTAAGTGCTTGTGTACCAAATCCTATCCATCCGTATTTTGATTACGGGAATAGTAATGAAACATTTATGTTGACAAAAAAAAAAAAAAAAAAAAAAGAAATGAAGATCACGACAGGGGCTAGCCAGGCACTTAATGAACATGAAGCTTGCTAATAAAATCTCTGATATTTCAGCCGAGGCACAGCATTTCCTGCAAGATTGCATATGCGCCCAGCGTTCGTCTAAAGAAAGCTTATATGCTTTTGCTAATCTACGCAAAGCAATGATCAGTCATTGCTTAGTGGTCATGTGGTCTTGTAGGAAATGCTGTGGCCAGGTCCATTTGATATCATCTGAACAAGTTTGAGGTGAAAATAAGGTTTAATTGCCAAATTTATGTTGAAGCCCGGGCTTCATAGCTTCCGCCTGGCTACGCGCTGCATAACCCTCCCAAGACACCAAAAGAAAGCTAGAATAGGAACAAACGAGACAAAATATGTAGACGGAAACGTCTAAGTACCGGCGCAAATTTTAATGTTTACATAGAGATATGGGACAAGGGTATACTAAAGTTTAATAAATTTTCAATGTAACAGGTAAAAAAGAACAACAATGTGATTCTTTAATGTTTGCTTTTATTAAGCTTTATGAAGTCTCTTAATTGAAATGAAAATAAAATAGACATTAATCTGTTAATCTGCTGATAACACAGTTTGTTATATGATTTTTATATTTGCCTGGATTGTCACAAACCGATGTCCCGGCAAATATAAAACGTCCTTAGTGAGCTAATCGAATAGTCTACCATATATATAAATTCACAGCTATATTAAGAGACCGGCGCGATTCGCCGGTCAATAAGAAAAAAAAAAAAAAAAAACAAACGCCACATATGAAACCACAGACACACAAAGAAGAACTGTAAGAGAGGTACTACCTTGGAACGGTCAACAGGAAAACTAATGCTGGGAGGCGGCGGCTTAAAGTTTTACTGGTCTGAAGACCTGTGTAGGTGCTGGTCTGAATACCGTCACGAAACATGCCTATATAATTTTGACCCCCTGAAATCCCTCTTTTAAACAGTAGAACTGGGGTTTACAGGGGTAAACATTATTTTTTCTCATTTTGATAAAAACATAGATTGTGGGTATTCATTAGAACCGCTTCGCCGAGGCGGTTCTAACGAGTACCCATAATATATGTTTTGAGAAATATGAAATATATCAGAATTTTTTATCTGGATTTTTGGTTGTAAAATTTTCTGTTTATTTAACAAGCGTGTTTTTGTAATGTTAGGCGTGTTTTCGTCCGTTGGTTGCTTGTCAGCTTAATTTAAATTTACTGCTCTCTGGGCTAATTCAGCAGACGACAAATAATGACACGTTTCTTAATTTTCCAAGAACATTGGCTTTGATATTTCTTGGAAAGTGTCTCCTTAATTTGATTGAAATGTCAAAACTTTTTTGTGTTTGGGGAAATTAGGAGACAGTTCGCATAAAGTGCTCAAGCCTAAAAAGGAAACTATTTCAGAATGTCTTCTGCTGAATTGTTTTATCCAGCATGCTAAGCATTAACATGTGTCATTTTTATTGGCATCTTATGTTGTGCTAATCTATTTTAAAGGACTAAGTAAACGTATTTTCATGATCTTTTATATTTTTATAGCTTAAAAGGTTCAAGGATTAGAATTAGTTGCTGTTTTACATAGGTATCTTCTTGTAATGCAGTTGCCTATAGAGGCTAATTACGACATGATCCGCGCCGCGAGAAAAGGCCCTTCGAATTTTTTCGTCGAATCTTCCTTTCAGGTCTCATGTCTGGTCTCTCAGTGAGGCCATATGTCTAGTTCTTTTAGCTTAAGATTTTCCTTGTGCTATGAGCGAACAGCATAGGTTCTGGCGAGACTGCGCGCATGCGCAGGCTCGCCTGAACCTTTGCTGTTCGCATATGCCATAACGGTTCTTTGTTCATGACGCGACTCAATCGACTTCCTGCTTAGAAGGTTAATAGACAGTTTGGCCTTACAAGTGTCATTAATAGGAGGAAAATACACGCGAATGTGTGAATCAGACAACTATCTAGTGCTTATGCTAAGCTAAATATTCTCAGTTAATTTCTATAAGACTCTCTGTGTTACCAAACAAAAACAGTCTGCGCAGTAATTACTTGTGGCAGAGACTTATAACTCTTTTAACGGGGCTATGACCCTGGAAACGACTTACAGGAGGAAAGTGCCATATCGTTGGCTAGCTGGCTTCAACAGTGATTGACATTAACGGGTTTGTATAGACCTTGCTCCGTATTAATATTAAGAAATGGTTTCAAGTTTGAACTTTACCACGCTTAGGGCAAATTCAACAGACAACAATTTGATGAAATATTTTTTTTTTAAGAAAACAGATTTGATATGTCATCAGTTTGCATGAAAGGTCAAACCCGGTTTTCCGGAACAAATCAGAAAAATATTTCAAAAGGTTGTCTGTTTATGTTTTTTTTTTGTTTTTTTTTGTGTGTGTTTTTTTTTTTTTTTTTTTTTTGTTTTTTTTTTTTGTTTTTGTTTTTTTGTTTTTTTTTTTTTTTTTTTTTTTTTTTGTTGTTGTTGTTGTTTGTTTTTTGTTTTTGTTGTTTTTTTTTTTTTTTTTTTTTTTTTTTTTGTTTTTTTTTTTGTCGTTTTTTTCTTTGACTGCAACTGGCATGTGAAATTATTATTTCTGTAAACACTTAATGAAGTCCTGCAGAGATGAAAACTATAATAATACCAGTTTCTCTGAGAGGACTAGATTGTATTCCTGATAAACTCTTAGAAAGCAGCCAATCAGATGATAGGAACCCGCACAGTACATGTTGCACAGGTATACTGGGGAGCTGATAGTCCCGTTAGTAGAATTATAAGTAGCATTATAAGGCTCTGTTTGTGGTAAATGAACTTAAATAAAGGACAGAGTGTTACACATATAAGGCATCGTCCGCCACAGTTTGCATACACTGAAACGTTCTTTCAGAGAAACAGTGAAATAATACATCAGCAAGCATGCAACACTGTGCATGCTGAACATATCCTTTCTTTTCACAAGCCTTACTCGGCACAGCCTAATTATGGTTTATCCAATCGGACATTTGGAGTTTATGCATAATTAATTAACATCGATGAAAAATTACGTACATACAACGTCGAAATTATATCTATGCAACGTCATGACATTTATACATTACGAAAACACGCCTATTCAAATATGTAGAAAATTTCACCTCCGTAAACTGAAAATTTTCAAATAAAAAAACTCCGATATTTTTCATATTTCCGCTCAAAACAAAGATTGTGGGTACTCGTTAGAACCGCCTCGGCGAGGCGGTTCTAACGAGGACCCACAATCTTTGGTTTTGAACAGAAATAAGAAAAATAATGTATACCCCTGTAAACCCCAGTTTTACTACATAAAATTGGGGTTTAAGGGGGTCAAAATTATATAGGCATGTTTTCGTGATGTAACGTCGCATTAACATCATCATCCGACGTTGTGTAAACTTTATGTGGCCGCTTGGATCTGTCTTAAATGGAAATGCTCTTATTGGCAATGTATACGCTCAATGGCTGTATCTCCGTCAGAATATGTTATCCCCTTTGCAAAGAGGTCTACTTTAAGCGGAAACAGTTTGCTCCATTTAAGAGTAGACCCCTTTTCAGGAAGGAGATTAGTGAACCGTTTCAAAAGGAATATATTTTCCTTTAAAGTAAACCCCTTTTCCTTCACGCATAGGCATGTGCGAATTCAATTACGAAAACACGCCTGTTCAATTATACTGAAAAATTTCACCACCACAAATTGAATGTTTTCAGATAAGAATTCTGACATTTTTCGTACTCCTGGTCCAAATAGAGATTGTATGTATTCGTTTGAACCGCCTCGCCCAAGCACTTCTAAAGAGTACCTACAATCTATGTTTTTGGAGCAGAATAAGAAAAATAATGTATACCCCTGTAAACCCCAGTTTTACTACATAAAAGTGGGGTTTAAGGGGGTCAAAATTATATTGGTGTGTTTTCGTGATGTAAGAGATATAGAATGATTTATAGAATAATTTACTCTCGGTTGTTGCATGAGATAGTAAACAGTAAACTTAAATAACCCGATGGTTCGTTTATCGTGGAGGTTCGTACCCGTCTTTTTAGTTCCTGTGAAGGTTTTCAGCTAGCTCAAGAAAACAAATGTGTAGGAGTATGTTAAGGATTCCTTTCCTATTTCATCATAAAATTCCATGTTGTCTACACACGTTAGAATCGCCTTATCGATGCGATTCTTATAACATTATTTTAAAGAAGACGCGATTCTTATACCACTATCTTAAAACAGATTGAAATGACCCCGATTGATCCCCATTTGCCTCCTGGGCCCAGTTGTTCAAAGCGTCGTTAGCTTAACGAGCTCGTTAAGGGTCGTTTCGTTAACTATTTCAGTGGATTCAATATACAATATTCTGATATTTTTTGCTGAAAAAATGTGAGTAGCTTTTGCACTGCAAAAGCTACTCACATTTTTTCAGCAAAAAATTTCAGCATATTTGTGTATCACTTAATTTAAATTTTAACGAATCGTTAACTAACGACATCGTTAGCTTTGAACAACTGGGCCCTGATCTAGCGCTATGATTAACTCTCAGTGACTCGAACTACCTAAGTTTAGTACAACCATGGTCCCAAAGATGTTCGAGTATTAAGTGTTTTCATGTACCATGAGAGATTAAACTTCCACCCCTAAGCTTCTGAAATGGAATCTTACTATCTCTGAATGTGGACACATTCAATGTTGCAAATTGGGGCTTCAGTCAAATATCAATAACAAAATAGGGAAAAGTGCAGATCCTGATGAGATGGCTCGTTTCGAGCCATCTCATTTGGATCTATACTATTTGCACAGATACTGGGTTTGGTCCGCCGGGCTGTAAGGGTAAATAGGTTGACAGGTCAAGGACTCCGGTCGTAGTTGGACGGGGTTTGTCCTATCTCTCTCTTTGTAGAATGGGATTAAAATGGCTTGTTTCGAAACATCAAGAAGGCGATGCATGAAAATGCATTGTAAAGACAGAAGATAATTCGAAGGACATTACTTCCAATATAAGCTGACCAAATGAACCCCAAAAAAGTAAAATATACTAAACGCCACTTTCATACAGTGAATGTCCTGGTACGACTGCGTGTTTCAGATTGATACAGACTGCCTTTGATTTTCCTAATACAGTCGACTCTCGTTATCTCGAACTCCAAGGGACTCTATGAAACACTTCGAGATATCCGTACTTCGAAATATCAGATTTGCGGAACTGAGGAAAATAATTAATAGAACAAACACCTTAAACAGAATGAATATGTAATTTGACTCCTAAGTTAAGAGATATATTGACAATATTGTGGAAAAGAGGAGAAATTGCTCCTAAGGAGCAATTTCTCCTCTTTTCCACAATATTTTGTTCCCTTTTGGTAGCTCTCTGTGTTAAAACAGGGGCCAGATTTTCACTTCGAGACAAGCGGTTATTCGAGATAAGCGAGTTCGAGATAACGAGAGTCGACTGTATCTTCTATAAATGTTTGCAAATATTCTACAGACCATAGTTTCTTTGTTTTTTTTTTTGTTTTTTTGTATTTATTTATTTTTGTTGTTGTTTGTTTTATTTTTGTTGTTGTTTTGTTTGATGTATTTTTTTTTTTTTTGGTATTTTGTTTGTTGTGTTCTATTTTTTTTTTTTTTTTTGTTGCTGTTGTTGTTTTTGTGTGTGTCATTACGAAAACATGCCTATATTATTTTGACCCCCTTAAACCCCAGTTTTATATAGTAAAACTGGGGTTTACAGGGGTATACATTATTTTTATTATTTCTGCTCAAAACATAGATTGTGCGTACTCGTTAGACAATCTATGTTTTTGAGCAGAAATATGAAAAATATCAGAGTTTTTCATCTGAAAATTTTATAGTTTTTGGAGGTAAAATTTTCTATATATTTGAATAGGCGTGTTTTCGTAATGGTGTTTGTTGTTGTTTTTTGTTCTGTTTGTTTTGTTTTAAGGTCAAATATTCAATATTTCATACTTGACGGACAGCTGTCCCTCTACAATTTTCATTCAAAACAAGAAACGGTATAGTAGGTCCTCGAATAGATCGTGTAAGAGGTCACGGCAGCTGTAAGGGTAAATAATCCCACGGATTTTTTTCTACTGCCGTATTCACTGCAATCGTCCAAAATTTACAAACTTGCTTCGGGTCTAAATTGTCTGCCACTCATCTAGTAGTTTCTAAACATATTGATAGGAAGGCAAATTTTTTTGCACGATTTTAAGGATAAGTATGATACAGCTTTAAGGTGTCAGAATAATTAGGGTTAATAATACGATCCTATTCAGTAGACACGTTTCTGCAAGCATACACAAGTGTGAAGACTGATCATTCGCTTTACCTTCGCAATGACCGAGCATCTAATGACACTCCACGGTATTCAATTTTTCTGTAAACGGAAAGTGAAAGCCCAGAGCATCGCGGAAGCATAAACTGATCTTTGCGTTTGCTGTCCGCATATAATATTCCCCAAGACATTTGTGGCTCAGCACAGAATACCTGTAGAAAAAAAGCGTCTAAAACACATTAAGCGTCAAGTCGCCATGACACCTGAATGATATGCGTGAGTAATACACGTACAAATCTTGTTTAACTTAATTACTATCATTCCCTGAATCGTTTCTCACCAGTCTCATAGCGCAAATATTTAGTGCAGCTTCAATAAAGATGGTCTTCATGTGTTCATATATAATCATTAATACAATAATCGCTCTCTTAACAAGTTATGACTGGGTAAAAAAGAAAGACAACTGAAGGAAACGCCAAACACTATTATTCCTTTGGCTGAAACACAGTCCGTTTGCATCACAAACAGTTTTCTGGTAACTGAATAAACATGCTTTTTTCGGTTATGAATATTTCTGAAGTGTTACCAAAACAAGAATCATCTTATCATTTGAGATTTTTTTTGTCTTTATGAGTCAGTTTGTCTTTCCATGTATTGGTTTGTATATATTCTCGGATGTTCATTGAAATAAACATCTATTTGGACCGCACCAAGCGAAACTATGCGTTCGGGCATGCGGGCCAAGATCAGACTGTTAGGATGCGCAGTCGGATCAAGGCCTTTCGCTGTCCGCTGTCAGAATCATCGGATCCATACTATAGAGTGTATTAATGTAGAGCAAATGTCCGGTGAGATCTTGCGAATGTGCGGGATGATGTGAATCTGCACATTTTGCGCGTATTCAAATGCAATTTTTGGCTTGGCGCGGCCCATTTGCAATTGTTATGTTTCCAGATATACACAGCAGTTGAGTTGGCTCAGTAGGGGGCGCTCAACGTGGAAAGTACTTCGCACTTGATATCTGCGACTGCCATGTTTCGAGAGTCATGACGTTTGAAGTGCGTTCTTGGTGCGGTATATATATATATATATATATATATATATATATATATATATATATATATATATATATATATATATATATATATATACATTTTTTTTTTTTTTTTTTTTTTTTTTTTTTTTTGTGCTAGCCGAGCCGACTAATACTCTTCAACAATATTCCTTCAAATATATTGGTTAAGTGCTGACGATGAAGATGACTGCAGAAAAAGTGAATATGTCCAGCACGTCGGATTTGCTCAGGGCTCAAATGATCTTTTATTGTACGGTTTCATAGACACTTTTCTATGGTCTAATGTTTACAACTAACTAGCGTTGTGGTGCGGTGGTAAAGCGTCGGATTCAAAATCATGAGTTAGCGAGTTAGTGGGTTCGATCCCAGCCGGTAGCGAGCACCTAGTGTTGTGTCCTTGAACAAGATACTTTATTCACGCTGCTAAGTACTTATTTCTACCCAGAAAGACCTGCGCGTAATATTAAAAAAATGAGAGTATCGCCATATATATAGAAAACAAAATGAAAACGTGTATGACGTCTCGAAACCTTTCTACCGGACAGTTCCTAGTAGTAGTGATTGCATAATTGTCTAACCATTTTCTCAGCTTGTTACTGGCATCTGAAGAATGTTTTGTTTTTTCTTAACACAGGCATCGTGCTAACATTGACGTAGAAATTCATATTTCGCATACTGTTTTCTTGAGCACTGACAGTTTTCTGGTGATGAATGTTGATATTTTTGACAGAACGGTTAAAGTAACATTTCAACACGACGTTTTTACACAGTTATCTGACATTTCCCCCTTCAAAAACTTGTACTTATCGGATTCCTTTTAGATATATACTTTAGGTCTGGAAATGATTCGAGTATTGCACATTCTAATAGCAACCTGATTTAGCGGTTCTTATGCTATCGAAGAAAATGCCTTGATGAAGTAGTGTGAATCAAAAAAATTATTGCTGTGGTGAAATCGATCAATTTTTTCGGCTTTCCATTGCATCACAGTGAAGCGCTGTATAATGTTTTGTAAGTTTCAGATTAAGTATTTAACAAAGTTTGACAAACATTCTTTCGTGGAGATTGATCATGAAATAATTTCTACGGTCATTCTCTCCCTTCCGCTGATTCAAGAAGGGCAGTTGTCAGTTTCTGGCGAAAGAATATGCACAATACTGGTTAACCACTTAGAGGACTAAGCCTGCCCAGGAAACGTGTGGTTAGGTAAACTGACTCCATTGGGTTAACTGGGCCGTAAAACCTCAACACAAACAAACAAACGAAGTTTGACAAGAGATACTGCAGAAAATACCTTCTCCTAATTTTGGTTGATTGAGTATTTACTTCATTGTTATTAGTAGCATACATGTTGCTGTAAAGAAAAGACGTCGACTGCTGCCAAACCAGGTTCAGTGTTATGTTAGAGTTTTCCAAACTTGGACTGGGCAGTGTGTTGTATGTGTCTATTTTGATATCTCATTCCAGTATAATCACAGACATTAGGAGGTCCTCCAAATATCCATCTATTGTATCATTGAATGAATTTCTTAAGTGTGTTTTCCGCATTAGAAGTCTTGAAATTTCATGTGAATCTGCTTCCCAAGCAGACAATTCAGACAAAATGTCAAGACAGTTTTCTCTGAAGAACAATAATGAAAATAAATAGAATGTCGTCTGCTACAAAATTTGCTTGGCACTTTAAGGATTAATAAAGCATACTTTCTGACGAGCCTGTATCGACAGAATCGAAAGCTACATATTTTAATCTATCTTTTTTAACAACTTTCAAATACAGCATGATGTTGCAATATATCTTGTACTGATCTTAACAATGTGTACAGGAAAACCTAACATACATTCGGCAAATAGGGATTCTCCTGGTCGTTCTTGTTAGGGGATGATTTTTTCACAAATGGTATATTGTAAGCGAGTATAATCTTAAAACTGATTAAAGATAACGTTTTATAGACTGTGCAAATGTAACGTCTAATTAGACGCTTTGCTATTTGCTAACAGCAGTGTGTATATTTTAACGTGTCTCGGTACATTTGTAGTCTCATTGCCTCCAATTTGCCAGAAGCATAGCTTCATATTGTTCAATCTGTATGCGGAACGAAGATATATTTCTTCTAATTTCAAGAGTTGTGCATATTTTGTCGTTTTGAAAGATGAATGTGCCTTCAGTGTAACTTGAGGCATGTTACATGTAAAGTACATCGATTATCCATCATTATCATCTTGCCTGTGAAATCAGTCATTTGATCATTTATTAGTTTAAATTTCTTTTTGGGCAAACAGATAGTTACCACTTTAGGCAACTTGCATAATGGTAAGCAGTTATCGGATCAAAAATCGCACGATCTGAAATACACCACGTTGCATAACGGCCATAAATCCATGCACTTAGAAGCCCAAAAATGTCAGAATTTATGAGAAATTCATAGTTCCATGCAATTCAGATGATTTTGAATGTGTTGATGTTATGTAGGTATACAGCTGTGTTTCTATAAATCAAAATACAAATCTAAAAGGCTGGCTTTGAAAATAGGACAAACAAAAGAGTAAAATCAGAGACTCGGTTTTAATACGTTTCTTCATATGCAGCAATTTAATGTAATTTTCGAAACTGCATACACCCCCTAGCACGTACTTAAGCTAAGCGGTGTTGGTTTTTCAAATTTCCCAGAATTGGTGAATGTTCTAGGTGGAGTTAAAATATAATCTGCACTATGCCGAAGTACGGAGAGACCCTTACGGCCTCCACACGGCAGTGAACACCAACTGCAACGAAGCACAAATATCTAAAAGATTGCCTTTAGAAACATGCTCATTCGTCTGTCATTGCTGACAATGACCAATCCTAATCAAATGCTTAAAGTTTTATTTATTGTTTGTGTATTCTAAGATGGCTGATGAGTCCGATCATAGCTCTGAGCCGCCTGTTGCAGATAGAACAAGAGAGGTCTGAGGAAGAAAGCTCTGTTGGTGATGCCTTCGCTCTGCTTTTCCGCTGCGCACATTTCTGCTCGGTTTCGCTGATTCCTTTTGCTTCGTATTCATCAGCACCCCTTTTTATGAGGCCTCGCCACTTTGCTTTATCCTGTGCGATCTGTTCTCACGGCTCTGTTGATATGTTGAAGGGAGGCTTTGAGGATGTCTTTGTATCACTTCTTCTGACCACCATGGGAACGTTTTCCCACTTGTAGTTCTCCATATAGGATTTTCTTTGGCAAACGTTCATCGGCCATTCTTGTAACATGGCCTGTCCAGCTTAACTGTGCCAATTTCAGAAATGTATGTACACTCTGCATACCTGCCTTTTTCAGGACTTTTGTGTCTGGAATCCTGTCTTGCCACTTGATCATTAGAAATTTTCTAAGGCAGCTCGTATGGTTTGGTCTTTTGGCATGCCGTTGGTAAACTGTACAAGTTTCGCATACGTGCAATCGTGTTGGCAGCACCACAGATCTGTACACTTTCAGCTTTGTGTCAAGTCTGATTTCATTTGATCTCAAATGCTGCAGTAGATTTGGCAATCTTGGCATTAACTTCATCATCAATGTGCACAACTCTTGACAATGTGCGTCCAAGGTAGGTGAACTTGTCTACCATTGCAATTTTTGGTTTTTCACTGTGATAGTTGGCTTCATGTAAGACATTCCACGTGCTGGCTGATATTCCACCTCAGTCGTTTAGATGTTGATTGTGAGATCATAGCAGTCACATCAATCAGATAAACGTCCACACCTTTCTGCATCTTCTCTTAATCACCCTTTGCCATGTCATCAGCAAAAAGGAACTCCTGTAGCACCTCAGTCTGCACCTGGGATATAGCTTGCAACCCTCTTAAGTTGAAAGCTTCCCATAAAAGCGATACCTAATAGGTATGCTATTGTCATCATCCTAGAAAGCACCTGCGAGCATGGCAGAAAACATCACGCTGAACAGTGTTTAAGCTAGTACACAGTCTTGCTTAACTCCATATGTCACAGGGAATAGTCAGAAAACTCGCCATCATTTTTTTTTACCTTTGCAAGCATATCATCGTCGAACTGCCGGACCATTGCTATAGATTTTTTAGGACAGCCAAACTGGCTGTGTCAAATGCTTTGGTGAGGTCGACAAAGGTCATGTAGAGGTCCACATTCTGTTCCTGGCATTTTTCATGAAGCTGTCTTGCTGTGAATGTAAATTCTATTGTTCCTCTGTCCTTCCTGAATCCACACTGGCTTTCATGTAGAAGCTTTGACTGTTCATTCAATCGGTTTAGTAGGATTCTTTAGAAACAAAGAAGACACACAATAACAAAAATCGGAGACACGGTTTTGTTACCTCTCTTCTCATAATTTTATGTACTTTTCGAGGTTTCACAGCCCCCATAGCACGGGCTTAAGAAGAATTCGTTTTCAAACCAGAGAAGCTACGCATTAATCTGTATTATGAAGACTCCAATTTCAAGCAATTTTCAGAAAGATGATGCCTAACTATCGATATCTATGGTCGGGCCCAACGTAGTCCGACGTCTTGTTTTATTTTACTATGGCTTCAGATCACCATTGAACTCTTTAATTTGCTTCATTACAGCGATTATCTATGTATAGTAGTGGTGTCCTATTGATTATATGGAGGGTCTCTACGCAGATCGACGACATATCTGTAATTTTAATCTGCATCAGAAATGAGGGCGCCGTTTTGCTTGAGAAAAAACAGTTAAAGCCTCACATCCGCCCATGTTTTTTTTTTTTTTTTCAGACCATTCTCAGGTGGACCGTCGCTGCAATTGTGTCATGTTTATTTAAATGCGTGGCTTACTTTAATTATTCTTTGCTCCATATCCGTTCTAGATCTTTGATCCATATTTGTTCTAGTCTGTCTTCAGGTCATGGTTTCAGCCAGCATCTTATAGTATAAATATAACATCATTTTCACTGCCTCTCAAGAATGGACTAGTCATTTTCGTATTAGCTGATGAATTGAGAAATCGGGGATTGAAGAGAGAACGATGGGGAGAAACAGACGGGCAGACAGAGAGAGAATAACGTTCGGAGAATTAGTAATCTTCCCAGAAGCAAAGTCTAATATAACATAAAAGAAGACAATCAACGCGCTAAAACGCATAGAATGAGAAGGCTCGATTTAAGAATCGCAGTTGGAAAATATATCTATGAACACATATGATCTTCGCTCTTCTGGTCCTTCACTGTTCGCATACACCATAAGGAATATTTCCTTAGTTTTTGCACGTATTCCAGTGATGTTCCACAAATTGTAAGTGGAATATCGATATTACGCGAAAGAAACTTCATGGAATATGTTTGCTATATGTCGTATTGCGGCGACAGTCAACACGGTCAAATTGTTCAATTAAAACTGTATTTACTTAGAATTCTAGCGGTAGCGAAATTAAAAGTTAGTGTACGTGCGGAGCGGATTATTAAGGCGGGGAGTTTACGTTGCTTTCGATGTTTGTTTATTTTTTGTTTGTTTTTTGTTTGTTTGTTTTTGTTTTTTTTTTTGTGTGTTTTTTTGTTTGTTTGTTTTTTGTGTGTGTGTTGTTGTCTTTTTCTCTCATATCACCAAAACGTCTTGAAACGGATTAGTTCAACCACAATCCTTAGATTTTTTTATTCTCCGTGGTGCCTTCAACGATGATACTTCGCAATGTTTCAAGCAGTGCTTATTGTCTATGTTGGAACTTCTGTAAAGCGCATCAAAGTGTTTTTGTTTGTTGTTGCTCTTGTTGTTGTTAAATTCATATTGAAATATGGAAGCAAGAAATAATGCTACAATATGTCTTAAACAATATTTCATGTAGTATTCACATCCTTTTTTTTTTTTTTTTTTTTTTGTTGTTGTTGTTTTTTTGTTTTTTTTGTTTTTTTTTGTTTTTTTTTTTGTTTTTTCTAAAAACAAAAACAAAAACAAAAAAAAAAAAAAAAAAAAAACACAAAAACACATTTATTCAAAGCACAATTAGAAATGTGTAATATAGATCCATATCACACCCTCTTAAACTAGGTATGCCTAGTTGTCAACTCAATCATTGTTGATGGCTATGCTTTACTCTTTAATTGCACGACGGCGGTTCGGGCCTAAGAGCCAATGACGGCCTCTTCGTAAAACTTTAACCAGTGAGTTGGGGCTTAATGATATATCTTCGGCTTGGTCCGCCGTGGTTCAACTATTGGTTTTCATGAGCACTCGTCTTTGTTTATCATTGTGATTAATTTGATTTTTATGTTTTTGCTTTGATACATTGACTGAGTTGGGAACCTTTATGCGAACCGAATTTTTATGTACTTCTGTATTAAGAGTAGCATCGGGACCAAGGGTGAAGTTGGCTAGATGTAAAAGTGTTTAACTTCCCCCACGCCCCGCCCCCCTACCCCCCCCCCCCCCTCCCCACACACACACACACATCCCGGTGGTTTATTCTACTGCCCGTTCTAAGGCGGTGGTCCCGGTGTTAGTCTTACTCTTTGTTGCTTTGTGGTTTATTCTACGAGGCGATTTGATATATGTCTTACCTTGTGTGATTTTGTTCTTGTGTTTTTCAGTCCTTTTAGCATTGCGATTACCTCCTTTGGGGAAGAGAGAGCTAATCTTAATGCTTTCCGTACGTTTGTTCGATTTGCTGCCCTTGTTTGGTTTTGTCTGTTTCCTCTTCCTCTTGGTGTCTGGGAAGGGCTGTGGTGTGTGATTGTGGCACTCCCTGGACTTTTCTTACCTTTTTTTGTTTGCGTTGTTGTCATGACGTCAAGGCACCGCGCGCCTAATTTTACAGCGTTGGTTTTGTCCGTTTCCTCTTCCTCTTGGTGTCTGGGAAGGGCTGTGGTGTGTGATTGTGGCACTCCCTGGACTTTTCTCTTACCTTTTTTTGTTTGCGTTGTTGTCATGACGTCAAGGCACCGCGCGCCTAATTTTACAGCGTCTGCACATAACTGTCATCATTTTTTCGAACAAATAAAATCAGTTAACCCCTAAAGTGTCATTCAAATATACAGCAGACGACATTCACATCTTTATGTTTTCCGAGAAAATAAAAATTGATATTTCATGCGAATCACAGACTGTTTGCATGGAATGTCTCGGAAGAAATATTACAATATGTATTTTTATATTAGAGAATGTTGACACTTTCCAGTTGACTTGTGGCACAGTTCCATTCACATCATAAAGGGTGTCATATCTGTATGAACCTACATGGTTAGCATGGATGAATATCTTACCTACACTCACAATACACAACCAACCAACAACACCAAGAGGAAGATCAAATAAAGAGCATCAACCCTTTATTGGTAAGTTCAGGTGTGTATCTTTATAGAGTCTAAGACACGAGTAATCGTGATCGGTAAAGGGGAACGCGTTAACAGAAACAACCCATTGAAATTTACTAGATAAATTAGTAAATTTTACTGTCCATTCAAATACTAGGAAGAAAGTAAATTCTGCTAATTCATGTCAATATTTACTAAGAGGGCAAGTAAATTATACTATTATAAAAGATAAAATTTACTTGCTGACAATTCAAGAAGAAGTAAATTCCCTTTGGTCGTGAAAACAAACGTGTAATATTAAAAGTCAATTATTGACTTTTCCTCTTTGAGGATGTTTTCCTCTTTCCTCCAGAGAGACATGTTGGTTGCAGACATGCAACCACAGATTCACAGATATCATAATGCGTTGCATTCATATCAATCAATCAATCAGTCAGATTTTTAACGTAGCCGGGCAACTGAGTCACATAGGGGCTACGCCATTGCATTCATGTACTTAAGAACAGATATTTGTTGAACAGTAATTTCATTTAATTGTGGCGTTTATTTGTTTCTTTGACAAATGGTTATAAAACTGTTGGTAAAAACTGTAACATCCACATTGTGACATAAATCAAGATCATATGGATTCAAGTAAGTAATTGTTTTTATTTGTTTAATTCATTTATTTGTGTGTGTGTGTGTGTGTGTGTGTGTGTGTGTGTGTGTGTGTGTGTGTGTGTGTGTGTTCTGTTTTAATAACTGATTTTTATATAGAAAGATTGAAATCCAACATATGTTATAAATAGATGAAATAGTATGCTAGCTGACCAGTAAGTATGACTAGCCTAGTAGTAAGTGTAGTGAATAACTAGCCTTGTTTGCTCAAGTACTTATCAGACTAATACAATTTTACTACATATTTCTTTCAGTGTTGCTATACACCATGATTGGGTGAAAAACTTAGAATGCAGTCTGTGCCAACAACCCTGGATTATATCATATTTTCAATACGGGTAATAGAAATTTTGAATAAGTATGATTATTTCAATTCTTGAAAGTAGTTATGGTTTTGAGCAGTTTAGCAATTAACGTGCCTGTCTGATAGACTCGGTGTTTTATGTTTGGCGTTTTGACGCTCCAGCTTCAGTAGTAGATGACAATATATTAAACTCCCTTGCAAGTAAATACTCTATAACCGTTTGAAGGATCCTATGCAAAGCGGGAATACCTCCACGCGGACCGAACAAATATGTTTCTAACACAATGGAAGCTGAGAGCTAGGGCCATGATCCCGTAAAGCTGGCTTAAGCCACACTCCCTCTCCTCCGAGTAATGTATTACTGACCGTTTACAGTTCATTGTGGTACTTTTTGTTAAATGTTCTGTAGTGTTTCACTTGCATTTTTCTTTTAACGACTAAGGTAAAGATATATTCAGTTAAGTTTGGGTAACAAAATTGCCACCATTTTAGGAAAGAGCTGCCAACTCTGTTTACCGTCTGTTCCTTTTGTAGCTGCTTAACTGTATTTGTCTGACTTACCCCTTGATGTTGAGAACTTGATTTGGATCAGATTATATCAGTTCCTGAGTTCACTTCTTTTCTTTGAACTACCAAACACAGTATCAGCAGGCAATTATGAACTATCTTCAGCTACTACCATTAGTCTGACTTGTAAAACTAAAGTGAAGATACCCCGAGAAAATGACGTAATCACGAAGCACTGTCTTACCAAGGCACCAAACGAAGGAGAGATGAGGAACTTATAAAGACAAAACAAACTCCACATATGAAACCACCGAGCACAAACAAGCAAAGACCTGCAACAGAGGAACCGCCTTCGAACGGTCAGTAGGAAAACTACTTGATGCATGTGCAACTTGGACAGTTTACAAACGGCATTCAAATTAATGAACCACTTCTAAAATAAGCTGTCGTAGAAAACTTCGAAAGATAAAGTGGTAAGACAGGATTCCAGACACAGAAGTCCTAAAAAGGGCAGGGATGTGGAGTGTATATACTCTTCTGAAATTGACTTAATTGCAATGGACAGGCAATGTTCACAGAATGCCTGATGAACGTTTGCCAAAGAATATCCTGTATGGAGAACTGCAAGAGTAAAAACGCTCCCATGGTGGTCAGAAAAAGCGATACAAGGACACCCTCACAGCCACCATTAAATATTTCATCATACCAGCTGAGTCGCGCGGACGGATTGCACAGGATCGAGCAAAGTGGTGAGGCATCATAAGAATGGGTGCTGGTGAATACGAAGCACAAAGAATCAGCGAAACCGAGCAGAAACGTGCTCAGCGGAATGCCAGAGCTAAGATATCAACAACAGAGCTTTCTACCTCAGACCTCTCTTGTTTTATCTCTAACAAGCTGTTCAGGGATAAGACTGGTCTCATCAGCCAACTTAGAACATGCAAACAATAACACTTCACGCATTTGATTAAGATTGGTCATTGTCAGTAATGTCAGCTGAGCGATGAGGAATACCACTAGAGGTATGGATGCTTAAACTAATTTTACTCGCGCAGAATCTAACCGTTAGTACTGATGCAGCTCCAAATTACAAATGTATATATTTGATTCGCATAGGGCTCCTCAGTCGTATCTGTGGAGCATCTCAGCGAAACACATATAATAAAAAAACACTGCGATGAAGCACAGCAAATGACTCTATGGCGATCTGAAAGCTTGACGAAGTTGTGGATGCGAGGTTCATGCAGATATTTGTTTAACTCCGTAGTATGTTCCTACGTGGGTCTTTGAGAGATCCCCCTTAATAAAACGGGTTTAAAGATAATGCTATAAGCATTCAACATCAGCAAAAGTGGAACACTCAGTTGAGTCATTACAACAGTCTTCAAAATTCGGTTTAGATGTTGAAGCAACGTGGTCTGTGATCTTTGAATTTGGAACATTCACGCGACGTGATACAGGTCGTCAAATCATTAAACAATTTTGACGACCTGTATCACTTCGCCTGATTGTTCCATAACCGCAGTTCACGTTGCTGTATCATCTAAACATTAATATGAATTTAATAGGTGCTACCTATATCCGTGCGTCCAAATTGTCATCACATGCTTCATAGTTGGGTTGGCCAGATCTAACTGAATTTGATTTCAGACCACGCTTGACTTCTAATCCACTCCATGAACTGCGATATAACGTCCAAGTCAACAATATATCAGTAGTTCAGAGACATTGCCTCCAAATTTGTGGGACTTTTACCCGAACCAATCACATGAATTCGAGTCCTGCTTAGTTACTAGCTCTGCCATAGAGGCTTTAGGCAGCCCATCCATTTCGCGGGCCCCAATGGGCGGGGGCCATGCTTTCCGAATACCGAAAACTAGTGTATGCCGATGATAGGTACAACGACACTATCGTTCGCTTACCTGCAATACACTTTACTGCTTCAGGATTTTGCTAAAAAAAATGACCGTTTTTGCGTTTCTATTTTTTTTTTTTTTTTTTTTTTTTTTGTGTGTGTGTGTGTGTGTGTGTGTTTTTTTTGTTTTTTTTTTGTTTTTTTTTTTGTTTGTTTTTTTTGTCTTTGTTTTTTTTTTGGTTTTGTTTTTTAAAGCGAATCTGCACATTATGAAAAGCAGAAAAAAAAAAAAAAAAAAAAAAAAAAAAACATGAAAATAACAATTTACAAACCGTTCGAACAAACACATTATTGTGTCGAGGTTTTTTAAGATTATCACGTGAAAAGAGAGTAAAATCTATATGTTATCAAACATCTACATCAAAGTGTACCTTTTGCACAAAACTAAACATGCTTAGCTTATATATAGACGGAGAATGGATAGAAATAAAATTCGAAGCGGAGATAAAATTCCAAATGGCTGCGATCGTAAATGTTGTAGGCTGACGTCATAAGTCTCGTGATTCAACCCCTTGCAATAGGAATACTTGGCTGTTTTGTTGCTCTATTCGGCACGACCGTCGTATTAATAGTACCTGCCAAATCACGAAACGCTTATTGTTTTTCAGGATAAACACCGAACCACTCAAGCGTTTGTTGGACCAGTACATTTTTGGTCACACACGTCATTGGTTACATAGTTAGTCTATAGTAGCGCGTCTGCACGCCGAACCGCTCCGCGGTTCGAGGAAATTCGCAGTTCCCGTTTGACGCACTTATTAATGTGAATATATTAATTGATTGATTGTGTTGGGGTTTAACGACACGTCAGCTTTTGTGGGTCATTTTGTGACGTCTTCCAGAGAAAGAGAGAAAAGAGATAGAAAAGATAGTAGAAAAGATGAAAGAGAGGGACAGGGAAAAAAGAGGAACAGGAATGAAAGTGAAGAAACAGAAGAAATAAAAACATTCTCCCTCTACCCTTACCTGCTACAAGGGTAGCAGGTCTTGTCCAACTGTAAGCCAATATCACGCCACGGTGACGGTAAGATACACGTCACCTTCGCGCCACCCGACCACCCTCTAATGCGACTATATCATATGAGCGGCGATATATGATAAGAGCCAGCACGACAAAACCTACAGTGAGACCAGTGTGACCAGCAAAGGCTGAGATCAGCATGTATATACACCCAGTATGGCAAAGATTCTCGTTTATCCCTCTTTGGATAACCCGGAGGCTGTAGAATTCACATGCGATCAGTGAAGACTCTGATCAGACTGTGCGGATGCGCAGTCTAATCTGAGTCTTCTCTGTTCACACAAGTCTTACTGTAGGTCTTGTCATTCGCTAGCTCAAAAGGGTGTTTTGGGCATATGTGAACAGTAAAGATCCTGGTCAGTCACAAGACTATACCCCAATATCAACCCATTAATGCTTAGCATCCCCACAATCCATTTATGGATTAAGGATTCAGTAGTGGTTTCAATATTGTTTTAAAGCATTTTTACATTTTTATATAGTTGTGTTCTCATTAGAATATAACAAATATACAACAAGAGGCCCAAATGAAAGAGCAAGCCCGCAAACTTAACCCTTTAAAACTTGCACTTTGTACTTCAAGTTATGTTATTTTTTAATATTTAAATTTTGATATAAGTTGCTTACTTTTCATATCTGAGCCAGTGCACGACAAAACCTACAATAAGACTGTGTGACCAGCAGATACGAAGATCTGTACATCCACCCAGTATGGCAAGGCTTTTTGTTTATCATTATTTGGATAACCCGAATGCTGTAGAAGGCGCATACGATCAGCGAAGACTCTGGTCAGAGTGCGCAGAGGCACAGGTTGATCTGTGTCTTTGTTGGTCGCACAAGTCTTAGTGTAGGTTTTGTTGTGCGATGGCTCATTTAAAATAGCTCAGTGTCAACCAATGGTCTTTACTTGAATAAACCTTGTAGGGCCAGAGTCATCAAAGCTGCGCACCAAATTTCAAGATTGTAGCCTTTCAAGTCCTGAGAAGAAAATTTCTAAAAGGTTTTTACCATACATGGGCATGGCGAATATCTTGATCATTTGACCCAAACCCCAGGAACAATCTTTCATTCTCCCATCCCAAAAGGGCTCTAAATGTAATTTGGTTTCAATCAGCCCAGCAATTTAGAGAAGATGACAAAAATTCTGAACCTAAGGCATCCGTAACAAAGGTCATTAAATAACCTTCACCCTAAGTAGTTATAAACGTTCATTTAGGTGACTGCATATATCACTTTTGAATGTCGTATCTTACAACAGCTTAACATAAATCCATAGTTTTGTTTTTTTCTCCATTACAAAAGCTCGTGACCAAATTTGTCCTTGACATAAACTAGGTCAAGGGCAACTAAGGGTCACCATTTGAAGAAACTCGACAGAGCCAGAGTATTTAATGGTGTATACCAAGTTTCAAGGTCATCGGCTGTTCGGGTCCTGAGAAGATGATTTATCCACATCAGACACTTCATCAAAGTTCCATTCATTATTAAAGGTATTGAATTCATAGAATTACCTATCACATTTCGAGATAATAATGTTATATTAGCTATATTTTCATATTTCGAAAACAAGGAATCTCCTATTATATATACATATATAACAAAAAAAAAAGGTAAGAGAAAAGTTTAGGGAGTGCCACAATCACAAACCGCAGCCCTTCCCAGACCCCAAGAGGAAGAGGAAACAGACAAATCCAAACAAGCACAAATCGAACAAACGTACGAAAAGCACTAAGATTAGCTCTCTCTTCCCCAAGCGAGGTAATCGCAATACTAAAAGGACTGAAAAACACAAGAACAAAATGACACATGGAAAGACATACAACAAATCGCCCCGTAGAATAAACCACAAAGCAACAAAGAGTAAGACTAACACCGGGACCACCGCCTTAGAACGATCAGTAGAGTAAACCACCGGGGGGATTTAAAGCACTTTTACAGCTAGCTAACTTCACCCTGGGTCCCGATGCTACTCTTAATACAGAAACACATAAAAATTCGGTTCGCATAAAGGCTCCCAACTCAGTCAATGCATCAAAGCGAAAACACAAAAATCAAATTAATCACTATAATAAACAAAGACGAGAACTCATGGCTAATTCTACTGTATGCAGGAGTAAATGAAAACCAATAGTTGAACCACGTACAATAGTATTCATGGAACAGGAAGGGATGGGGGTGGGGTGGGGAATAGGGCGGTTTTGAAAGGCTGACCTTACTTTTGTCCAGATTTCTGTCTGCGGTCATGAGTGATGGAAGATATATTAGTCACAAACAATCGTGGCTTATTTCTGCAAACTGGAAATGAAGGATCTGATAAAAAATGGCAATTTTAAACGAAAACATAAATCTGTTTTATCTCTTTTTGATTTAAATAGTCTCTTAAATTCTGGACGTCATCAAATGCTTGCTAAACTAGCTTCTCTGTCTGTTTCTTCATTACGTAAGTTAGATGATGAGGCGAATAAATTTTATGATAGAAAACATAATTTGTATGAAGCAGCTCTCCTTACTAGATGTTATACTCAACATGCTCTTCGTCCTTACATTGATTCTGAAATTAACCACATTAGACACTTCATCAAAATTCCATTCATTAATAAAGGTATTGAATTCATAGATTTACCTAGCATATTTCGAGATAATAATGTTATTTCAACTATACCTTCATATTTCGAAAACACGGAATCTTCTATTATTTGTTATTAATATAACAAACCTATCCGTAATACTATACTTAATTTCAATAAATTAGTTTCTGATCGTCATATTAAAACTAGTTCCCCTGATTCTTGAGATTGTAAAGATTCTAAATTTTGTTATCAACCAGCGGGTCATATTGTCACTGGTAACTTGAAGATTATAACTGATTCACGAATCCGTTCAGTTATTTTAAAAGGACCTAAATATAGATTCCCAGCCCACATTGATTTCAATAAATGTCGGGAAACAATTGCCAGTGCTTTAAATGATTACTGTACGCGTTGGTGTAAACGAGAGCATGTTGAGTCTAATGCTTTAAATAATTGGAAATTAAAGATTTTTAAGATCATTGATGAACGTGTGTTATTTTACTCTAATAACCTTGATCTTCTCCCTCCTAAGCCTAAATTATCTTTTCGATATTTGAAACAAGGTCTCCAAGAATTCCATAGGAAGTATGTTTTGGCTCCAGCTGATAAAGCTGCTAATAGTGTTGTTGTTGTGTGACGACTTTATTATATCAATACTCTAAAACAAGAACTTGGTAGTACCAAAACATATGAACGGATTTCTACTGACGAGAGATCTATTGTCAATACCCATTCTATCGATATTACTGCTAAGTTTGCAGTGAGTATTAAAGAAAAGCAAGACAGACTTCCTACGTTATATTGGTTACCGAAACTTCATAAACGACCTTATAATGCACGTTTCATTGCTAATTCTAGTTCTTGTACGACTACTGTTTTGTCCAAACTGCTAACTTCATGCCTTACTGCTGTTAAAAAACATTGGATTAGATACTATGATACTGTTACGAAAGGGACGGAATTAACTATTTTTGGTCAATTAAAAATTCTAATGATGTTCTCAAAAAATTTAAATCTAAAAACTTCCAGGCTTCTAAATTGTCTACATATGATTTTTCTACACTGTATACTACGTTACCTCATCATCTTATAAAAGATAAGCTTATTGATTTAATTAACCGAACGTTTATTCGGGAGAATACCCAATATTTGGCTTGCAACGAAGAATGTTCTTTTTTCACTTCTGATGTATATAGTGATCACAATTTATGGTCGTGTCAAAACGTCTTTGATGCCCTTGTTTATCTTTTGGATAATATTTTTATTAGATTTGGAACTAAACTTTATAGACAAACTATTGGTATTCCGATGAGAACTAATTGTGCTCCTCTTGTTGCAGATTTGTTTTTTTTTTTTTTTTTTTTTTTTTTTTTTTTTTTGTTATGAGAGAAATTTCATGAAGTCTTTCTCACGTGAAAATCAGGCTGACATTATTGAGGCTTTCAATTCAACTTCAAGATACCTTGACGATTTATTAAATATTGACAATATTTACTTTGACCAAATGGTGGACCGGATAAACCCTACAGAACTCCAATTAAATAGAGCAAATTCTTCCGATACCGAGGCACCTTTTTTGGATTTGAATCTATGTATATCTAATGATACAGTTTCCACCAAAATTTATGATAAACGGGACGATTTTGATTTTGATATAGTCAATTTCCCTTTTCTGGATGGCGATGTCCCCCGGCGTACCTCATATGGGGTATACATATCTCAACTTATAAGATTCGCCAGAGCTTCTTCAAATCTTAATGACTTTAACTACCGTAATAAAGCCCTTACTGCCAAACTTCTTAGGCAGGGCTATCGTTATTTTAAACTTCGTAAGGCGTTTTCGAAATTTTATCGCAGACACAGTGCCTTGTTAGAAAAATATAGCATCAGTCTAAAAACACTTCTGCAACAAGGTATATCGGAACCCGAATTTTACGGTGACTTAGTGTACAGATTTAGAAAAATTGTAGGTAAATCTAACTTTTCGGAGCAATTCAGAAAACTTATTAACCGTTATAAAGGAATTGGCTATAGCCTGGATATTATGCGGCAGACTGCATAACTAGTTGTCAACCCAATTATTGTTGAAGGCTATGCTTCACTCTTTAATTGCACGACGGCGGTTCGGGCCTCAAACTCTTCGTAAAACTTTAACCAGTGGGTTGGAGCTTGACGATATGTCTTTGGCTTGGCCCGCCGTGGTTCAACTATTGGTTTTCATTTACTCTGGCATACAGTAGAATTAGCCATGAGTACTCGTCTTTGTTTATTATAGTGATTAATTTGATTTTTATGTTTTGGCTTTGATGCATTGACTGAGTTGGGAGCCTTTATGCGAACCGAATTTTTATGTATTTCGGTATTAAGAGTAGCATCGGGACCCAGGGTGGAGTTAGCTAGCTGTAAAAGTGCTTTAAACCCCACGGTGGTTTGCTCTACCGACCGTTCTAAGGCGGTGGTCCCGGTGTTAGTCTTACTCTTTGTTGCTTTGTAGTTTATTCTACGAGGCGATTTGTTGTATGTCTTTCCGTGTGTCATTTTGTTCTTGTGTTTTGCAGTCCTTTTAGTATTGCGATTACCTCGCTTGGGGAAGAGAGAGCTAATCTTAGTGCTTTTCGTACGTTTGTTCGGTTTGTGCTTGTTTAGATTTGTCGGTTTCCTCTTCCTCTTGGGATCTGGGAAGGGCTGCGGTTTGTGATTGTGGCACTCCCTGGACTTTTCTCTTACATTTTTTTAAATGGATTCTCTTTTATATATGGGAAAAATTAAATGAAATTTGGCATATGTAAATAAGTTTGATATATTATCTCAAAAACTGTATCAAGGTTTCTTTGTTACTGGTTCAATTCAGAGTTTGTGAGATATTTTTTAAATCAGGGACTAAATAAAAAATACTACTTTAATTAACTGATTTAGCTGTAACTTTACTTTTAAACATTTTTTTTTTAAATTTTGTGATACGGTTTTGTTTATTAACACCTCTTTAATTTATGCCAAACCTTGGGGCTCTGTCGCGATCTGTGCTTTGATACTGAATCAGGAATAATGTTGACAGGGCAGTAAGGGCATATTTTGCTTACCATCTTTTACCTTTTACTTACTGGATTCAGCAAAAAAAAAAAAAAAAAAAAAAAAAAAAAAAAAAAACAATTACAGCATTTATAAAAGTAGAAATTCTAAGTTTCAGAAGAAGATATAACATGATTGTTTTACTACTTTGAAAAAGATTTTAAAAATGGTATAAACATGATTGGGTCATTTGGTTGAACTGTTTCCTTAACTTAAGAAACGACTATCTCTGGAAACGCAAACTGCTCTTGTTTAACCCTGTTTAATTAACCCTTGTCCTGCTGAACCAGGATATACCCTGCCTTTGCAAACAGTGTAGATTTAGATCAGTTGACTTCTGAGGAATCTGGATCTGCATTATTTGCCATTACGTATGTGAATTTATAGCAACAAACTGGATCAAGTAATCGATTGGCTAAAAATTAGAAGTAGGCATGGTATCTTAATTTATTCAGCAGGACAAGTGTTAAGTGAGCACCAAACTCACAGGATAATTTAGATGCGAATCCGCACAACCCCATAACGCATTTTGCATTACTCGGCCCTCAAATCGATCACACACACACACACACACACACACACACACACACATCAGAATGAGTCTGTGTATCTGCAAAACATTTCGCTGGTTGACTGTGTTTGTTTTTTTTTCTAGTATTTAGAGTAAGACACGTCTGCGCACTTCGGTAAAGGGACTGGTTACATGTACACCTAATAGATAATCTGTCATTTTTACAAGGGAATCGTCTGTTTTGTTATTCTGTCCACCAAGCATCTTCGGAAATGTGGTTCATTCTGAAAGGAAATAACTCCTAGGGTAGATCCTTTTTCAGAAGGAGACTAAAATATGGGACCTGAAAGTAAAGCAACTGCTCGAGTAAGATCTCGAGAAAGACTGAGCATTGTCTGCAACGGTGCTTTACAGATTGGGTTTAGGCACAATGCGATCTAAGTCTTCACTAATCTAGCGCATATGCGCTGATATCTATTTGAACATTTTTTGTGCTGCAGGCTTTAATGAGGTATGGCTGGATTGTACTTCCGTACATTAACTATGACAATATCGTTTTCGCACTTTCTAAATATATTTGTACAGTGGACCCTCGTTACAACGACAGCATTTGTTCCCAAAATGATGCTATTAAAATGAATTTGCTGTTGTAAAGAATCCTTAAATGCAGCAGAATGCTTTGTTAAGAAAAGGTTTGATTTAGTTGTATTCCCGCATAAAAGGTATATTTGGATATTTGTTAGAATCGCCTCTTCAAATATCCAAAACACAAAACATATTTCCAAAACACTTATGTTTCTTGAAGTATTAAATACAATGTTCTTGCATATTTTCTGATTCACTGTCATTTCTTGACTGGAGGTTTCATACCGGTGAAATCGTCATTATAACGAATTTTTCGTTATTTGGAGTGTCGGTATAAAGAAGGTTGACTGTATAATCGGAAGCTGAATAACGATATAAAGGCACAATCTGTTCGAAGCATGGCTGCAGTTTTAGGATTAAGAATACTCTTTTTAAATTTATGATTAAAGAAGATTCAGATCAGAACGTATCGTATCTATATATGGTGTCTTGGGATTTCGTCTGCATTTTTTCTTCATTACATAAGAAATTTTAATAATAAAATTACTACTATTCCAACTACTACCACGGCTGTTGCTGCTACTATCTACTGCTACTAGTCCTACCACTACTTCTACCTTTAGTACAACTACACAACAATAACTACTACTATAATAGTAATATTATTATTAATAATATTAATTGTAAAAGTAATAACAATTATAATAGTAATGAAACGTGTGCTTAAAAACACTAAGAAAACTAGATATGCTAGGACATACATAGAACAAAAAAAACTATTAATAATTACAATAACATGAATGGGTAAAACCACTGACCGAGCCGTCAACAAAGAGTGCACAGTATGAGGTACGCCCAGTGAAGACAAAGAAGTCTGTGTATCCACGTCCCCCTCCTCCCTCTCCTCCGAAGAAACTTCGAATCCCTGGCTATCCACAAGAAGTTCAGGCAACTCTATATACATTCAAACTTCAATGGCTCGAAAATCTTTGGGACCATGGAAATTTGTTCGAGAGATGGGTAGTTCGAGCCAATGAGATTTAATCATGGCGCAAGGTCAGGAAACAAATGGCGATATTTATGGAAATATTTTCGATCTTGAACAAAATAATGGTATGTTGCGTGTACTCATTAGAATCGCCTAATGCGTATACACACAATCAAATTTCTTAATAATATAAGAAAATTTCTCTCAATTTGTTTTCTTGAGCCATCGGAAAAATTCCGTAGGGACTCAAAAATGAGTTCAATACGCCATGGTAAACGAGCCATCGGTGTTCGAGCCATTGAAATTCGACTAGACTGCACGAATGGATAGGTAGCTGAGCACGGTAGGCTCAGTTGTCATAAAGGACACTTTCTCACATGATGACCTAACTTTTCACTGCCTTTCAGGTAGTAAGAGCGATTTTATCGCGTTTCTTCGATAAATGGTCTCACTGAAAGTCTGAGAAACACTGATTGCAAACCATATATCAGTCGATATATTGTTCGCTGGTGATTGATCGGTTTCTCTTTGGACCGGCCTACTTACAACAGCAGGATGTCTGGTTATTTCTTATTATTGCATTGTTTTATAGAAATTCCTGTATTGAATGCAAACTTGTAGACCCTTATCAGACGCCGCGTTCTAGAAAAAAAATGTCCGATTTATGGGACGCTAGGCATAAATTGGTTAAATTAAACTTAGCAAATTTTCACCACTTTAAAGGTGGCTGACGGAGCTAATGTCGATATAACCTAATTTTTTATTGTCTAAAATTAAAATTTCCAAACGAAAATAAACTACCCCTAGTTGTTGTTATAAAATGCTTCTAAGGACTGTACAATAAAGAATTATAGGAGAAAATATCGCCTAAATATGTACTTTCTAACTAGGCTACGTAGCCAAGTTAGGTCAAGGGAGGTAATAATTTTATAAATTAAATAGTGATTAAACTCTAGTTGCTTTAAACGTTTTCAGGAATATGTGTATTTTTTATATGTTTTTGTGATAAGAAAGTATATTTCTTTCACAATGAGTGTGCAGCTTCTTCAAAACCTCACTTAGAGCTTAATTTATTTTCGTGAAACTCAGTGTATCAGAACACTTATTTTATTTAATTTTACGAACATTATAAATATCGAAACAACAGTCTGGAAAAATCAGTGAGAAACGAAAATGGAGCTTCTGTGATTTTAGTCATATCACAATTAGCTCAGTCAGCAACCTTTAATTGCACGGCGGTAAGTCGGGCAGCTGCTTTTAATAATAGTGGACATTTTGATTTTAATAAATTGATTTAGAACCTTGATATTTAGAATAAGTATAGATTCAAATATATTTTAGAATATCCCTAAAACTAAGACGATCTGCTATCTTTTGAACATATTCTTAACGTGATAGGTCTTTTCATGACGAAAGCATGCCTATATAATTTTGACCCCCTCAAACCCCACGTTAATATAGTAAAACCGGGGTTTACAGGGATATACATTATTTTTTCTTATTTCTGATCAAAAACATAGATTGTGGGTTCTCGTTAGAACCGCCTCGCCGAGGCGGTTCTAACGAGTGCCAGCAATCTATGTTTTGAGCAGAATAATGAAAAATATCAGAATTTTTATCTGAAAAATTTTCATTTTTTTTGGCGGTAAAATTTTCAGTATGTTTGAATAGGCTTGTTTTCGTAATGCATGTTATTCGCTATAATAAATATCTCAAACATCTGCAGAGGGCTTGTGTAGAGAGGCGTAGCATTTGAATTACATAGCTTATCTGCCTGTGTTGTGTAATTACATTGGATTTGTGCTGCATGACGAAACCTGCTCTTCCCCATCCTTTCTTTAAGCATTTGGTGTGTGGCGCTGTGGATGAAGTTAATTACAGAAGTAAGTGCATTCAATTTACAGATACCATATCATATTACGAAAACATACCTATTCAAATATAATGAAAATTTTACCACCAAAAAATGAATATTTTCAGATAAAAGATCTGATATTTTTCATATTTCTGCTCAAAACATAGATTGTGGGTACTCGTTAGAACCGCCTCGACGAGGCGGTTCTAACGTGTACCCACAATCCAAGTTTTGAGCAGAAAGAACAAAAATAATGTATACCCCTGTAAACCCCAGTTTTACTATATAAAAGTGTGGTTTGGTGGGGTCAAAATTATATAGGCATGTCTTCGTGATGAACACATTTGAACCACAAAGAAATAAAAGCCTAATACGGCACTCTATATTATCGTCTCTATTTCAGTTTACGATAATCTGCGTTTTGCGTTTAAGAAACACTTTTTAGCATCTCCGATTACATACGTATATGTTCAGAGTGCCAAGAAAACAAATCTGCTTTAACTTAACTGGAGCTAAGACTCTCCAGGTAAAAACGACATATAAAATGTTGATACCTTATCTACAGTTCATCACGAAAACACACATATATAATTTTGACCCCCTTAAACTCCACCTTTATATAGTAAAACTGTGGTTTACAGGGGTATACATTATTTTTCTTATTTCTGCTCAAACACATAGATTGTGGGTACATGTTAGAACCACCTCGGCGAGGCGGTTTTACGAATACCCACAATCTACGTTTTTAGTAGAATTATGAAAAATATCAATTTTTTTTTTTTTTTTTTTTTTTTTTTTTTTTTTTGAAAACTTTCAGTTTTTGGTGGTGAAATTTTCAATATATTTGAATAGGCATGTTTTCGTATTGTGATACGAACCTAATATTTCATTATCGAAATGGTTTACTTCACATTTGAACTGTAGTTCTTCCACGTTTATTATAAAATGCCGCTTACAGCAGTATCTGCAGACAGACTAGAAAAAAATGCCTAAATGTGCAGATTGCTATTTAGACTACGAAACCTTTTAAAAAATGGCTGCGAATGTACCAAGCTTAGAAAGTTGTCAATTTTGTGAAAATGGCTGCGAATGTACCAGGTGTAAAAGTTGTCGATTTTGTGAAAATAGATGCGAATGTACCAGGTATAAAGTTGTCGATTTTGTGAAAATAGATGCGAATGTACCAGGTGTAAAAGTTGTCGATTTTGTGAAAATAGATGCAAATGTACCAGGTGTAAAATGTTTTGTGGAAATGGTTGCTAATGTACCAAGTTAAAAATATTGTCAGTTTGTTATTATAATGGCTGCAAATGTCCGAAGTGTAAAATGTTGTCAGTTTTGTGAAAATGGCTGCGAATGTACCGTGTAAAAGTTGTCAGCTGTGTGAAAATGGCTGCGAATATACCAAGAGTAAAAAGGTTGTCAATTTTTATAAAATGGCTGCGAATGTACCAAGTGTATCCATTTACCTTTTGGAGTAAATTTTGCAGCAGCACCCTTTTCCGTATGAGTTTTGTAACAATCCAGCCTATCCTGCTCTCGTACATTCTGCCAAGCCTACATGTTGTAACGTACGAAAACATACTTTTTGACATGATCACTCAATGAAAAGTCAAATCAGCCCGCGTATCTGTGCAGTCTGATCAGAGCCTTCGTTGTCCGCATGAAGAAACTTCTCGGCTATCTAATTACCCCCCAGTTGAGACGTTGATCAGAACTGCGCGAATGCGCACATTGATCTGAATTCGCTGAGCGTACATATCTGAAACTGCATTTACTGACGTTGTGGCACATCAAATGAATTATATCACATTCGTATGCGTCGCCGTGAACGTCTAAAACAATTATAATAGAGACGGCGGCGACTAATGAGCCGCAACGTTACAAAACGTACCTTCGTATATGAACGCCCAGTGAAGATTCAGATGAGACTGCGCATTCCCGCAGTCTGATCAGAATCTTCAATGGGCACAGTTAAAGTAGTCATGGATGCAACCTCTCTTCATACGGACAACGAAGACTCTGACCATACTGCGCGTATGCGTGGGCGAATATGAGTATTTGTTGGGCGCACATGTCAGCAGATATTTTTCTCACCTTGAGGGTCAAATGCTGATTGACTCCTCCGTCAGGCAGTTATAACCACGCCCACGTGAATTTCCTTAGACAAACTTTGTATACCTGTGCATACCTGTAAAAAAGCATGTGTTGATTTGTTTGTCTAACTAAAAACATTGACAATTACCTTATTAGCTATTTTGAATGGTCAGTTGCGGCTGTCAGTTAAATGGTCAAGTGTCTTGACGGAGGAGTCAATTCAAGTAATGACAATTTTTTTAACGTTTTATTTGCCTTAACCTTAACCTGCACTGTTGTAATTTGCCGCTGGATGAAATAGATTTGTCGTAAACATTCTTTTAAGTTCTTTTGGATAGAGTATGCAAATGTATGTCCAAACGAATAGGATTGTTGGCATATGTACTCTTCCAAACCAAACTTTTTTTTTTTTTTTTGCTTGTTTGTTTGTTTTTGTTTGCTTGTTTGTTTCTTTTTTACACTGTTTTAAGTCCCCTTAAAGTAAAATATCTGTAGAAAAAAAATACAAAATAAAAAAATAAACAGCCTTCAATATCAAGTTTACGGGTACACGAGAGTAGTATAGAGTGCCACCTTATACTACTCACGAGTTTCCTCAACCGCCATCACTTGAATTGAATGGATTTGCTGACAAAATACCATTTATATTGGTTTTGTTAAAGAATAGATATGAAAATAATAGGAAAGGTCACACTCGCAAGAAACACAACAGATATTGGTGAAGTAACATTTAACCCATTTATGACTGGTTGACTCTTCCATCTCAAGTCTTTGGACAGGTCTTTCCAGAATAAGGGGTATCTGGTTAGTTTTTTTTATAATTACCATGATTTAGAGAAACTCTTGTTATTTAATACAAACGGTACAGACCCTGATCAGACGCCGCGTTTTTATAATTACCATGATTTAGAGAAATTCTTGTCATTTAATACAAACGTTGTAGACCCTGATAAGACGCCGCGTTCTGTGCCGTCTGATCTGGGTCCGCACTGTTTGCCATTGTCCCTTTTATGGGACGTTAGACATAAATGGTTTAAAAACGTGTATTATAGAAATACGTGTTTCTTGAAAAAGAATAAACAAATCGCCTTCGAAGGACAAGACCACAACTGAAGTACAGAGTACATTGAAAACAAACTCTGTGTAGATAAAATCGCCTGTATGACTCTTCATGGTCATTTTCACTGTTTAGACGGCGGATTTACGTCCAGGTTTTAATACCATTTTAGGGTAGAACTATAGTCAGGTTGATCCTGCCTCTAATCGGTCACTTTCTGGTACGCATATTGTTGTATTAAATTATATACAGTATAACCTCAATGGCTCGAACACTGATGGCTCGTTTACCCTGGATTCGAACTCTTTTTTCAGTCCCTACAAAATTCTTCCAATAGCTCAAGAAAACAAAAAATTAGGGATTTTTTCCTTATTTTATCATGAAATTGTATGTTTTTTGAACTCATTAGAATCGCCTCATCGAGGCGATTCTAATGAGTACACTCAACATGTAATCATTGTGTAGAAAATCGAGAAGATTTCCCTAAATTATCGTTATTTGCTTCCAGACCTGGTGCTATGATTAACCCTCAGTGGCTCGAACTACCCATGTCTCGAACGAATTTCCATGGTCCCAAAGATGTTCGAGCCATTGAGGTTCGACTGTAGAACTTAGTGAAGATACCCAAGAAATGCCGCAATCATGAACCACTGCCTCCTCGAGGCACCAAATGAAGGAGAATGAGGAACAAAGAATGACAAAACAAACGCCAAATTGAAACAACCGACGCACGAGCAAATAAGAACCGTAAGAGAGGAACACCCTTGGAACGGTCAGTGGAAAAACAAATGAGGGCAGGGTGGCTTAAACGAGCTTAACTCGCGCCAAACTTCACCCTTCATTCTTATTCAGCTCCAAGTTACATACATATGTTCGATTTGCATTAGGGTACTATAACTCATCCTTGGAACGTCACAGTGAAACACATAATCGCAAACATTGTAATGAAATAGGGCGCACTGAATACGCCCCGTATATACTTATCGGATAAAGGTCAAGGACACTACCTGAGCCCTGTCGGAATCCAAGATACCCTTCTGGTAAAAGTCTTACATAGAACTTCTTACAAGACTTATGAGCGCCTAACGAAGACTTAAACGCTTTGCTCACCACGAGTTGTCCTTCGAAGCATCTGATCAGACTGTGCGGATGCTCAGTCTGATCTGAGTCTTCGCTGGACCCAAATGCAATTTTGTATGAAATACTGCATCCCAGCTCATATACGTTCGGAGATATTAAAGCAATTGCATGCCTTCGTTTCTTCCTGAGGATTTAATCTAAGGCTAATTGAAACTAATCCCGATTGTCAATCTGTATTTTCCGCGTTCGTTTCATGTTGCATTAAAGCTTTTCGATAATGCATTTTGATGTTTTGTGAATGGAAACCGGCATTTTAAGCAAGTTTTGTAACAAGCTGTCACAATAAAAGCTTAGAACGCTAACATTCGTCTAATTGCCTTTGTGCCAAAGGCAAGAATTTGCTGATGAATACAAGCTTCTTAATCACGTTTTTCAAGTTGCGCCCTTAATATACATGCGTGAATACATAGTTCTTTGCTACTCATTAACACACAACTCTTCCGGGCTGGTACGGGCTGTACAAAAGAAGCAGTTGGCATTAATTTGTTTTTACGTAACCCTTTCACCCCTAAGTTTCTGAAGTAGGCCCATACGTTTCTAAATTTGGACACATCCATTGTTGCAAACAGGATTTTCCTCTAATTGCACGAAGGAGGGTCGGTCCTCAGACTAAATGACTGCTCCCTCCTCAATCTGGTTTAGATGGTCGATTCAAATTCTGCGATCGGGCTCATCGTGGCTCTTTCTGTGTTTTTCTAGTGTTCTGGTTTTAGATCGCCAAAGAACCTTATGCTTTGTTTCAGTGTTTTTTTATTAAATGTGATTCACTGTGATTTTTCACAGATGAAGCAGAGGACCCCCTTTGCTGACCAAACATATATTTGTAATGTGGAACTGCATCAGAATTAAGGGAGGTTTCACGTGAGTAAAACTAGTTTGTTCCCGTCCCCAGCAGTTTTAACCGTGAATCAGCTGTTGTTTGTCTTTTGTTACAGTATTCCGTTGGTGTTTTATGACACCCCAGGGATCTCATATTGTCAACACGTGGAATCCTCCATTTTGCTTCATTGTGGGCTTTGTCTGTTATCTATTTGTTGACCGTGGTGATTCGTGGATAGGTTGGAAGACCTCCGCGTTGCCCAAATGGTGTATGGTCACTGCTCGGCTGAGGGCGAGGGTTGGGATCCCGTGAGGATGGCATAGACTTCCCGGTGGTTTGTTGTTGACCGTTCCAGGACGATGCTTTTGCTGTGGTTCTTTTTGTTAAATGTTCTGTAGTATTTCACTTGCAGGTTTTGTTCGATTTAGAATTGTGTGGGTTATAGATATACTCAGTTGAGTTTGGGTGACAGAATGGCGACTTTTGGGGAGAAGTATGCCGGCTATTATTTTTGTGGCTGTTTGGTTGCGTTTGTTTGTCTTTCCCTTTAATGTGCAGAACTTGATGTGGATCGGATGGTATAACTTCCTGAGTTCACTAATTCACTTTCTATTGACCGTTCCAAGGCGGCTCCTCATTCGTCTTTGATCGTGTGTCTGTGATTTTATATATGGCGTTTGTGGTGTCCTTATTTGTTCCTTTTCTCTCCTTCTTTGGTGCCACGGGAGGGCTGTGCTTCGCGTTTTTTGGCACTTCCCTGGTATCAATACTTACATTGTTACCATTAAAAATCAGAAATAGAATAGCAAACAGTGTAGATCCGGATGAGATGGCTCGTTACGAGCAGTCTTATCTGGATCTTCACTGTTTGCAAACGTATGCGTGTTGATCTACAGGAATGAAAGGGTTTAAGGGTTTCTCCAGCTTCTGAGGAAACCATTTCCCCACTTGTTGGTTTAGGGCTGCTGATCCTGTTCACTGTCTGTACTTTTGCGATTATACAGTTCTATGTCCATCTTTACCTTTGATGTTGAAAACTTGATGTAATTTGCATCGGTTTCTGTTTAACTAGTACTAAAATATGAAAAAAATACCCAAGAAATACCAAAAATATGAAACACAAGCTTTCCGAGCAGCAAAAAATAGGAAAAAATGAGGAACAAACAATGACAAAACAAGCACCATAAATGAAACCACTGACATGGCAGATAAGATGAAACTTTACACGGAGCTTAGGTGTAATATTAGCTTTATTAAACTGCAGTTAATTTGCTGCTGCATAAGAATTAAGGGCGAGGTTACGCACAAATGAAAGCAGATTAAGTCCCCAGTAGTTTTTTTTTTTTTTTTCAATCGACTTTACAAAATAGATCCTCTGTTGCCATTCGTCTTTGTTCTCGCGTCGGTGGTTTCATATGTTGCTTTTAATTTGTCATTGTTTGGTTTTCTTCTTTCCGTTTCCCAGTAAGAAGATGGTTCGTTATTATGGCATCTCCTGAATATCATCACTGATGTTTTACTCTTTAATTCTCTCAATTGTCTCTCAAGAACCAAAGAATAAATTTCCTGCCTACGTTGCTATAGTTCCACTGGAGCTATGTAAACACTGGTGTCAATGACAGCATGTTAAATCTAGTGTTTAAATGTATGTAATGGTTAGAGCAAATTTAATGTGCTGGACGCACATAAGATTTAGTAGTCTGTTTCATATGAAGTGGCATTTTGTGTTGGCATTGCACTTAAATCCTTATCTGATGCCTTGGCAGATTTGTGTTTCGTGATTCTGGCCTTTCATAGTGCTTCTGCATATTCATATTTAACAATAATATTCCTCCAATTTTCTCCAAAATTAAATTTTTACATTTCCAGTTCGACTGGTTGTGTTTTCAGCCCATACTGAAGCCATATTTGAATGGTGTTTTTTTTTCTACTTCAACTATTTCGCTGTATTGAATACAATTAGCGCTGAATAGTAGAAAATATTAAAACATTTTTTGTAATATGAATTGTACAGCTCTGCTAAGCCCCGCATATATATAATGAAACAAAGACAGGTTATGTGCAATTTTCTATCGTATTGTATAATATTTCAAAATCACATAAAATGTGGAACTAGTGCTGCTCTACATACATATATCATCAGATAATCCTATGTTTCAGTGAAATGTATAGAATTATATTTGGATAAACGCAGTTTATGACATCTTCATATAAAAAATATGACCTTTGTAGCTGAAGATTACCTGTCTATTTAAAAAATATATATGTAAAGAGACCCTGGAAAGGGAATCACGAAGCACAGCCCTCCCGATGAGGACCGTATAAGGACAAAACAAACGCCACATATGGAATCACAGACGCACACACTAAGACAAATTGCAACAAAGGTACCGCCTGGGAAAGGTCATTGGATATTTTTTTTTTTTTTTTTTTTTTTTTTTGGCGAGGGGGTGTGGTGGCTAAAACCAGTTTTACTCGCGCAAAATGGCGTCCTTATCTCTTGATGCAGCTTCAAAAGGTAAAACAATACAAACAGAAGAAAACAGAAAGCAAAGTGGGCAGAAAATGACAACCATGCTAGCATCATAACATGGAAACAGTAAGTAAAGTGGGCAGTAAGGAAGTAAAGAAGGAATAAACAATGACAAAATCAACACCACATATTAAACACCGACGAACCAACAAAGACTCACCCTTAATTTAGTCCACTACTAATTAACAACGTAGAAGGCAAACTGATAAAAGAATATACATCACCGGAATCAAGAGTGAGGTGAATGTATTTGTTTCAGGCAAATATATAAATGCGGTTACCCAGGAAAATATATGTGATTATACCCCGGAAATGTCACAAACATGAAGCACAATCCTCCCGAGGCGCCAAAAGAAGGAGATATGAGGATAAATAAGGACAGAACAAAATCCACATATGAAACTATAGACGCCGCAAACAAAGAAGAATGGCAATAGAGGAACCGCCTTGGAACAGTCAGTATGGAAACTACTGGGTCGTAAAACTACTACTAAGCCGCAAAAAGGTAAGAGAAAAGTCCAGGGAGTGCCACAATCACAAACCGCACCCCCTTCACAGACATCAAGAGGAAGAGGAAACCGACAAATCCAAAAGCACAAATCAATCAAACATACGAAAAGCACTAAGATTAGCTCTCTCTTCCCCAAGTGAGGTAATCGCAATGCTAAAAGGACTGAAAAACACAAGAACAAAATGGCACAAGGTAAGACATACAACAAATCGTCCCGCAGAATAAACCACAAAGCACCAAAGAGTAAGACTAACACCGGGACCACCGCCTTAGAACGGTCAGTAGAGTAAACCACCGTGGGGGGGGGAGGGGGGGTTAAAGCACTTTTACAGCTAGCCAACTTCACCCTTGGTCCCAATGCTACTCTTAATACAGAAATACATAAAAAATCGGTTCGCATAAAGGCTCTCAACCCAGTCCATGCATCAAACCACAGCTTATCTGAGGAATCAACAGAAGAAGTAATGAGGAACACGAAAAGACAATACAGTAGTTATATTAATACATTTGCAAACGCCTATATGCAATCAATGGAAAACGCGAACAACGGGACCGCCTTTGAAGCGCCAGCAGGAAAATAACACATCACGAAAACATGCCTATATAATTTTGACCCCCTTAAACCCCACTTTGATCTAGTAAAAGTGGGGGTTAAAGGGGTATACATTATTTTTCTTATTTCTGCTCAAAAACGAGTACCCATTATCTATGTTTTGAACAGAAATATAAAAATTATCAGAGTTTTTGTACTTGATAATTTTCAGGTTTAGGAGGTGAAATTTTCATTATTTGAATACGCGTGTTTTCGTAATGGGGTCTCGGAGCTCAAGCTAGTTTTACTCGATTGATTTTAAGAAAAGCTTGATGCATAATTTATTGAAAAAGGTATCACCGTATTTTCTCAGACAGACTTTGATAGAACAAATGTTTGTAAATATTAAACTATTTGCAAGATGCTCAAAAAACATATAATTAACCCAGAAGGTATATTAAGCCTAACCTTTACCTAGAAATTATCGATTGTGATAAAAGAGTGGTCTGAATCAAGTTCAAAATGGCATTCACTAATTTACTCAGCAAACGAAACTTAATTCCGAATGAATAGTTCGGACTCCATTTGTACGGTTCATCCTTTAATCTAGACAATTTAAAAGAAAGCAAAACGTTCCGGTCTTGTAGTTATAACAGCTTTGTGCGTATAACTAAGAAGAAGTAATGAAACCTACACGCACAGCTGTAAACCCTACACGCACAAACCTATACTGTTTTAACTACAAAACCGGAATGTTTCGTTTTCCTTTAAATTGTCTAGCTTAAAGGATGAAATGTAAACCTGAAGCACGAAGATTTGTGTAATTGGATAAAATACAGAGGCTAGCTAGCCGACATTCCTTGAGTTTAAATTTATAACTGTTATATTAAGGTGTCCGCCTTTGTTCTCCATTATTATCATACACATGTGTAGTTTTTCATTGGTCAAAAATGTCCCTGATCTAGAGAAAAAAAATATGTTCTATTCTAATTTTCTAGCCTATTCTATTCCATGCTTTGGATACTTAAAACAGAGGTGAAATTACTTTAATTTATCAATACCGTGGCATCTAAGTACTTTCTTTACCACGTTTGTTAGACGGGCCAATAATTCTTTACTAGGTAGTATGGCCAAGAAAACTTTACAGATCGTCTGTTTTTAGTTTTTGGGAGTGTTTTATGTTTTCTCTCAAGGTTTTGGTACCATTAAAATCGATTTACACACCCCTGATATCCCGCTATACACACACACGCACGCATGCATGCGCACGCACGCGGTACCTTTTACTACTGACATTCTACGCCGATGGGTCAAGTGTTGGTTACTTTTTATATGGTACTGTGGCTGTTCGCTGCGGGACTTTTTCATGTGTCGCTCTGTTTGTTGTCATATTGTTCTAAAGTGTAGTGGATGCTGTCTAGCATTGTCTTCGCGTTACTGGCGCAGAAGGAACTGGTTGTTTTGGTCTGCGGTTTGTGTATTGTAGCTTGTTTGCTCTTCCTCTTAGTGTCATCGATGGTATTTGTTCGTTCATTGTTGCTATTCCTGGACATCTTCCATACTATTTTACGCATATTAGATAACAGTGCAGAGCAACCATTTGTCGAGTAGAGAAAATAAAAGAGAGAGAAACGAAAGGAACTGCACTTGACTACCCAATGCAAACAAGTTTAACATTTACACCGGTTAAACTGTTGACCGATCGGTCAACAGTTTAACCGGTGTGAATGTTAAACGTGTTTTCATTGGATAGCCAACTGACAAGCGAGACATCCGAGTGTAGTATATCTACCGACCTACTAAGGGAACAGTTACCCTTCACAATCCTTGCCAAACAAAGGTACGTCGATTTTTTCGTATAAAAGTTTATGGATACACCATTGTGTACGAAGTGGAAGCAATACTAATATTGTTGCAAAGATACGACTCTAGTCGACTTCACGTGGCGCAATATTGCATATATACAATGTATAATGCATGAATCTGAGTCTTTTCGACTGTAGCCCTATATTGGTAACTTATTTTCTTATTTTGTGAACTATGTTTGCCTTATTGGAGATTCTGCATTGCGTTTGATTATATTTATCTACGCACGCTACCTCTTAGTGTTGAAACGAAACATCTTTGAGTCATCAGAATGTAATGTCATACAGAATTGAAATTGATGCGTCTTATTATACTCTTTATATTGTAGGGATGATGTATGGCTGCTGACGTCTCATAACTAAAATGTGTAATAACAAAAAGTTATGGATGGTTAGGAAAAGAAATTCAATATTTAGCCAGAATTTATTGTGTATAACCTTAAAGCATTAATGGTATACCGTGACTCTATAACATGTTAAGGCGTTTCTGATGTACAGAAAACGGATATGCACAAATGCATGAAGAAGTCGTGTCATTAGAAATAAGTTCTGCTGGCATAAAACGACAATGAAAGTCTGGCCAGCCTGCGCATCTGCGCAATTTTGTATCAAGCAAGGCTTTATTGTTTTACTGGCCGCTCCAAGACGGTACTTTCATTGTGGTACATTTTGTTAGCTTTTTTGTAGTGTTTCACTATTTTTTTTAGGTAAGTTTAAGATATATTCAGTTAAGTTTGGGTAATAGAGTTGCCACCTTTTTGGGAAAGGACTATCATTTATTCTTTTTGTGGCCGTTTAGTTGTATTTGTCGGTCTTTGTCTTTGATGTTCAGAACTTGATTTGGGACTGATAGTGGCATTTCCTTATATAATTACAGCTGACTCTCGCTATCTCGAACTCGCTTATCTCGAATAACCGCTTATCTCGAAGTTAAAATCTTGTCCCTGCTTAAATATTAAATCTAACAACAGGTAAAAAAATATTGTGAAAAAGAGAAATTGCTCCTAAGGAGCAATTTCTCCTCTTTTCCACAATATTTTTAATATATCTCTAACTTCAAGAGTCTAATAACACATATATTTGTTAAATGTGATTAATCAAAAATTAGTTTTTCCCCCAATTCTGCAAATTTGATATGTCGAAGTACGGATATCTCGAAGTATTTCAGAGAGTCCCTTGGAATTCGAGATAACGAGAGTCGACTGTAGTTTAATGGTCCGCGAAGAGAATAAGTGAACACGGTAGAAAATAAATCGACGTAAAGAAAAGCCCTTATCAGAGTATTAATGCATGCAAACATATCTGTGCTTGAGTTCTTTGTATATATACCAACTTTCAGTTTACTCATATTACTGCTTTCCGATATTTTGTACTGATATATTTTTGATTCCTGTGCAGTATGAAAAAGCACCACAAAAATTAAAGAGAATTATTTATTATACAATTTTCAGTCCCTTTTTAAACATCGGCAGACAAAGTCTTGTATGTGTAGTGCGTTCACATATTTATAGCTTCTTAAAACATTCAAGAGAAATGCATGCACATGTAAGGGTTTCTCTATCAAAACTGTAAACGCTTCTTTCTGAAATAAATCTTCTTTAAAGGGAAAGAAAGACTCATCTGTGGTGTGTTCTTTGTTTGCAAAGGCAACCTTTTAGACTTTTATTTAACCTCACTGAAGCCGGTGTTAGTGCCGTGTGGCGGTGGTACAACGTCTCCCCGAACTTCACCATAATGCAGATTATATTTTCATTTCCTTTGGGATCATAGGGCCCATTGTTGTATCTTTGAAAATGGAGTTCTGCTCATGTATACGCTAGAGGGCATAAGCAGTGTTGCAAATTTCATTGCTGCTTATTAAGAGTCTCAATAAAACCGAGACTCCCATTTGCTATCTGTGATGTGTTCTTTGTTTCCAAATGCAAACTTTTATATTTTTATTTTACCTCACTGCAGCCAGTGTTAGTGCCGTGTGGTGGCCGTAGAATAGTCTCCCCGTACTTCACCATAGTACAGATTATATTTTCATTTCTTTTTGGATCATTGGGCTCATTGTTGTATCTTTGAAAATTGAGTTCTGCTTATATATACGCTGGAGTGCGTAAGCAGTGTTGCAAACTTCATTACTGTTCATGAAGAGTCTCAATAAAACCGAGACTCCCATTTTCTATCTGTAGTGTGTTCTTTGTTTCCAAAGGCAAACTGTTAGAGTTTAATAAGATTGAAGGAAAACTTGAATTTTCTTATCATTTTAGTAAAATTGTCGTATGTGATAAACGAAAGAGGTAAAACATTGGTGTCATTAAACAGTATGCTTGCTTAGCGGTTAATTCAATCATGCTTGACCAGTTGGCTTGCTTTTTAAATGAACGCCGGTTGGTCGGGTTTCAGACTCTGTGATTTAGATACTATTCATTAGATGGCCTCGCGGAACTTTTCATGTCTGTTTCTCAGCTCACCGGGGTTCAACTGGTGGATTTCGTTTGCTCCAGTATTCCGTTGGTGTTGTTCGACAACCCAGAGATCTTCAAATATGTCAACACAATGTTTCTATTGAGCCCTCATTTTTGCTTAAAAATAGGCTTTATCTGTGATTTATCTGCTGCCCGTAATGATTCATGGATGAGTAGGAAGAACTCCACACGGACTGAACAAATACGTATACAGTCGAACCTCAATGAGACCATGGAAATTCGAGACATGGGTAGTTTGAGCCAATGAGGGTTAATCATGGCACCAGTTCAGGAAGCAAATAGCGATAATTTAGGGAAATCTTTTCGATTTTCTACATAATGATTTTATGTTGAGTGTACTCATTAGAATCGCCTCGAAGAGGCGATTCTAATGAGTACACACAACATACAATTTTACGACAAAATAAGAAAATTTCCATAAATATTTGTTTTTTTGAGTTATCGGAAAAATTTCGTAGGGACTCAAAAACGAGTTTGAATTAGCCGTGGTAAACGAACCATCGGTGTTCGAGCCATCGAGGTTCGACTGTATGTTTTTACCACTATGGAAGCGCAGGGTTGGGATCCCGTAAAGCTAGCTTAGGCCCTGCAACTATTTATTACTGTCCGTTCCAAAGGGGTACCAGCATTGTGATATTTCTTGTTAATTATCATGTAGTGTTTTACTTTCTAATGTTTTTTCTCTTATCTAGTATGTAAGTTGATTATAAGTCAGTTAACTTTGGATAACAGTGTTGCCACCTTTTTGGAAAAGAGTTGCCAACCCGGCTCTCCATCTGTTCATTTGGTGGTTGTTTTATTTATCTGTCTTTTTCTTTTTGTCTTTGGGGCTTCATGTGGATCTGATTGTATTTCCTTAGTGTTTGAAACAATCACGACTGATAGCTACGAGTGCTTTCCATCACGAAAATATGCCTATGTAATTTTGAGCCTATTAAACCCGATTTTTATACAGTAAAACTGGGGTTTACAGGGGTATACCTTATTTTTTTCTTATTTCTGCTCACAGACATAGAATGTGGGTACTCGTTACAACTGCCTCGTCGATGCGGTTCTAAGAGTACCCACAATCTATGTTTTTAGCAGTAATATGAAAACTATCAGAATGTTTTTATCTGAAAATTTTCATTTTTGGTGGTAAATGTTTCAGTTTATTTCAAATAGGCAGCATACTTTCGTAATGCCAACTTAATTGAAGGCTGGCAAGTTGTGTCTTACATTCTCTGAACTCAAACATTTAATTAGGGTCTTGATGCCTGATTTAAGGATTTTCTTTGGACAGGGTAGTTGCGATATGAACTAAGACCAATTCTAACATTGACGTTAAAGTTTTACCATAAAGCCCAAATGAAACGTCACCGTAATCAAACTACAATAATTCACGTAGTCAACGTAGTGCGTGCAAAAGGGCGCGTTTAATGAGTTTGCATGTAAACATTTACACTCGCGACGTCAGCTGCAAGAGTTCCTTGGAAAACATTAATCTAAAACCAATGTTGATTTCCCTTTCTGTATCGTGTTAGAATCGAAATATTTTTTCTCTAGTGTGAATTATCATGCTTTACGAATGGTTGTTGAGAAACAGATGAGAATATAAATTCTTTGTGAATTAAATACTTCGCAATTTGCCCTCCAACACCATGCGTTATTCACAATAATCTTACAGTAGAGAAAAATAATTTCTTAAACAACACCATTTTATTATTAAAATGCCGAAATAAAACGAGTTTTACCCAGCAAAGGCCATAGTTAGAACATGAGCCCTTCCGGTCACAATATGAAGAAGAGATAAGAAATAAAACATAGCAAGACGCAATTGTAACAGTGATGAAACAAAGGCAAAAACTACAAAAATAAATGTTTCTTTAAATGCAGATATTTTTTCACAACTTCAATGTAGTAAACGTGTGTATTTATAAATGAACCGAGGCACAGCATTTGCTACAAGATCGCATGTCTGCCAAGCAATGACTCAGATCAGCCTGCGCAAACCGCACAGGCTGATCAGTTATTTCTTAGCGCTTGATGGGAAGAAAAAAAAAGCATCCAATCTTTCTTTAGACACGATCGGCAGGGATTCTACTTAGACTTTGGCGTGCACATGCTGATTTAAATCTACAATGACCGCACATATAGGAAATGCTGTGCCCCGGCTTAGTGTGAAAACCACTATGGTTCTGCTTGTGAATTCGTGCAGTGTGTTGACAATCTTTTTTCATGCGCAGAATAATATATTTGAAGCTTGTGTATTGTAGAGCAAAACCTGATTCTAGTACACAGATGATAGTATCTGGATTTCTGATGATTACGTCAATACAAAATATGTGTTTATTTGTTCACTTAAGCTCTGTTTACATAAACAGATAATTTACAGGGCAGCCTGCACATCCGAAGATCTTTTTATTTTTTTATTTTTTTTTTTTTTTTTTATTTTTTTTTTTTTTTTTTTTTTGTCTTGCCTGTGCTGTTCTTTCGTTAGTGACATTCAAATGCTGAAGACAAATATTTACTGTACGAATTGTTACTTTTTACTTACACCAATACGTATAAAGGTAGCTTGATTTTGAAACACTTTCAGCTGAACGATATTCTGTCATAGTCTATGATATTACTATGTCTGCTTAGTGTAATTTTGTTTACGTTGTGTTTATTGACAGCAGTATTGTATTTTGTAACAAGGTTAACGATGCATACGTTTCTCAGTCTGCCAGTTATTTCTCTCGGAGGGCTCCTTATTTCTTTTCTACAGTATGCTTGTCTAGGCCACTGGTAATACGTCATTTAGTGACTATAAATATTTCAACTACAGGAACAACTGCGCTTCGTGATCGTCGCATTTCCTGGGTATCTTCACTTATATTTTTGTGGCCTAACACTGATATATTGCTGATATAAACATTCATTGTCCTTTAGGACCATTTAAAGGACCACTGAGTTCATGCATTAAACGTGGAAATAGAAATAGAGCACCACTTAAGGTGCTGTTGGTGGCGGTGTCAAAGAGAGGGATTTTTTTCCCAATGAACATACTTAATCAAACATACATAAGGTTATTCAGGCAAGGTCGCTATCGTGAATGACATACGATCGAAGTGGAACTGCTACAGAGAAAGTTTCTTGGAACTTTGAGCAGAAAACACCTAGGCCAAAGTGTTCAAAGCATCGCTAGCTTAACGAGCTCGCTAATGACAAACCCATTAACTGTTGTAGTGAAGGTATTTTGAAATACATTGATTTATTTGCTGCAAACATGTGAGTAAATGCAAAAGTAACTCACATTATTCAGCAAAACAAAATGCAAAGTATTTGTCATATTTCAAGATTGAAATGTTAACGTCACGTTAGCTAATAACTTCGTTAAATTTTAAATAACTGGACCCTAGAGCTTGAACAATCTTAGCTGACTATCAATATAGGGATCAAACATGGTTTTTCATGCATTAACATTCGCCAGGTCCCGTGGGAGGTGTTGAAAATCGAGGCCGGAGGCCGCGGTTTTCAACACCTCCCAAGGGACCTGGCGAATGTTAATGCATTGAAAAACCATGTTCGATCGCTATTTTTGCATAAAAATTCAAAACATTTGCTACATTTCGCGTTATTTCTTGCACTATTTTGTTTCGCCTTTTCACCGATGTCTCACGTACGCAATTTCCACGGTCTATGCTTGGTCTAGGGCCGTGCAGTACACATCTCGTAACGGCAGCAAATCTATGGCCCCGTTACGAACATATTGAAAATTGCGCAGCCGTGCATTAACAGCGCGTGAATTGCCTTGTTAATACACGGTTTTTCGCCGGTTAATTCACGGCTGTTTATAACGTGCGACACTGCTTTTTATGCAATAATATTTGTGGTAGAGCCCATCGTGGTCCTATTTGTATTGTTCTTGTGTTCTGCCTTCCGATCGCCATTGCGCCGTTTGCCTGGTTTCATCATGATAGTCTTTGTGATTACAGTCGAACCTCGATAGCGAACACCGATGACTCGTTTACCATGGCTAATTCGAACTCGTTTTTGAGTCCCTACGAAGTTCTTCCGATAGCTCAAGAAAACAAATATTTAGGGATTTTTTCTTATTTTATCGAGGCGATTCTAATGAGTACACTCAACATACAATTATTATGTAGAAAATCGAAAAAACAATCCCTAAATTATTGCCATTTGCTTCCTGACTTGGAACCATAATTAACCCTCAGTGGCTCGAACCACCCATGACTAGAACAAATTTCCATGGTCCCAAAAATGTTTGAGCCATTGAGGTTCGACTGTATATAAGTTTCTCTGTTATGGTTCACTCATGAGGTAGAGGACCTCTGTGCTGACTGAACCTATGTTTATTACTTGGAGCTGCATCAGAATTCACGACGATGTTTCGTGCGTGTAAAACGGATATAAACCTCATCTCCTATCCCTTAGGAGTCATTTTACTGACCGTTCTAAGGCGGATCAATGTGTAGTTTAAAGTTGGTGTTTTCTTTGTCATTGTTTGTTCCTCCACTCTTCTTCGTTTCTTTCCTCAGGATACTGGGAATGCAAAAACAGCATTGTTAAGTTGGACGACCATTGCACGACCTGCAGAAAAGCCAACAAACGACTGTAGGGTTGAGTTTCGGAATATACCCTAATATCCACGTGAGTCAGTCCATCCTGTCCGATAACTGTCTACATTATACCATTTCTTCTTGTATTGACTAATAATTCAGATCAGGTGAAGGGATACATAGGCTGATTGAAGTCATCGTTTTGGCGTACATGTCATAAGATGCATGTGAGCCGCTACGTCTTAAATGGAAATAATGTCAGGTAATAAACACATTAAAACAATAAAGAGTATGTAAAGCTGCGCAGTGAAAAATTTATGAAAATGGGTTGTGAAATCAGAAAGGTATGCAGCTTTGAATTTCTAGAAAATGCTGTAATGGAAGCCGCCATGTATGTAAGTCAATGGCGTTATAACCACCTAATTAAATATGCAAAAATTAAATACGTCACAGTTGAAACAATATTTTGTTGTTATATATCTGCAAATGGGTACATTTTGCATATATAATTCAACCAGATGAAATAAGCAGTAGATTCCTGTCAACAGGTAACTATCTTTCAAAAGGTAACTATCAAATTAAATAGTCAAAATGGCGGCCCATTGCTCACAATTATATAGAATATAAACTACAATATGTTTCTTATTTCTTAACCTATTATGGTCACATTTGCGCCAGAATGCCTGTTTTTTGTTTTGTCTTGTTTTATGCTGAATAATTCAAAGCATGTATTGCATTTAGTGTTTTTTCCCCTTTAAAACATGTTCGTTCAGCGTATTTGCGCAGTCTGATCCTCAGAATCCTCACTGTGCGCAAACTTAAATCAATCGGACAATGAAGACTCTGGTCAGACTGTGTGGATGTGCAACCTGATTTGAGTCTTTATTGCAGCTCGTTTATCAAGTTGAAACACATACCATTCTTATCAAGGAAAATATTTTCGGATAGCTGAACCGGAGGTGAGGTTGATAAAGGTATCTTTCTATACGCTGTGGTTCATATATCATTCATGAAGCACATGTCAAAGCTCTGTAGTGTTACAAATGATCCAGCGCACGACAAAACCTACACTAAGACCTGTGTGACCAGCTAAGACTCAAATCAGCCTGTACATCCACCAAGAACGACAAAGATTCTCATCTATTCCTCTTTGGATACCCCAGATGCTGTAGAAGGCACATGCAATCAGCGAAGACTCTGATCAGACTGTGCGGATAAGCAGGCTGATCTAAGTCTTCGATGGTCGTGCAAGTCCTATTGTAGATTTTGTCGTGTGCTGGTTCAAATGTGATGTGTTTTTCTTTTTCGACGACTGAATATGTTTAGAGTACAACGGGAAAAGGTCTTCGGGGCGTATGCGGAGAGCGTAGGTTATATCGGCCTGCGCATTCGCGTGGAGAGCGTAGGTTATATCGGTCTGCGCATTCGCGTGGAGAGCGTAGGTTATATCGGTCTGCGCACACGCGTGGAGAGCGTAGGTTATATCGGTCTGCGCATTCGCGTGGATGCGCAGTCTGACTAAGGCCTTCACAGTCCGCATACAAATATGTGGATACTGTGGAATATATCGATGTGGAAGAGTATTAGCAGACATGGCCTAGCTGGTTAGATTGTTTTCTCTTCGTGTCACCCGGACGTCCCTTCTCTGATGGTACGGCTCCTTTCAGAGGATTCCATTTCTGAGAATAAGTACGACCACACAGTGTAATCTGGACCTGGCATGTGGTTTTTGCTTTAAATAAATATAGAGACACACAGAAAAGACCTATATCACGGAACAAACTACTTCCAAGGGATCGTATAAGGGTTGAAATATTAACGACCTCACAGCAAAACCAGTGCAAACAACCGGGAAAGACCTGCAATAGAAATATTGCATTTGAAAAGCAGGCTCATGGCAGTTGATGAGGAGAACCTAGACGTATGCATATAGTAAGGTATCATTTTCTTTTCACTATGATTATTTGGGCATCTTCAAGCGAAAAAGTGCCTTCAAACATACGTAAAATGCGCAGCTTCAGCTCATCTGCGCATGTGCAAAGTTTCATCCGGGTATTTGCTTTCCATCCGTACATTCTGTAGTATCCAATGATTTTGTCAGTGGGGGTGGGGAGTGAAGACACGTTTTCGCATCGGGAGACCAAGATCATGCGTTTGCAGAGAAGAATCTAGACGAGCGCATATAGTTAGGTTTTATGTTTTTTATTACCATGATTATGTAGATGCGTGCGTTGCAATACATCATATTGTAGTTACCACTTACTGTTGTTCTTATCTTAAGTGCAAAGCATATCTTTGTAATAATTGGAACACTGTTGCACGAAAAGGGGTCCAAAGAATGATGTGTTTAGGAAAGATCCATACGAATCAGCTACATACTGTTTAGATTACTGATCAAAGACAAACGCGCCGGTCGATAGGAAGTAGGTAATGTGAAGTATTTTGCCGCTAGTAAATGAAAAGAGACACCTTTTGCAGACGTGAAGTATTTTGCCGCTAGTAAATAAAATGAGACACCTGTTGCAGACGGGACGTTGCCACACGTTTCGAAAAACAACGCTCCTCTTTAGGGGACTGCATATAATTCGTACCGTTATGATTTTCAAGTAACAGCTTTTATAAGTTCTTGTTTGCTTTCCTTCAAACAAAGCCCCTCCTGAAAATGGATCCACTTTAAAAAGGACCACGGGAGAAAACATTCTTTTGTACGTGGACACCGACCCTGAATACTGGGATTCGATATAACTCGTATTTGACAGCTTAAATAACATAGTAATAAAACACATAGTAATAAAAGGCGATTAAAAATTGAGACACGATACAACGTACACATACCAACAAACTGAACACTATACCTCTCTCGCACAATATGTAAAAGCTAATAGACGAGCCAACACAATACAGTGAAACCTCAATAGCTCGAACACCGATGGCTCGTTTACAACGACTAATTTGAACTCGTTTTTTGAGAACCTACGAAATTCTTCCGATAGCTTCAGTAACCAAATACTTAAGGAAATTTTCTTATTTTATCCTGAAATTGTATGTTGTGTATATTCATTAGAATTGCCTCTTTGAGGAGATCCTAATGAGTACACTCAACATACCATTATTGCATATAAGATCGAAAAGACTTCCCTAAATTATCGAAATTTGCTTCATGACCTGGTACCATGATCAAAAAAGGTAAGAGAAAAGTCCAGGGAGTGCCACAATCACAAACCGCAGCCCTTCCCAGACCCCAAAAGGAAGAGGAAACCGACAAATCTAAACAAGCACAAACCGAACAAACGTACGAAAAGCATTAAGATTAGCTCTCTCTTCCCCAAGCGAGGTAATCGCAATATTAAAAGGACAAAAAAAACACAAGAACAAAATGACACACGGAAAGACATACAACAAACTCAGTGGCTCGCACTACCTATATCTTGAACAAGTTTCCATGGTCCAAAAGATGTTCGAGTCATTGACGTTCAACTGTACACTAAAAACATCAGTATTGATAGACTTTATTCCTGTAAGCAATCCAAAACATGTAATTGTTAGTAATGTTGTTTCGCCATTTATTCCAGACTTAATGGGATATCACTCTCCGGTTCTAATGACGCTAATGTACAGGAAATCGACACAAAACAGTTTTAAAAGGAATATATAGCTCTGTGACCATAACAAATAAAGGCGATTATTAGGCCAGACAGACCGGAACCATATATACTCATCTGGTAATGTGAAAACAATAGTTGCAAAAAAAACAAAAAAAAAAACGTACTGAAGGTATAGTCAGTGCAGCTAAGGAGTGAATACCAAAAATGGCCGTGACGATCCGACTAAAAGAGCGACCATGTGGATTAATTCATATCCTAAAATGAAAAATTAAAAGGTTGCCTTTGGAAACAAAGAACAGACAAAACAACGAAAATTGGAAACTCGGTTTTGATAAGTTTTTTTCAATTTTGCGAGACTGCATACGCCCCCTAGCACCGGCTTATGCGGTATTTGACTTTCAAAGTAACCAGGATGGGCTCAATGATCCCAAAGGAAATAAAAAAGTATAATTTGCCATTTGATGAAGTACAAATGATGAAGTAAGTACAGAACTGCCCAGTAAACGTGTGGTTAGGTAAACTGACCGCGCTCGACATGACCCCATTGGGTTGACTGGGCCGTAAAACCTCAACACAAACAAACAGAACAAATAAGACAACGAAAGAGATAATTCAAGACTGCAAAAAGGATTAACAGCGGACAGGCTTGATAACATTTTAAATAAACATATCCTAGTTATGATAAAACAGGCGATAAAGCAATATAATAAATATGTAGCAAATGATATAAAACGATTCTAACATGAATGACTCTCAAGCGCAGTGGACACACTTACACTTCTGGGTGATACTAATTAGTTTCGGCCAATTCAGCCTACCTCATTGTATAAATTTTCAAAAATCCCCAGAATGGGCTCAGTGACCAATAGCGAAGTACGGGAAGACGCTTTATGGCCTGCGAACCGCACTAAATTAGCTGCATTGCAGGTAACTAGCTTCTCATTACGAAAACATGCCTCCTCAAATGTACTAAAATGTTACCACCAAAACATGAAATTTTTCAGATAACACTTTCTGATATATTTTTTTCATATTTCTGCTCAAAACATAGATTGTGTGTACTCGTTAGAACCGCCTCGCCGAGGCGGTTCTAACGGGTACCCAGTCTATGTTTTTGAACAGAAATAAGAAAAATAATGTATACTCCTGTAAGTCCCAGTTTCGAGATGAAAATGAATGCCTTTGAGACATATGAACACATACAAAAAATGAAAATATTTTTTTCCTTGTGGGGGGAGGGAGGGTGGGTGGCGGTGGACGGGTGGCTGACCAAATATTTTAGGCAAATTAGACCATTTGGCTCATTCTTATATTTTCCAAACGAAAACCTTAAAATATAGGAACACAGACAGGTTCGACTGTTAATGTGGTGTCAGGCTGCCCCGTATCGAGGAATCGACGTATCCAATATTGTTTGTTTGTTTGTTTGTGTTGAGGTTTTACGGCCTAGTCAACCCAATGGAGTCATGTAGAGCGCGGTCAGTTTACCTAACCACACGTTTACTTGGCAGGCTTAGTCATTTAAGCGGTTTACCAGTATTGTGCACATTCTTTCGCCAGAAACTGACAACTGCCCTTCTTGAATCAGCGGAAGGGAGAGAATGACCGTAGAAAATATTTCATGATCAATCACCACGAAAGAATGTTGCCAGCCTTGGCGGGGGCACCCAATATTGTAATTAGAACGATAATTATTTTGCTTTCTTTGAGCTTGACCATATGTATTTAAAGCTAGGTGCTGCTATCTAACTTCTCTTCGTCTACGCATTCTAACTTTTATATTTTTGTTCCATGAAAATGACTTCAGATTACACGATCTCACATGTCACTAGCATGGGGAATTATGCCTAAACCAAACGGTCCCAGGTTTTATTCTGAATGATTCAATACATTGTACCATGCTGTTAAATAGTCATTCCTTATTGCATGTAATGACCACGGAGTAAAGGGCACTCTAACCCAAAAACTTTTGCTCAGATCCTCATACCTAGTTCATATATACATGCACGTTGGATTTGCTGTATACATGTAAATATTGTTTAACCCTTCTCTTGCTGAACACGACATGCTCTGTCTTAGCAAGCAGTGTAGATCCAGATCAGTTGGCTTATGAAGCCAACTGATCTGGATCTGCACTGTTTGTCATTAAATATGTGAATTTCTATTAAAAAAAAAACCCGGATCAAGTCATCTGATTGGCCGGAAATTAGACGTGGGCGTGGCATCTTAATTTATTCAGCAAGGCAAGGGTAAAACAAAATGAGTCGCAACTTCACTTGACGCAATTTGGACAGCCAAGGATGCAAAGTTTCTTCGTGTTGACAATGAAGACTCTGATCAGAATTTGTGGATGCGCAGGCTGATTCAGTCTTTCTTGGGCATACATGTCTAAAGGTATATATTCAGACGTAACGGGTCAAATGTGCAAAGATATTCATGGGATCAGTCGGCGTCGGATATGTGATAATTCAGTAATGTCGATCAGAGAGTGTCTTCTATAAACGGTTTGTTAGAATAGTGTACGACTAGTTTGTCTTCTCGTAGAATAGGGTACGAACTAGTTTGTCTTCTCGTTCGTCTGAGTTGATTGCGGCTGCGGTAAAATATGTTTAATTAAGTATAATTTCTATTACAAACAGCAAAGAATTAGAAAAAGCGCGCCGCAGCTGTTTGAGAATCCTAAGGAAAAACACTTCGGAACATTTTGGTTGTCACGTAATTATTATATAAGTCGCCAACAGTGATTCCATAAAATGTGTTGTTGTTTTTTTTGGTTTTTATGTTTTAAAATTCATATTGAGTTTAACAACATCGCATGCATAAGATTCATTAATAATGGCTGTATATAGGGTTTAATAACAACTTCACATGGAGTCCTACTATGGAATCATCTTGTAACTAAACAGCAACGCTAATTGATTTGTTGCATGTGTAAGATGGCACGCAGGAAAAAGCGAATGTACAGGCAAATGTGTAGATTCTCCTATTAAAGCGATGTTTGTAGTATGCAGCAAATTAAACCATGAGCAAGGAATGTACATGTAGCATCGGCCAGTGTGACATTTTGTACCAAATTATAACCTCTTTAGTCAATAACATAATTCAGTTTAAAACCAAAGATTGATAGAACAAACAAAACAAGCACCATTCCATTAACTACGCACAAAATAAAATAAGGAAGACCCTAGTAAATAAAGAAAATACAGTCGAATCTCGTTATCTCGAAATCCAAGGGACTATATGAAATACTTCTATATATCCGTACCTCGACATATCACATTTGCAGAATTGAGGAAAAAATAATTCGAACAACCACATTAACAAATATATATGTAATTGGACTCTTGAAGTTAGAGATATATTGAAAATATTGTGCCTTAGGAGCAATTTCTCCTCTTTCCACAATATTTTTACCTGTTGTTAGATTTTCTTGTTTAGGCAGGGACCAGACTTCGAGAAAAGCGGTTATTCGAGATGAGCGAGGTCGAGATAACGAGAGTAAACTGTAATAAAAATGAGCCACTACTTCAGAAAACATACCATCGGACATGAGCCCCCTAGCGAAGATTCAGATCAGACTGATCAGAATCTTCTCTGGGCGCATTTTGATAGCTAGACGTTCAAAGTGTCTTGACGAGAACAATGAAGACTCTGATCATATGCCTTAGTTTTGCATTAAACCAATACAAACGTTTGCCGATTTTCTTCTTCTGTGTAAAGCGCAAAGCAAAAAAACGACTTTCTGAAAGCTGTCGAAAACACACTAGACACCAGTTCTAGCAATTGAGGTAGAAGAGTTCACTCGTTATAAACAGGTTTTACTTTTTTTTTTTTTTTAATTTATTTCCGAATAAAATGTCAGACTGAAAAAAGTCTGTATAAAGGTTTATCGGAACCCGAATTTCAAGATAATTATATTTATAGGATTGGTGCTGATACTGATTGTCTGAATCGTAAAGAAGGAATGTCACTTGTCAAAAATATGTTGAAATAGGCATTTTCTGCGGCAAACTGCATTCATATATAGGCCGCGCCATGCAAAAGCATGTCCGGGCATATGCGGCCAGCGAAGCCCCAGATTAGCCTGCGCATCCGCACAGTCTGATCAGGACCTTCACTTTCCGCTATTAGAATCATTGGATACTACAAAATGGAGAGCAAATGCCCGGATTACGCATGTGCAGGATGATGTCATTATGAAGACACGCCTATTCAAATATATAGAAAAATTTACCACCAAAAAAATGAGAATTTGCAGATAAAAAATTCTGATAGTTTTCTTATTTCTGCTCAAAAGATAGATTGTGGGTACTCGTTAGAACCGCCTCGACGAGGCGGTTCTAACGAGTATCACAATCTGTGTTTTGAGAAATAAGAAAAATAATGTATACCCCTGTAAACCCCAGTTTTACTACATAAAAGTGTGGTTTAAGGGGGCCTAAATTATATAGGCGTGTTTTCGTGATGTGAATCCACATATTTTGCGCATGCCCTAAGACACATTTTCTAGCTTGAAGCGTCCGGTCTGTTAACCCAGTTATGATTGTAACTTTGCATATACTCTTTCATTACACAACAATACAAGAATTCCGCGGAAGGCGTTATCGCACCTGCTGGGGCAAAAGTCACAGGAGCCACAATCAGAACGTGGTTATTAAGTAAGTTTATTTCATTCTTAGCAGTGCTTACTTGGAAAACTGGGTTGAAAAAATTTAGACAAAGTGCCTAGTGGAGCACATATATTCCAGGCCAGTCCCATTCCCTCTAATGGCTATATCTTCAGCACTGACTTTTCGTATCATACAGCCCAATGATAATGGAACGTTGACGTAAAATGTGTAAAAGTCACTGGAGCATGAAATATAGGTCACGGTCACGGGTCAAGGTACCTGCTAATTCAGTACATCAAGGAGAAGCACAATGCAAGGTATGGTGGTTGTAGGCCTTATAGTTGAGGAGTTATCAAACATCAACGTAAAATGTGTCAAATATAGGTCAAGGTCACTGGGTCAAGGTACCTGCCAAGCCAGTGCAATGAGGTGAAGCACTATGCAAGGTTTAGTGGTTGTAGGTCTTATATTTGAGGAGATACCGAACATCAACATAAAATGTGTCAAAGTCACTGGAGTGCACAATATAGGTCAAGGTCACCAGGTCAAGGTAACTGCCGAGTCAGTACATCGAGAAGAAATGCTATATAAGGTTTGGTGGTTGAAGGCCTTACAGTTGAGGACATATGGAAGGGTGACATAAAAGGTGTAAAAGTCAATGGAGTGCGAAATATAGGTCAAGGTCACCCAGTCAAGGTACCTGCAGAGTCCGTACATTGAGGAGAAGCACTATGCAAGGTTTGATGGTTGTAGGCCTTATAGTTGAGGAGATATTGAACATTGACGTAAAATGTGTAAAAGGCACTGGAGCGCAAATTATAGGTCAAGGTCACCGGGTCAAGATACCTGCCGAGTCAGTACATCTAGGAGAAGCACTATGCAAGGTTTGGGGGCTAGAGGTCTTACACTTGAGGAGATCTGGAACCTTGACGTAAATTATGTCAAAGTCACTACAGCCAAAATATAGGTCAAGGTCACCAGGTCAAGGTATCTGCCAAGTCAGTATATTGAGAAGAAGCACTTTGCAAGGTTTGATTGTTGTAGGCCTTATAGTTGAGGAGATATCGAACATCGACGCAAGATATGTCAAAGTCACTGGATCGCAAAATATAGGTCAAGGTCACCAGATCAAGGTACCTGCCAAGTCAGTACATCTTGGAGAAGCACTACGCAAGGTCTGGTAGTTGTACGCCTTATAGTTGAGAAGATCTGGAATGTCAACATAAATTGTGTCAAAGTCAATGGAGCGCAAAATATAGGTCAAGGTCACTGGGTCAACATACCTGCCAAGTCAGGAGGTCAGGGAGATGTGTCATGCAAGGTATGATGGTTGTTGTAGAATTGTAGCTGAATCGAATACTAACTTTGATGTAAATGTCGAACTTCGACATAACAGAACTGTTAACAGACAGACGGACGGACGAACGGACAGACGAATGGAAAAGCGGGCACCTATGTCGCAAAGTCAGGAGGCCAGGGAGATGTTTCATACAAGGTTTGATGGCTGTTTAGTCTTGTAGTTGATTAGAATACTAACTTTGACATAAATGTCGAACTTCGACATAACAGAACTGTTAACAGACGGACAGACGAATGGAAAATTGGACACCTATGTCACAAAGTCAGGAGGTCAGGGAGATGTTTCATGCAAGGTTTGATGGTTGTTTAGTCTTGTAGTTGATTAAATACTAACTGACATAAATGTCGAACTTCGACATAAGTGTTGACAGACGGACGGACGAATGGACAGACATACGGAAAAGCGGACGCCTATGTCGCAAAGTCAGGAGGTCAGGGAGATGTTTCATGCAAGGTTTGATGGTTGTTTAGTCTTGTAGTTGATTAGAATACTAACTTTGACATAATGTCGAACGTCGACATAAATGTTGACAGACGGACGGATGGACGGACGGACAGAAAATCGGACGCCTATATCGCACCCTGCTACTAGCAGGCGCGATAAAAAAAATATAAGAGAAGCTACATAAGTCAGGACAGAGACTGAATAAAGGTTGTTTCAGATTGGTGCCTGACTTTTTATAGGCTTTATTTTAGACGAGTTATTAGCTCAGTGCAAAGCATTGCGAAAACACGCCGATTCAAATATATAGAAAATTTCACCTCCAAAAACTGAACATTTTCAGATAAAAAACTGTTGTTTTTTTTTTTCATATTTCTGCCCAAAACATAGATTGTGGGTACTCGTTAGAACTGCCTCTGTGTGGCAGTTCTAACGAGTATCCACAATCTATGTTTTTGAGCAGAAATAAGAAAAATAATGTATACCCCTGTAAACCCCAGTTTTACTGTATAAAAGTGTGGTTTAAGTAGGTCAATATTATATAGGCATGTTTTTGTGATGGGCCTTTAATTCTATTAACGTGGCTATCAGGAAATCTAGTTCTCTTAGAGTAACTGATGTGGTATGATAATAGCTTTCGCCTCTGTAGTACTTCATTAAATGTTTATAGAAATAACAATTGCACATGCCAGTTGCACAGTCAAAAAAAAAAGGTATGCATGAAATTTCAAACTTTGTTTTCTGAAAAAAAAATATCATCAAAATGTTGTCTGTTGAATTTGCCCTGAGCGCGGTAAAGGTTAAACATGAAACCCTTTCGTATGCTGATATTAATTTGGAGCAATGGATATACAAACCCATTAATGCCTATCACTGCTGAAGCCAGCAAGCCAATGATATGGCACTTTCCTTCTGTAAGTCATTTCTAGGGTCATGGCCCCGTTGGTAGAATTATAAGCCTGTGCTCAGTGATACTGTTAATTTACATATAAGCGCAATTTATGTATCGCATCAGTCAAACAAAATGTACATGCATACATGTATTTTAATGTGCATCCTTTGAGAAAAAGTTAATGTGAAGCAGTGGTGCAGCTAAGCTTGCTGCACTAGATTAATTAAACCCGTTACACAAAAGTGCGCTGATCAACATTTCTGGGAAACGTTAAAATCAGCCTGTCCCTTGGGAGTAACTTGGGATTGTCAAGCTTTAAACATAAACATCGTCAAGCTAAAAGTGACTTGCATGCATGAGCGATCCGTTAAGATCTAGATCAGTGCTTTACAATCGTAGAGAGTAATCAAAGCTTGTTCTTTTTCGACAGAAGTGTATTCAAAATCCAGAAAATATGTAATGAGCGAACTAAGCCGTACATGTTGAAGCTGTGCTGATGTCTGGGAGATCGAGGCATTCGCTGTCCAAGCAAACGTCATTATGTTCGCCAACCCTCTCGTAACTCTTCAGCCTTGTAAACAAATTCAGGCATAATTGTAAACAGTCGATGCATATACAAATGTACCAGTCATTTGACTCTACGGGGACGGAGATAACGGGGAGATAGCTGGACTTAAGTGCCGTGATTTTAACCACCGATGAGTCGCGGCAGCACCGTAGATGTGCCGGTATTTTAACTTCCCACTAAATAGCCGGGGTTTAAATGATTTTACTGGAGCGGCAAGAAGACTCAGTCAAATGTACAAAAAATATAAGTGAAGATACTCACGAATCGTCACAGTCACGACGCACAGCCTACCCGAGGCACCCAAAGAAGGAGGGATGGGGAACAATTAAAGACAATACGAACGCCACATATGAATCCACAACCGGTCATGCAAAGAAGAAATCATTATGAAAACACGCCTAGTCAAATATATAGAAAATTTCACCTACAACAACAAAACTGAAAATTTTCAGATAAAAAAAATCTATTTCTACTTAAAACATAGATTGTGGGTACTCGTTAGAACCGCCTCGGTGAGGCGGTTCTAACGAGTACCCACAATCTATGTCTTTTTTAGCAGAAATAAGAAAAATAATGTATAGCCCTGTAAACCCCAGTTTTACTATACAAAAGTGGGGTTTAAGAGGGTCAAAAATATATAGGTATGTTTTCGTGATGTGCAATAGAGGAACCATTGAAAGGTTGCCATTGAAAACGCCGAATACATTAAGGAACGGAAATAGGAGTCTGTGTTTCTTTGACTCTTCTTAAGACAGAAATGTAGTTGCATGGATGCAGACGCCTCCAAGCAACGACTTAAGTGATACGCGTGTTTCAAAAAAAAAAAGCATAATGGGCTTATTAATCCTAAAGAAAAAAAATAAGAAAAAAATTGCAGTGTGACGAAGTACGAAGAGTACGAAGAGAATGTTTTTACAGCTGGCACACGGCCTTTAACAGCAGCTCCAGTAAAGTCAATCAAAATAAAGGGCGACCATGTAAATACAGAACATACGTATAAAAGAACACCTCTCAGAGTCTCGGTTTGATTGAAACTCTGCTTATAGTTTGTATGGCTGCGTACGCCTCCTATCACCGGCTTAATTGATATTTGATTTTCCAAGATTTCCGAATAGGCTCAATGATCTCATGAAAAATAAAGATAAAAACTGCTCTATAATGAAATAAGGGAAGACCTGTCTCTGAAGACAACGAGGAATGTCAGTTACCGCAAAATGCACTTAGCCACAAAATAACAACTTATTGTAAATTAGATTTCCTGGAATCTAATTCTGCAACTTGTGTACGCGTTTCCGTAAGCGCTTCTTAAAATGAGAACAAAATAATTTAATTTGAATGCAGTTGGCATTTCCATTATCTTCTTGGTATAACATAGGATTGTAATTTTGTTTTTAATCAGTAGTTAGAAGGTTACGGGGCATATTCAAACATGTGTTTTGTACTTTCTTCATAGCCTCATTCCCTTGACTGTGAAATGAGTCACTGAAAATATGCCATAACACCAGCTTGTTCCCAAAGCCAGTCGCAAACAGTTATTGCCCCTGAGAGATGGATGGAAATGCACAACACAAACGTAAGAACCCAGCAGAAACATGACTTTTATACAGCGTCACATCAACGTCAATCAATGTCATGACGTTGCTTGGACGTTTATACGACGTTGTCTGAACGTTGCGTGCCTGCTTGGAAGTGGAGCAAGGGTAGAAATATATATGACAGTGATTGAAAGCGTCATGAAACTGATATAGTCTACGTGTTTGTACATGTGAAACATGAAACTGCCCATGGTTCTTATTGTTTTAATTGTATTTACATTGAATCTCTTAATTTAAACTTGGGAATTGTCTCCAAAGATATTATAATCGCAGCGGCGGTCCTTCGTCTAGCAGCTGTTTACAGAAAAAAAAAAAATGTTTTTATCGTAAGTGGTACTGTAGCTTGATCACGTAAGGCGTCGTAAGTCATCTTGGTCCTTTTCGCTACCTACTGACTGTTTAATTTCAAAATAAGGTACATATCATTCCCGCCTTCACACAGAGTTTGAAAAGTGCTTGTTGTTCTGTACGTTCATTTGACGTCGTCTTTTTCGCGCTAAGATTTTTAATGCAGCTGCTTCTATTTTAAATCACGCATTTGTTGTTTGACGTATGACTTACAAATCCCGTAATTTGAAGCCTACTAATCTGGAACTACACTGTTTGCAAAGGCAGGGCATATCCGGATTCAGCAGGACCAGAGTTTATGTACAGTCGAACTTCAGTGGCTCGAACATCTTTAGGACCATAGAAAATTGTCCGAGACATGGATAGTTCGAGCCACTGAGGGTTATTAATGATGCCGGGTCAGGAAGCAAATAGCGAGAATTTAAGGATATTTTTTTTACTTTCTTCACAATAATTGAACGTTGAGTGTACTCATTAGAATCGCCTTGATGAGGCGATTCTAATGAGTACACACAACATACAATTTCATGATAAAATAAGAAAATTTCCCTAAATATTTGTTTTCTTGAGCTAGCGGAAGAATTTCGTAGGGACTCAAAAATGAGTTCGAATTAACCATGGTAAACGGGCCATCGGTGTTCGAGCTATTGAGGTTTAACTGTACTTGCAAACAGACTTGTCAAAAATGAAAGTGAGAGATACTGCAATTCCCGCCCGCGAAATTCCCGCCCGAGCAATTTCCGCCAGTTATTATTATAGTGCTAGCCCTGGGATCGGCTTATACGCTTTTGTAGTCCGATTCAAAACAGTTCGGCATACATTTGATTTAACCCTTAAAGCGACAAGTAAAATTTGTAGCAGACGTCATTCTATATTTGGTAATTTTTATTTTTCAGAGAAAATAAGTCTTTACATTTCTCGTGAATCGTCTGTTTGGCAGACGATTCACATGAAGTGTCAGGATATATTTGCTTTGAAAATAAAATCTAAAATATGTCAAAATGTCGTTTGTTGCAGTTGTGATTGGCGGTTTAAGGTTAATATTTCCTCTTTTATTTTCGTGTACCCCATGCTATTATAGACCTATTTCATGAATCTAATAATTTCAAAGATTGCATTTTAAAAGTGTTTGGTGCCATGAAAATAGGGATAATAGTTTCATCTTCACCGTCTCGTCTGATAAGCTAGCATTTTGTATTACAGCCCTTGAAGCTCAAGGCAAAATTGTAGCAGACAACATTCTATTTTTTTCAAAGTATTTTTGAGAGAAAAAAGGAATTGGCGTTTCATGTGAATCGTCTACTTATCAGACGAGTCACATGAAATGTCAAGTCTTTTTGTGTCGCCTGCGGCAGTTGTGATAGATGCTTTGAGGGTCAAACAGTAACACTAATTAGGCTGGGCTCCAATGATAAAACAATTATCCGGAAAGTAGCACAATTTGATATAGTATGAATCAGAAGAACAATCTTTGCTGCACCTGAAAATACTGTATAGCAAACTTTTCCGAACTGCATAACGTCGCAAAAGCTGATCAAGTTCAGTAGCCCATACTTGACATATGCATATATGCGTTTCAAGCGTGCTCTATTATCTTGCTAATGCGTGGTTCTACTCAAACCAAAACAACTCCCGATAACATTTATGTATTCTCTGCATCCTGTATCTACATTCATTTTATCTTTAAAGCTTTTGTAATAGCGCCGTCCGACTGGAGACCAGGAGGTTGCGGGTTCAACCTCTGCCGAGGTCGGCAACACTCTTTCGTGGAGATTGATCATGAAATATTTTCTACGGTCATTCTCTCCCTTCCGCTGATTCAAGAAGGGCAGTTGTCAGTTTCTGGCGAAAGAATGTGCACAATACCTGTTAACCGCTTAGAGGACTAAGCCTGTCCAGTAAATGTGTGGTTAGGTAAACTTACCGGCTCGACATGACCCCACTGGGTTGACTGGGCCGTAAAACCTCAAGACAAACTAAGCTAGACACACATAATGTTGTGTACCCTTAATAAATACACGAAATAAAATGTATTTCGCTTCCTCTTGTGCCTATATGAGTTGACAAGAGCCAATGTTTTCCCCACATATGCAAAAATGTCTAAAGAACACATTCGTGCTAAAAACAAATGACGCGATTATTAACCCATTGTCATTGCTTTCAATTACGAAAACCTATTTCCGGGGGCTATTCCGAAAATGTTCAGAAGATCGCTTTAAAAAACATTTGCATGCAGTGCCATGTCCGTATTTCCTGGTTTTTAATTTTCGTGCAACTTTGGAAACGTTCTCATGGCGCTGAATATAATGTAAAAGCTGTAATAAATGAAGATGTTTTAAAAAGTGTATGTAGAAGCAATTGTCACAGAAATGATGTTCATGCCTCGTGCTTTTCTACAAAAAAAGCCTGTTTAGATTTCTTTTATATTTGTATACAAATAGCATTTGTATCTGTAGCATATAAGTTATGGATTTTCACTGCTAAGATACGCTTTATTTTGGGAGTCAATGAAGCCTAAGCCAAACAAAAGACGTCAAAATATTAAATTTGGTGTTTAATATGACGTACTGTTTGTGAATTTACAACGAAGTTTCCAATAAATCAAATAATATGAGCAAATAGTAGGCATGAGCAGAAAGAACACGACTTATTCTAGACTTGAGTGTCGTTTATCCCAGGTCGGATGAAAACCCAACAAACTCGGATGCAGCTTCTATAAAAAGGGTGTAATACTGTCCATCGGGATGCTAAACCTCAACAAAACAAACAACATTTTTGACACAAGCAAAATATTTATTCAGTTATTTATTGCTAATGTTTATTCAATTATTTATTTTAACCCGACTCCATCTGGGTCACTTAAACTTTTATTGCTTTCAAGTGTTTTATGGGAAATTAACTAATATTACATAACTTAAGTCCAAAAAAGGTAAGCGAAAAGTCCAGGGAGTGTCACAATCACAAGCGCAGCCCTTCCCAGACACCAAGAGGAAGAGGAAACAGACAAAACCAAACAAGCGCAAACAGAACAAACGTACGAAAAGGACTAAGACTAGCTGTCTCTTCCCCAAGCGAGGAAGTCGCAATGCTAAGAGGACTGAAAAATACAAGAACAAAATAAAACAAGGCAAGACTTAAAACAAATCGCCTCGTAGGATAAACCACAAAGCAACAAAGAGTAAGACTAACACCAGGACCACCGCCTTAAAACGGTCAGTAGAATAAACCACAGACGCGAGGGGTGGAGTGGGGTGAGGGGGGGGGGGGTTGGGCGATGGAGGAGAGAGAATTTTAAAGCACCAAGTTCCACTCTGAACATTTATATTTATTTAGTTTCTTTTCTTGCTCTGTACGTTTCCATCTGGCAGTTAAACTATTTGCAAAACATATCTAAAATGAGTTTATTTCACATTCTCTCTTTCTATTTTGGCGCCTATACTTATCTTTTTTAACATATATCAGTCTTTATCATCCCAAATCTAAATCTCAACTAATTGCAGCTTAGCTACTTTTTCATCATGTTCCCCTTTCCTTTTTTCTGACAACCAATCAGAATATCCATTTTAAACCATTTCTCCCATCATGCCTTCTTTTATTCCCATAATGCTCCAGCCACTTTCAAAACTGCCGATAAAGTTCTCTCTTACAAACCCTACAAGCTGTGTAACTGATATCTTCCCCATGGGTTTGCCTAATATGGGAAACCCTACTGATGACAAGAATCAGAAGGAAGCTGTCATGCTACTGATGCATTATTATAGCTTCCACTTGCAAAATACATACAAGGTCCTCCCAGTTAGCCAGAGGCAGTGCAAGTAATTTAATATGACCGCTGCATATCAATGCACATATTAATGAAATCTCTCTTTCAGACAAAACCTATGGATTATAAACAAATGGTATTCACAAATATTAAAATTATTAAAACTGAAATCAAATGAATTCTAAATAAAATATTATGCAGTTTAATTACATTAGTTTAGGTAATTTCTACTTTACTGAAAGTGATTAGAACTATAATTACCCTGGTGATATTTCTTTGTTTGTGAACTATCTAGAAAGATCTCATGTGTAACGAATTTTTACAAGCTTTAATTATGAATTATATTTTCCAAATCTATAATAGCTTAATAAAACGTTAAAAAACATAAAATGACAACATATAGGAGAATATCTGTTGCAGAATTGTTTTGCAAACCACAATCACCTCTTCCTGACACGGGACAAAAGTCAAAATATTTGTGGAAAGATAGTTTGTTACAAGAGAAACAGCAATCACCACCTGAGGATGGCTCTTGGATAAATCGTAATAGCTTAATAAAACGTTTTACAGAGCTAGTCATACCCGTATCTTGTATTAGATGAGTAACATTCGGTTCAAAAGAGGTCCTTGACGAAGTATGTCAAAATACTTGTCGTGACATAAATCTGGGGATGCCTATGCTCATTAGTGCGTTCTCACTTAACGACTGAGATATTGACATTTTGTCTTAACAATTTCTTTTGCAGATTTCTGTTTGTCAGCAAATATTTGATAAGTTGAGAAATACACAATAGTTTTGTAAAAAAAAAAAAAAAAAAAAAACTCACATAATGGTAATGAAACGACAGAAAACAAGGCTTACTTAGACAGTCTTCAAACTTTAACATAAAATACTTAATGAATACTAAATAGAAAAGTGCCATGCGACACGGATGCCCCCGCCCGGTGCCCTCTGTATCATACAATGCTTAAAATATAGGCCCAGAGTGGTGGTCCAGAGAGATAATGCAAATATAATAGAGATATTGTAGGTGAATTAATTGAATTTATCACTTATATGTATGTTCAATGGGGATGGGAAAATCCCAACCTCAGGGTCCAACCTTCCAGTGGGAAATGAGGTTGTGAAGTTTCATGAATAGATTCGATATGATTTAGAAGATATGAGCCGGACACAAAGAAAACATTACACTACATGGATTTTAGGCAATGGATTTAATTCAAAAACTGAATTAGCCAGAGTTGTCTACCTTGTTCCCGCACAACGTCTCGATATTATTTAGCCATCTGTGGAGTTTCATGAATACATTCCATACAGATAAGGAGTATAAGCAAGACAATACATGGACTTTAGGCAAGGCGAGTTAATTCAAAAACCAGTTTAGCCTGAGTTGTCGTCTTTGTTTGCGACACATCGTCTTGATATGATTAAGCCATCTTTGACGTTTCATGAATATATTCCATACAGTTTATGAATTGGTTCATTCAAAAACCGAATTAGCCAGAGTTGTCTTCATTGTTACCGGCAACTGCCTTGATATGATTAAGCCATCTGTGAAATTTCATGAATATATTCCGTATAGTTTAGGAGTTATTAGCCGGACACGAAAAAAAAAAGCATTACACTACATGGATTTTTGGCAAAGGAAGTTAATTCAGAAACCCAATTAGCCAATGTTGTCTTATTGTTCGAGACAGAATATATTCCATACGGTTTAAGAGTTATAAGCTGGACACGAATTTTCAGAATGACACAACATGGGTTTTAGACAAAGGGAATTAATTCAGAAACTGACTTAGCCAGCGTTGTCGTCTTTGTTCACGACACATCGTCTTGATATGATTTAGCCATCTGTGAAGTTTTATGAATATCATCACGAAAACATGCCTATATAATTTTGACCCCCTTAAACCCCACTTTTATATAGTAAAACTGGGGTTTACAGGGGTATACATTATTTTTCTTATTTCTGCTCAAAAACATAGATTGTGGGTACTCGTTAGAACCGCCTCGCCGATGCGGTTCTAACGAGTACCCACAATCCATGTTTTGAGCAGAAATGTGAAAATATCAGAATGTTTTATCTGATCTTTTTTCCCTGTTTTTGGTTGTAAAATTTTCAATATATTTGAATAGGCATGTTTTCGTAATGTATTCCTATGTTTGGGGAGTTATGAGCCGCACACGAAGAAGGTATTTACATCGGTTTTAGGCAAGGGGGATAGTTCTACAACCAAAGTAGCCAGAGTTGTCTTTCTTGTTCGCGACACATCGTCTCGACATGATTAAGGTATCTGTGAAGTCTTATGAATATATTCCAAACGGCTTAGGACACATTTTTATCACGCACGTACGCACGCAGGCACGGACGGACGGACAGGGGTAAAGAGTTGTGGCCAAGAAACCGAATTAGCCAGAGTTGTCTACCTTGTTCGCGACACATCGTCTTGATATGATTGTCATCTGTGAAGTTTCATGAATACTCCATTCCATACGTATGAACATTTCATACGATTTAGGAGTTATGAGCTGGTAGGAATACACGGACGGACAGGGGAAAAACTTAATGCCCTTCCACCATTCTTCGAATGGCGTGTGTAGGAGGAGTGGGGGTGCATAATAAAATGTAGTTATTTCCCAGTAAATCATACTTCTGTACCTTTTTTTCGTGGTTTGGACACTTACTGTACACACAGGTTACCGCGGTACAACGAACGCGAACGCAGTTGTCATTTTGTTGACGGGGAAAAAGTGTTAGGTCAATGTTTCCTTTATTTTGACGGAAATATCACGAGTTTCGTTTTCTGGTGGTTATGTGATTACAAGAGGATGTGTTTTTTGTTGTTTTGTCCAAATTTTGATTTATGAATCTTCAGAAAAGGAAAAGTAAAGCTACAAATTAAGCCACAAAAGGTAAATAAAAAAAAAATCTCGTTTTAAGAATCTATCAATTAAAGATAAATGGCATGTACACGGCCATTCTAGGGTTTTTCATGCCTCCAGGTATCGAAGTAAATATACTACGAGGGATGTTCGAAATGAATTGCTTATTGTCCTCTAGCTCGATATCCACGTGGGGCACGATAAAAACCAATACATACCTGTATAGGGCTATTCAATATCTACACAATGGTGTATAAATGTACATGTTAGACTAAGTGTAAGACATAAAATTTGCCATTTGAATACACGCAGTCATTGACCACTGCAGTAAAAATGGTTGGTAGAAGCGTCGACAAAAAAGATGAAATACGGGCTTACATCAAAGCTCGCTCAAAACTTGGTTGTTCTTTGAAGAAGCTGATGACTGAAATTTCTACTGCTTTTGGACCTTCTTGTGTGTCTTATGACACAGTTAGGCGGTGGATAAAGAAATTTGAGTCTGGTGTAGAGTCCATCAAAAATGCACCGAAATCAGGTAGGCCAAAATCTGCATCTCGTATAGAAATCGTTTCCAAAATAAAGGAAATCATTGAAGGAGATGCCAGATTTACAGTTCGTGATATTGCACGAAAGGTAGGCATATCACTGTCAACGGTTCACCTTATTTTGAAGAAGCATTTGAAAGTCAGAAAGATTTCTGCTAGATGGGTGCCACATCTGTTGACTGACGAGCAAAAGAGGCAACGGGTTAAAGTGGCCAAAAAGCTGCTTCAAATGTTTCCAAAATATGACAAAAAGCAGTTTGCCAATGTCGTCACAGGTGATGAAACCTGGGTCCATTATTTTGAGCCCGTCAGAAAGGTTAGCAATAAGATCTGGACCACTAAACACAGCAAACGCCCAATAATTGCCAAACGTTCTTTGAATACAAAGAAGGTTTTGTATGCAATCTTCTTATCTGGTGAAGGAGTCGCAATAGAAGTGCCAGTGAAAAGGGGCAAAAGCATCACCGGAAAGTACTACAAAGACGTAGTACTGAAGAAACTGAAAAAGTATTATCAGAAACGACGCCCTGCCACTGGTTTTAAACATGTCCGTCTTCTACATGACAAAGCCCCAGCTCATACCTCCGCAATAGTTACGGCGTTTTTGAAGAAAGAAAAAGTAACTGTTTTGCCTCACTCCCCGTATTCCCCAGACCTTGCCCCATGTGATTTCTTTTTGTTTCCGAAATTGAAAGCATTCCTTGCTGGGTGGAAATACCAGTCCCGACAGGCACTTGGATCTGCCATTCATCAGTACCTTATTACTGTGCCCAAATCAGCGTACCGTGACGCCTTCAAGAAGTGGATACATCGGCAGAAACTTTGCATTTCTAGCCACGGGGAGTACTTCGAGGGCATGAAATGACTACTTTGGGGCTAACTTGAAATTTGAAGTCTCCAGATAGAAATAAGCAATTCATTTCGAACATCCCTCGTATGTTTGATTATTCATAAAAACTTTTAGAATAAGAATTGTATCGATTTTTCCTAGGGCACTATCTTGAAACACGGGTACATCTTACCCCGGATCATGTATCGTGACTGGATACACTAAACATGGAACAGATGGTACAACAAACACGGATATTTGTTCGTTTTATTTTCTTTATTTATTTATTTTTTCCATTACAAGCCCCAGTTTTCAAGAATTAACCGAGAAGACCGACACATATCTGCGCCTTAAGTTGTAAAATTGCAACATCAACTGATGCGCTTGCCATTCGGAAATCAGAAAGTGTTTTGTGTTGAAAGGTGTGTTCGCTGACATTTCGTGTAGCTGAGTGCCAGAGCATATACAACGTAGTTTATTTTGTACTTCTTTATACATCAGACGCACAATTAACAGTCGCTCTGACCCATAAAGTTTGCATATGGCATACAAAAAAACCTACCCATGTACATGTACATGTACACTATGGAAATGTACATTTGGCTCAATATCCCCGATTTAACAAACAGTTAAAACAGTTAAATATTTCGACTGTCACGACTGTCAGGGCGTCCTTTCAAAAGCACATGTTGTTACCCCAGGCAATGAGCTCTACTAGCTGAGCAAAAACAATTTCATTGAGACACTGTTTGGTCTCATAGTGCAATCACAAGAATCTGCAAAATAATTTGTCAGTACAGTAGTGACTGAAGATACTTTGTCTGTTTACATTCTGCGAGCAATTAAAGACTTATTCATCATATCAATACGGGAACCCATCACGAAAACACGCCTATATAATTTTGACCCCATTAAACCCCAGTTTTATATAGTAAAACTGGGGTTTACAGGGGTATACATTATTTTTCTTATTTCTGCTCAAAAACATAGATTGTGGGTACTCGTTAGAACCGCCTTGGCAAGGCGGTTCTAACGAGTACCCACAATCCATGTTTTGAGCAGAAATATGAAAGAAATCAGAGTTTTTCATCTGAAAATTTTCAGTTTTTGGAGGTGAAATTTTCTATATATTTGAATAGGCGTGTTTTCTTAATGAATGACATTGGCCTGAGTGCGCAGATTCGAGTCTTTCCTGGACACGCATATTTTATTGAAGGAATTTGTCTTTCACCTCTTTTAATAGTTCTTGCACACCAGATGAGTAAATCCTAGTTTTAACCCTTGGATAGAAACTTTTATCCTACCCAGGTTATCCTGCACAGAGATTGTATAAAAGTAAAAAATTCTCACGTGTTTGATTCTGATGTGTTTGATGTGTACTTGTTGTATAGGACGTCATGTACGCTGTCGTTAAGATATTGCATGTAGCATAACGACAATAAACGCCACAATAATTTCATCACACTATGCCTGACATCAGCAATCGAAGTGACTGCATTTAAATCTACTTCTAGAATTAAAAGTAAACAAGACAAAAGAATCTGTAATGGGTGTGTCATGAAATATTTTCTACAGTCATTCTCCCCATTTAGCTGATTCAATAAACAGGCAGTTGTCAGTTTCTGGCGTACGAATGTGCACTGTACTGGTTAGCCGCTTATGAATAAGCCTGCCCAAGAAGTGTTCTTAGGTAAAGTGAGCCGCTTGGTATGACCAAAATAATGTTGACTGGGCCGTTAAACTACAAAAGAAACAAACAAACTGGGGTGGTTGGGTATGGCGAAGATGTCGTGTATCTTATGCCACTGGGGTGTCCAACTGATATGTCCCTGTCCCTTTCTTTCGTTTACTATCGTTTCTTACTCTTTTCTCCCTTTCTCTGGGAGACGACACAAAATTACCCACAAAGGTTGACACGTCGTTAAACCCTAGCACAAGCAATCACTCAAACAAATAAGCAAAAGTAATGGATGTGAGAGGTAGATAGGAAAATTCGTACCTCATCCTTTTACGACCCATGACCCCTAACGTCAATTATCTACCTTGGAAGCTTATACATAGCTTATAGGTTTACAACCAATCTCTGACAACTGCGAAAGGGGCACGACTCTTTGGCTCAGTGGTTACAGCACTGGATTTTCGCCCGTGTGGCCCAGGGTCGAATCCCACCATAGCCCGATTTTTTTGTCGATTGTTTACCTCTGAGAGCTAGGGACTAACTTTCCAAATCACAGATCCTTTTAAATGAATGTTATTTGACGTGTCATAAGTAACAATTCTGATTCTGGGTACAAGTGAGCGTAATTCAAAGATTATCCTATTAAATTCAGAAACACTGCCATGCGTTTCTACAGAAATCATAATAATGAGAATTAGAAAGGCTTTAAAAAGTATATAGCAGTCAAATATATCGTTTGGAATTTAAAAACAGCATCGTTAATCGGGGCTTCACAGGCGGATTAAAAAGTTTTGTCTCAGTGCATGAAGAGTATAATCCGTGTTTGTTGTTCCCAAACTGTGCTAATTAACCGCGTTGTGGTGTATCGTAACCCTTGGTAAGTTGTACCCTAACAAAAAATCAAGCTTTGAACCATTCGCGGACTCAGTGGACACTGGCACTACCTAGAGCTCAAACAAATGCATCAACGGAGGCTCTAGAGTCACAACAATATACTAATTACAAAAGATGTGTAACGGTCAGAAAATATTGACCGAAATATGCTGGGGTTGGTGAAAACACGCTTGACAAGAGCAAAAATGTTTTATTTTCGTTGTCATGAACATAATCCTCTGCAACTGTATCTGTAAAACGCAATACCGCTTTCCTGCAGCTATGCAAAATAAAAAATAACCACCCAAGAAAATTGGGAATATGGCTAAAATATATCATTTTCTTACCGAACATATCATTGTGACGCCATCATTTTCCACTGCGTTCGTTGTACCCAGTCGCGTACGTTGTTTCGTGGTAACCGGTGTGCTGTATACTTAGTTGACTTAATCATATGTTCAAAATGTTTTGTCACTGTTATCATATTCACGGCTAATCAGCCTCTTATCTAAAATGCGCGTTTTTCACAATTTGCAATCCGCAACGAATTGCTTTACAGTGGTTTCATTCTAGTCGATACTCGACCATTACATATGCAAACATTCAAGTGTGATACTTCCCGGGTAATAATTGATGACGTATTTTTCAAGATACGCATATATGGAGTACAGACTAAATGGCGACCGTATTGTCATCTAAGCCGAGGCACAGCATTTCCTACACATTACGAAAACATGCCTATTGAAATATACTGAAAATTTTATCACCAAAAAATGAAAATTTTCTGTATAAAAAAATCTGATATTTTTCATATTTCTGCTCAAAACATAGATTGTGGTTACTCGTTGGAACCGCCTCGATGAGGCGGTTCCAACGAGTACCTACAATCTATGTTTTTGAGCAGAAATAAGAAAAATAATGTATACCCCTGTAAACCCCTGTTTTACTATATAAAAGTGGGGTTTAAGGGGATCAAATTATATACGCATGTTTTTGTGATGAAGATTGTATTTGCAAAGAGCTAATACTCAGATGGGCCTGTGGATCTGCTGGTAGACTGATCAGTCTTCGCTGTCCGCCTGAAAATGTTTTGGATCCTTGTCTACCCACAAATTGCTCTCCGATGACTGATTAGACTGTGCAGAGGCACCGAGTTTCTTAGTTCTTGCTGGATGCACATGCAATCTGGTAGGAAATGCTGTGTCCCGGCTTATGTACGAGCTGGTACTCATGCCTCTGAGCATTAAATCCGTACTTTTCCTCTAGTAGAAAACGTGTAAACAATAAAACTAAATGAGCCTCCTCCCCGGCCCCACCCTTGCATTTACGCTGTCTGATCACAATCTTCACTGGGCTCAGCATCGATAACCAAGAATGCGTTTCTTCATTGGACAACGAAGAAGGAACGATTTCTCATATTGAGCTCAAATCATTTGAGTTGGGGATGCCTGTAAAATACAGACAACAGCAGACTAGGTTTGATTTTCTATGAAAGTAATGAAAATACATGTAACCTCCTGCACGCCACCGCAGCAGCAACTTGAGGGGAAATTAATACGCTTTCAAGGCAAACAACTTTTCCAAAATCGTTTGTCTACTTTGAAAAGGGGTCCTCCAAAAGTAAAGAATTTGCTCCCCATTGAGCAAATTCTTTACATTTAGAGTAGATCCCTTTTCAGAAAGGTTTTACTGTGCAGGAAAGCAAACTGATAGAAAAAAAAATTGTCTCCCCTTGCGGACGTGGCTAAACGTCTAACAGATATATCAAATCCGCTTAAGCGCAATTTTGTTCCTGACTTTATTGTAACAGCTCAGTTGCCCTAGGGGATAGACAATGCAGGAAAACATCAGCGTTTTATGGTCTCAGTCATCAGAAACATATGAGAAAGCAATACCCCACTAACCCGACTGATATAGTAATAGTCGGGTTAGTAGGGGTCAAATTCTCTAAGAGAAAAATATGGCATGAGTGTGGTTTAAGGTGGTCAAAATTATATATGTATGTTTTCGTGATGTGTAGTCAAATATATCTGCACAGACAGGTCCTCATTATAATATGCACATGTGTAGACTTTGGAGCTGTTTTGTTCTTTTAAAACGTAAGTGTCATGTTTAGATGTTGTGCATCTTTAGGAAGGTTAATCCTCACTTCATGCTGTCATCTTCCCCCGGAAATGTTGTCAACAACTGTTGGTCAACAGCTGTTACCGAAAACCTAGTCAGGCGCTTGTAAACACATAAAAAAAACTGTGCCAGGCAGCCGAAGAGACTGCATCTAAACTGGTAGTGTTAATTTGCACATTTGCATTATTCCTGCATGTACCTGATTGCAAATCATATTCTAGCATTTGTCGGGTCTTGCACGGAGTCAAACATCGCGCTCATCCATCCAGGTAGTTATCACGTACATCGTTACTGTACTTCGTACACAATCGCACGCGATAAAAGCCGACTTTCCCAACAAGGCTGTAGGAGTGTTTTGTATACCTAATCCGTAACAATATGCTTGTTGTATTGGTTAGAACTTGAATTTGAATTAAATTTGCAATACATACTCATAAAACTTTAGTTCTGTACACTAACATATTCTTCATTAGATTAGATAAAATATACTAAGGTTGACCTTTGAAATACCTAGCATACGACTCAGCTTTGTTGCCTTTCCTAAAAGCCTTTTCCAGACATGCAGCATTTCCATTAAGATGCACAAGACGGTTGTGTCTGCCAAATTTTCCTTTCGGGACTATAGATTAACCCTCTGTTTAACACGCGATGTCGCTAATCATGAAACTACCAATACGTCCGATAGGTGACATCAAAGCTAAACAGTAACGAGATTGGCACATACTCCCATTGATGTAACTTTGTTAAAGCTGAGTGTGCTTGTATCATTAAAGAGTACCTCTATGCCAGAGCTTCTAGACCGTAGCATCTCATATTGCAATATGCCTTCATTGGGCGAGTTCCAGTTCATAGTATGGGTACAGTTTCCAGGGAAATACTCTGTCATGGACATATCTACCTCCCTGCGGGCGACCCTTAAAGGAAAGAGTATGTCCACTAATGAAGAAAATTCGTCCCTATAAGAGTAGATCCCAATTTTGAAGGGATCTGAATAGGAAAGCTAATTGTGATGTGCAAATGTTTCCATTGAACATATGGTGGGACAATTTCAAAATGTATGCATTTCACAGCTTCTGATACTCACAGACTTAGCAATTTTCCTTGTATACATTTCCACCATATACAAAATATGTTAAAAATTTACATCAAAGATAATAACGAAATGTTTACATGTAGAAAAACACTTACTAAATGAAATACCTAATGTGCTTCCGACATCCTTCGGAAAACTTTTTTGCGATTAACAATACCTTATCAGAAACTATGTGTCGTTTGTGTTGTGTTCTTTAGCTTAGTTTTCATATATTTACCGCAATATTAATTTCATAACTTTATGACCAAAATAGGTATGCAATTTCTATAGTAACCTGGATTTTCGGAGTTTCTTTTTTTTCTATTGAAAAAAATATTGATTTGCTTTTCTTCATTGATTTTAAATTATTGATGTTCCATAACAATATTGTGAAAATTTCAGGTAATTTAAACAAGCAAATTTGTTTAAAATCTGCATCCAAAGTACACACCCTATCAATTTTTGCATATTTTGCAGCCATTCTACTATGGGAAAATGAAAACATTCGATTTTTCAAAACCACTTTTGTGCATAGGTAGTTAAGACACATACTTTTGGCATTAAATGATGCTAACAATTTGCAAATTTACTTCTTCTGTGTAAAGTGCCAGGCAAAAAAAAAAATAAATAAAAAACGACTTTCAGTGGTATAATATTCCACATATATCACATTCTGTGGCATCTAATTTGCGTCTGCCCTGTTTGCAAATCTCGTTTTTGAGGTCTCCAGACCAAATTCGGTTAAAACAAAACACCACTAGCTTTCATCAAAGACGGTATAATGACAATTAAATCTTTAAATACATTACACGTTTTTGATTTTTAGATTGTAGGCAACATTAAAGATTTTTTTTTATTTTACTTCGCTATAGCTGATGTTAGGTGCCGTGTGGCGGCTGTAAAACGGCTCCCCGTACTTCATCTTAGAACAGATTATATTTTATTTCCTTTGGAATTATTGAACTCATTAGAGTTAATTTGAGAATTGAAAACCGCTGAAGCCAGAGATAGGGCAAACTACACTGCTGTATATGAAGAGACTTAACAAAACTTTCATTCTTTTGTGAGTTCTTTGTTTCCAAAGGTAACATTTTAATTTTTTATTTTTCTTCACTGCAGCTTATCATCACGAAAACATACCTATATAATTTTGACCCCCTTAAACCCCACTTTTATATAGTAAAACTGGGGTTTACAGGGGTATACATTATTTTTCTTATTTCTGCTCGAAAACATATATTGTGGGTACTCGTTAGAACCACCTCACTGAGGCGGTTCTAACGAGTACCCACAATCTATGTTTCGAGCAGAAATATGAAAAATATCAGAGTTTTTCATCTGATAATTTTCAGTTTTTTGGAGGTGAAATTTATAATATATTTGAATAGGCGTGTTTTCGTAATGTGTTAAGTGCCGTCTGGCGACCGTACTTCGTCATAGTGCAGATTATATCTTATTTCCTTTGGGATCATTAAGACCAAAATGATTACTTTGAAAACTGAACACCGTTGAAGCCGGTGCTTGGGGGCGTATACGGCCTCGCTTTTTATTTTATTTTTTTTTTTTTTTTTTTGTGTGCTCTTTGCTTCCAAAGGCAATAGTTTAGAATTTTAGTTTTAAGAAATGACAGACAGAAACCAAACGTTATAAATAAACTATTTTTTAAATGTAAGCGTCGGTCATCAAATTTGAAGAAATTACTGATAAAAGCAATTTTTGTAACAATAGGAATATTTAAAGTAAAGAAATTTAAGATCCAGGGTGTGAGCTAGGGAAATAATTTAAAGAATGATCAACGTTTAATTTCAAGGGAGAACCTTATGCTGTTAATTCAGATTTGTCTTGCAAAGGTTTTGTTTTGTAAGTTATGCGTGGGATGAGCGACATGAAACTGCGTATTTGATAAGATACGATTGAAAACACATAGAGAGCTTAAGGCCACATTGTCGTCTAATTGTACATATTTACAAGTATAAACTTGCTCAAAAAAGGCTTCGTCGACGCTTCGCACACAATAACTGTTTAAGCTGATTTTTATAGTATTCGGTTCTTTACATGCAAATCTTCTTGGCTAAATCGGCTAACTTCAAAAATGCTAAGTGTGAATTTAAAGGTCAAAATGATACATCGTCTAAATGAGAATGAACCTAGCTCACTATAAAAAGGTGAAATTATAGCTAATCGCATATCGCTTTTAGGCTTTTCAAAACTGAAATAAGTAGTAATAAGACTATGTCACGCTGTCCAGGGAATGCTTTAAATTGAGCTTAGCAGTACCAATGTATCCATCCAGTTTAAGTGAAATTGTCATTACCTATGTGTATCCCATAAACTATGATTAAGCAATGTTAACATATCTACATAAGTGCAGTGTGTCGAAATAATTACACACGAATGGAGAGCACCATGGTGTTTCCATACTTGAAATATTATTCTATTCGATTCAGTGTTATATCTTGTCCCAGGTTATACTTGTAAACAACACGATTTTGGTAAATGATGCATTGTGGGTCAACAATTAAACCACTTCCGTTTCCAAACCAAAACTTGTATTGTCAATAACAGTTGGGTAAGTGCAAAGAAAACGGTCAGTTCCGAACGAATGCCTACTCTCAATACCCAAATCACCCTACACATCAGCGCTGTCTGATCAAGGCTTTTGCTGTGTATTTACAGAATTATTATATAAGCCACGTCAACCGTAATGCGCAGATTCAGATCATCTTACGCATGCGCAAAGTATTATTCGACTCTTCCAATCATCCTTTACATTCCATGTGTACATTCTGCAGTATCAAGTGATTCTGTTAATGTACAATGAAGGCCCTGATCCGACTGCGCATGGGTGCAGTCTTATCTGGACCTTCGCTGTCCGCATATTCCCGAAGACACGTTTTTGTATGGTGGCCGATACACTGTAAAATGCACCTAAGGGCACCAAAGACCAATTTGAGACGTGTGATTGTGTATAAAGATCTCAATACGTACATTTTGCAATTGTGCATATCTAGACGACAATTTTCGTTGGACACGGCTTAAGCTTTTCACGAATGCAGGCCTAAAAAGATACCTTTGCGAGCCTTTCGTCCAGACCTACACTGTTTGCCATTTTATTTTGTTTTTTGTGCGGGGAGACCTATGTTTGACGATGGACATGCCAAAATTCAAAGCCGAAAGAGTCCAGCTCAGAAATTAAGGGTTGAAAGTATTAATAATTCCTATATAGATATGCAACACGATTATCATATTGAACACAAAGTAGGTGAAGCTCGATCCAAACGGTCACATCAGTTCGTTCGAACTACAGAGTCAGCAGAGACTATACTCGGTGCGTGCGGAGCTAAGTACACACTGATGTAAACATGTAAGTGAAAATACCCAGAAAATGCCACAATCACGAAGCACAGCCTTCCCGACAAACGCCACATATGAAACCACAGACGCACAAACAAAGAAGAACTGCGACAGAAGTACCGCCTTGGAACGGTCAGAATGACAACTACTGGGGAGTGGCGGGGGTGAGGGCGGAGGGGGGAGCTTAAACTAGCATGGCATTATTTGTTGTTCATCGACCTCTCTCTCTCTCTAGACTCTCGGCACTACCTACTGCTGTTGTGACATTGAATGGGCCGCACCATGCAAAAGCGTGTCTTCGGGTGTATGCGGAGAGAAAAGACCCAGCTCAGCCTGCCTATCCGTATTCACTGTCCGCTAACAGAATCATTTTAAATACCACAGAATGTATGACCGGAGAGCAAATACCCCGATGATAATTTAAGCCTGCGCAGGATGGTCTGAATCTGTGTATTTTGCAAAAGTTCGAAGGCACTTTTCGTTTGACACGGCCCAAATAACAGTTGGAAGTCTTGTTTACTTAAGGATTTTGTTGAAATAAAATCACACATCAGCAGGAAGAGGCAGTTTTATAGATTGTTGAACATTGTGACATTTAAGAAAGGGAATTCAGTCTGTTATTTAGTTTAACCCTTGTCATGCTGAATAACTTTAGATGCCACGCCCACTTCTAATTTTCAGCCAATCAGATTACTTGGTCCAGGTTGTTGTTACAATTCACATACTTAAAGACAAACAGTGGAGATCCAGATCGGTGGGCGTCTTCGGCTGATCCGAATTTACACCGTATTTAAAGGCAGGGAATGTCCGGGTTCAGCAGGACCAGGGTGAATTTCAGAACTTTCAAGATTCAAAATAGCAATATGAGAGACAGTAAAAATGCAAATTGACATGTGCACACCAAAACAGCACATTACGAAAACATGCCTATTTAAATATACTGAAAATTTTACCACCAAAAACTGAAACTTTTCAGATAAAAAAAAAACTGATATTTTTCATATTTCTGCTCAAAACATAGATTGTGAGTACTCGTTAGAACCGCCTCGGCCAGGCAGTTCTAACGAGTACCCACAATCTATGTTTTTGAGTTTTTGAGCAAAAATAAGAAAAATAATGTATATCCCTGTAAACCCCAGTTTTACTATATAAAAGTGGGGTTCAAGGGGGTAATAATTATATAGGCATGTTTTCGTGATGATGTCATTCTTCCTAACCACACACGGCAAATGTTTTGACAGTCCGTGTTTGTCTTACCCGAATAATGAGTGAATTTGACATAGGCTGTTATGCTATATAGTTGCTGAAGCGCCGTCTTCTCACCGTAAAGGTTTGAGACATTAAATATCGACACTCAAATTCTTTTGCATATTTATTTCTTCGTTTGTGAAACATGTGTGTATGTACTTAGAATGATAAACAGTCGGGCTTTAATGTCTCGAACATCTTTGGGGTCTTTGTGATTTCCTCTAGACATAGGTAGTTCAAATTTGCGATGGATTCCAAAACAAGTTCGTAGCAGGCACGGTAAACGAGCCATCGATGTTTGAGTCATCAAAGTTTTAATGCATATGAAATATGAACAGAAAGTTATGGAGTCAAAACCGAAAAAAAAATAATATAAGGTCGAAGTACAGGAGAAAACTCGGGAAAACGTATTTAGATTTAACAATAAAAACAGAAGCGCTTTAAAAGACTCGGTGCTAGCAAACTGGGCCCAATTGTTCAAAACTAACGATGTCGTTAGTTAACGTATCGTAAAACCTTGATCATTAAATATGGCATATGTGCTAATATTTTTGCTGAAAAAAAATGTGAGTAGCTTTTGCATTTGCAAAAGCTACTCACATTTTTTTTTCAGCAAAAATACCTGTGAATTAGATATTGTACCTATTAGAAAGTTTTGACCACTAACGAGCTCATTAAGCTAACGACGCTTTGAACAACTGGGCACTGTTTTATATGAGAACGAGATGATACAATAACTCCTGCTTATTTAACGGCAGAAAAGGAAAAAAGTATACAGTAATTCCAATAAAATAATAATAACAGTATAACCGATAGACAGTCAGATTAATGTTGTATTACAGGCAGTTTGAAGCTTTACCCTTTCAGCCCTGTAGACCAAAATGAATATTTTGAAAAATAATTTAAGTCCAGTTGAGATGGCTCAGGATCTACACTGTTTGCGGATTTTCTGTTTTGTTATTTCATGAAGACCCACCAAATACAGTCTAAAGAAAGCCTTCAATCTTATTCGAACACTACCACGTAGTGTTTTGTTTAACTTAATTCCATGCAAGAGCCATAGTTCTGTACAAACACAGATCAAGTGTAGCATTCTGCGGAACTCTACAAACACAGATCAGGTGTATCATTCTGCAAAATCTGATCATGGCTTTTGAGTTAGAGTTTTACAGCCCAGTCAAAACAGTTAAGGTCATGTCGAACCTACTGATCGTTTTTCTGGGCAAAAAAAAAGTAAGAGAAAAGCCCAGAGAGTGCCACAATCACAAACCGCAGCCCTTCCCAGACCCCAAGAGGAAGAGGAAACCGACAAATCTAAACAAGCACAAACCGAACAAACGTACGAAAAGCACTAAGATTAACTCTCTCTTCCCCAAGCGAGGTAATCGCAATACTAAAAGGACTGAAAAACACAAGAACAAAATGACACACGGAAAGACACAACAAGTCGCCTCGTAGAATAAACAACAAAGCAACAAAGTGTAAGACTAACACCGGGACCACCGCCTTAGAACGTTCGGTAGAGCAAACCACCGGGGGGGGGGGTGGGGTTTAAAGCACTTTTAAAGCTAGCTAACTTCATCTTGGGTCCCGATGCTACTCTTAATACAGAAATACATAAAAATTCGATTCGCATAAAGGCAAGCCAAAGACATATCGTCAAGCTCCAACCCACTGGTTAAAGTTTTACGAAGAGGCCGTCATTGAGTCTGAGGCCCGAACCGCCGTCGTGCAATTAAAGAGTGAAGCATAGCCATCAACAGTGATTGGGGTGACAACTAGGCATGCAGTCTGCCGTGAAAAGCCGTGTATTAACAAAGCAATTCACGCGCTGTTAATGCACGGTTACGTAACTTTCAATATGATCGTACCGGGGCCACAGACTTGCTGCCGTTACGACATGAGTACTGCCCGGCTCTAGAACGAGCATAGTCCGTGGAAATTTCATTCGCGAGACATCGGTGAAAGGGCGAAACAAAATAGGGCAAGAAATAACACGAAATGTAGCAATTGTTTTCACTTTTTATGCAATAATAGCGATCGAGCATGGTTTTTCAATGCATTAACATTCGATTCGCCAGGTCTTTAGGGAGGTGTTGAAAACCGCGGCATCCGGCCTCGATTTTCAACAACTCCCTCGGGACCTGGCGAATGTTAATGCATGAAAAAAAAAGTTTGATCCCATAATAATGCAAAATATTTTTGCTGCTGTGTGTCAAACAGACAGCAAATGAAGTTTCATCACTGCCAATCTATTTTATATTCGAAGCAGGTGCATTAGTAACATACATTTGCCACTTTGAAAGTAAATTACTCGCGCTCATGGACAACTAGAATTCCTTAACAATAACGCCAACTACAATGCCAATCCATGTGTCAACATTCCTTAATACGGAAGTCTCACTTTTGCTGAAAATACACAATTGATTGAAGTAATGCAAGTCACGAATCTAGCACAGGGTCGGATCTAGGATGATTGCTGAGGGGTTTGATTTGATTAAATTAGCGTACTTACACTAACAGTGTACACCAAAACCAGATCAGACGCAGAAGAACGCGGCGTCTGATCAGTGTCTGCACTGTTTGCTACTCACCCAGCAATTTAATTCACATTCACAGGTAATAAAATGGACTTGTTGAAGAGAAATATAAGCTAAAGGGTAAGGGTATGAATATTTAGAGTAAATACGGCATCCCAAATTTATCGTTTGTCCAAAATATCCCATAAAAATGAAATTTTGAGTTTAAGGGGTGGGGGTTGCGTGTTCGACTGAACCCTACGACTCCCTCTAAATCCGCCCCTGTAGCAGGATAAAAGTAGACCGTGCAAAAAAGCAGAATACGGAACAGTTTGTAAGGGACAGAAATCGCAGGGAGGCATTTGTTATGGTCAGTTAAGAAGAGCAGCCTAAATGTAGAGTAGTTCTTGACTAATAATAATCACATGAGCACAACATGTCGATTTTCTGTTCCACCCGTTCTGTACATATCTACCGTTTAAGTGAGAACAACATCCGATCAGTCCGCGTATGGATGCAGTCTTCCGTCTTTACTCTTACAGTGTCTACAGCTTAGTCGGTGTCTCTAATTTTGATAGCAACAGAGCCCAGATTAGCCCCCGCCCCTACCCAGACTCTGTTTTGTTTCGTCTTTTCATAAGTAATACTGTAATATGCAAAGCAGCGCATGCCTTCTAGCGCCGCCCTAAGCAGTACTCTAGTTTGCGAGTTACTCTAAACTGGCACAGCAATTCCGAAGAACTATGAAATAAAAACATACACTAAAGTGAAATTACACAGAATAGGTCACCATCATGAAGTTCAACCTTCCAGAGGCACCGAAAGAAGAAAAGACGACGAAACTACTTTTCTTATTATAGGGATCAAACATATTTTTTCATGCATTAACATTCGCCAGATCCCGAGGGAGGTGTTGAAAACCGGGGCCGGAGGCCGCGGTTTTCAATACCTCCCTAGGGACCTGGCGAATGTTAATGCATTGAAAAACCATGTTCGATCGCTATTATTGCATAAAAACTGAAAACAATTGCCACATTTCGCGTTATTTCTTGCACTTTTTTGTTTCGCCTTTTCACCAATGTCACGCGAACGCTATTTCCACGTTCTATGCTTGTTGTAGGGCAGGGCAGTACACATCTCGTGACGACAGCAATTCTATGGCCCCGGTACGAGCATATTAAAAGTTGCGTAGCCGTGCATTAAGAGCGCATGAATTGCCTTATTAATACACGGCTTTTCGTCGGTTAATGCACGGCTGTTAATAACGTGCGACACAGTTTTCATGCAATAATTTATATTAATGACATAATCGGTAAAATTGACACTAATATTCGCCTGTACGCAGATGATACTATCCTCTATGTTATTGTTGAAAATCCTACTACATCTGCTGCTTGCCTGAAATCAGACCATACTAAAATTTCTATCTGGGCACGAAACGGGTTAGTAGACTTCAATTCGATTAAAACTAAATCAATGTTGTCAATATCTCGCAAACTAAACAAGCCTATTCATCCATCCCTTTTTGTGCAGAAAAAATACAAATACATATAGCTGAAGTGTTCTCACATAAGCATCTAAACCTCTTCCTCTTGGGGTCTGGGAAGGGCTGCGGTTTGTGATTGTGGCACTCCCTGGACTTTTCTCTTACTTTTTTTTTGGTATTTTCCAAGGATTGCACTTGGAACCAACATATTGATTACATTACTTAAAAAGCATAGAACAGGATCAATATTATGCGCAAACTTATTAAATTGGACAGGAAATTTCTTAAAATATTCATCGCTTTTTAAGGCCCTTACTGAAATATTGGGATATGATGTGGAAGTACTGCACCCAAGACGGAAAACTAGAAATTGAGAAAATTCAAACTGAAGCTGCACGAATTGCCAATGGACTAACAAACTGGTATCTCTTAATGTCCTGTATCAAAACACTGGCTGGGTTCCACTTGAAAGTAGACGAGGAAATCATAAACCCGTCATGTTCTCTAAGAAATGAGTAACGACTTAAAGTCGTCTTATCTTTCGTCCTTAGTGCCTCAGTCAGTTAATAATCTATCCCAGTACAGTCTCCGAAACGCAGATAATTTACAATTCGGTCACGCAAGAACTAATCTATATTACCATTCCTATCTTCTTTCTTTTGCAAGGGAATGGAACAACCTGTCCAAGGAAGCAATACGTTCCAGTTTGGTTACCTCTTTCAAGAATTTTGTAACCCGTGACAGAACGTCTCTTCCAAAATGTTTCTATACAGATAATAAGAAAACATAATTTTGCATATACGTCTTCGAACAATGACCTTTACTTCAATACTAGAACTGATTCTCCGCTTTGCCGCTGCGGACTAGTAAAAAACAATCTTATCATGACTTACCTTGATGTTCGCTTTACACCTCATAGGGAAGCAAACTCTTTACCGCTGTATCACTGAATCAAACAGTATCTCTTAATCTTCTGTTGTTTGGAGACGCTTCATTACCTTATACAACGAGTTTTCTATCTTTGAAAAAGTCCAAAAGTACATCAGCGACGCAAAACAATTTTAACTGTTGATGCTATTTAGAAGAAAATGTTCTGTACGTGCAACTCTCTCTATTCAAAAGCTAACTGACTCTGTGGGATATTCACTCGGGGGATGCGCTGCCCCTGCCCCTTCACTTGTTATTACTAAAATCCCTTTAAGTTGTGTGCTAGTATTAAAGTGAATACTGCGACTGATATTACCAGACCCAGTCCTTGCATTAGAATTGAGCCTGTTGTCAGCCGTAGGACTTATATAAATATATTTGAATTTGTTATATACTTCCAGTATTTTGCTTCATTGCCCTTTATGTATTTGACGTTTGATTTTGTTTTAATTTGTATTTAAAATTCACATTTGCTAATTGAGATCCATACTGCTTAACATATTTCCGTCACTATTTGTACAACTGCGGTTATTAGGGAGAAGAACTTAATAAGTAGTCATATTTTCGTTCTTTTCCTATCAGAGCAAAACTATACTGTACTGGAATATATGGAGATAAAATATGTTTAAACCAAACAGGTAATAGCAAAACAAAACAGCGCAGTCGCAATAATCGACATACGAACTAAGCACTGCAACAGAGGAACCGCACTGAGGATCTTCAGAAGATCAAATGAAGAAAACGTGCAACAGACCAAATTTTAGAACTTGTGTGAAAATTTCATCACAGAGAATGTTTCTCTTTTCCAAAGTGGGAAAACCTTCAAGATCAAGTATCTGTAATGTGTGGCTAAAACCTTGTTTACATTATGCGGTTTTGTGTATGTCAAAAAGAATATATTGGTGAAACCGGCGACACTGTGCGAGCAAATATTTATCTTTTCGGATAGACCCCCTTTTCAGAAAGGAATTGGTGTACAGGAAACCAAACAGAAAGGACAAAAGCTGACTCTCTAACTATCCGTGGCCATGAAGGTTCACTCAGACACGATGCCCTCAACTAGGATTGGACACGGTTTTGTTATATAATATTGCTCCAGGGCGGTATAGTTTCTCGAATCTAGGATTTATATCCCAATTTGATTCTGTTTGCAAGGGCGTCCGAATGTATTAACCTTGTCGCAGTTTGTCTGCGTGTGTGGGATTCCTTCTAAATTAATATGTATATATGTTTGCTTTGTTTCCTCTTCTTTTGAGCCTTAGGAATGCGCTGTCTTAGAATTATGACCTTTCTTGAATTATGATACATTTGTTGGCAAGTCAGGCAATACTGAGAGCTGATCACAAGCGCAATATGCACATAACAGCTACGCTAAATAATGTACTCGTAGTTGATACTGATATCCCGTGTTAGACATAAATCTTTCAATCGTTACGGTGGGGAAATTTAGCCTGCTACGATAGCTCTTAATATATATATAGAATAAAATGTCTAGAATACACTGACATAGTTGTACTATACCAGTGTATAGTGACATAAATCTACTGCATCATTGAATTAACTACCAAGTATATATAACAGCCACAACAATACAGTACCGACAAAGGTTAACATAACCATTTTACCGGTCCACGCACGTTCCGCATGCGGGTTGCGGTCTTTCCGATCCCGGTTCACGGTCTTTCCGGTTAATATAGTGGTTCCGGTCGGTCCATTCCAATCGCTTCATAATCGTGACCGCCGTTCCGTTTACGTCCATTCATTCATATACGCGTTATTGTGAAAATTATTTACAATAAAGAAAACCATTCAAATTATTTACTCGTACAATTTATCTGAGTTGCGTGTAAATCAATACATTCCTTATATCTGTCTCGCTATCATTTTGACTGAAGTTATCAAATTCTGAATTTCTGTTTTCGTTTGAACTTTATTTCCTAGTTTTTTTTACGCGACCGCATAAAACCGGTGACTTTGTGTTGCTTTCAAGTGGTTAGAATATTTTTTAAATCAGTGCTAAAGTTTTATTTATGCAACGGTTTTGAACGTTCTTTTTTTTTTTTTTTTTTTATTTGGACTCTAAATAATCCCGACTTTTGAATTCCAAGCATGTTTTACCAAATCACTGCATGTTTGTCAACGACATCGCAAAGAAATGCCATCAAGATGGTTCACCAGTGACCGATAATTCAGAAAAAAAGACAGTTCACTGAAAATAATTTCATATTTGTTGTTCACCTAACACGTCTGACAAAAAGAATATTTATTATCATTGTTCATCGAATTGCATTCCCCAGAATATATATATATATATATATATATATATATATATATATATATATATATATATATATATATATATATATATATATATATATATATATATATATATATATATATGGGATATATAACTTCATCTAAACTAGGGAGAAACTTCTCTCGAACTAACCCAAGGTAGCATGGTAGCGCAGTGGTTAGTGCACTGGTCCCTACTTAGAACCCTTTCCAGGCGAGAGATTTATGGGGTCTTTTGCAGGTTGACGTTCCCACAACTGAGACAAAACTGCTACTTTGATGTGCAAAATACAACACCTGTTCCCAAAGTGGCGCAGGATTATTTAACAGGGTGTTCAAAATATCTGAGGAGTTCAGTATGATCCAACAACAGGCCTGAGCAAACTGTACAAACACAGATCAAGTGTAGCAGTCTGCGGAACTCTACAAACACAGACCAAGTGTATCATTCTGCAGAATCTGATCATGGCTAGAAAGTTAGAGTTAGAGTTTTACAGCCCAGTCAAAACAGTTAAGGTTTTATCAAACCTACTGATTGTTTTTTCTGGGCAAGCCCAGTCCTCTAAGTGCTTAACCAGTTGTTAAGCACATACTTTTGCCAGTATCTGACAACTGCCCTTCTGGAATCAGCAGGAGGGAGAATGACCTTCATGATCAATCATGAAAGTTTTGTTGTAGTCGAGCTGAGATTCAAACTTGCGACCCTGGATCTGCCGTCAGATGCAGAACTAACTGTGCTATTGAGCCCAGGTGATATACAACCTCATTTGATCTATGTCAATGTACATATGTCAGTTGAGATATACATGCCAACTAACATATATGATGCATATCAACTGACATATATTAATGTACACATGTCAAGCCAGATGACACATACAGGTTGATAAGGTTCTATCCCTAATGGGTAGGTGATAATCATTTAGTGCTTAACATATTGTTTCAACATTACCTTACATGTAAGTCATATTGAAATAATGATGGGGTTATAATGAACTGCTCTGAGTAATGAAGCTACATACAGTCATAAGCCAAACTCCTCCTCTCGGGGATTCTAATCCAGGACCTCCTTGTAAGGAGCACTTACTGCTCGGTCAAGTAGGCTCTTTCATAAACAATAGGTATCCAACAGCAAATTTAATGTAAGAAGAAAAGGAGGCTACCTGTATTCAATTTATGGATCTCCCAATTTTTTATGTATATTCATATCTCACTATTGGTTAGGATATCTAACCTCTGTGTGACCGGCGCAGTGGCTCAGTTGGTAGAGCGTCCGCTTTGTGACCGGGAGGTTGAGGGTTCGATCCCGGCCGAGTCATACCAAAGACTTAAAAATGGTACTAGCTGGTCTTTCGCTTGACGCTCACTATAAAGAAAGCAGAGCTAGAAATCGGAACTGGTCAGCTCAGTGTCAGTAAAATGTGACTGGGTGAAATATCATGCCATGTGTCTGGGGCGTGATATTTCAGGGAGGCAGCACTCTAAAAGTGACCGTTGAGCTCCTGCCACATCCAGACACCGTCGTGATATGACTGAAATATTGTTGAAAGTGACATAAAGCCCAAAAGAAACAAAACAAACAATCAATCTAACCTCTGTGGACATACATGCAGTTAGTAAGTCAATCAAGATACTTTCCGTCTATATGTATAGGTATGTCAACTGATACATATATCTTGATCAACTTACTAGTCTGTGAGTCTGTAGACATAAATGGCTACATACCGATAAAGATTTTGTATTCGGAGCAGCATTTAAGATACAAATAAATTAAGATATATAGGTCTATTGCGAGGTTGACTTGAATGGAGAAAAGGTGGGCAAACTGCAGTCGTATCTGGACCCTAAATCAAATGATAAAAGCATTTTCAAGCCCATTCTGCTTGGCATAGATCTGAATGGTTTTTGAATTGGATGTCAGTGAATGTAAGGAGCAATAATGTATATAGTTTTGGGATGGGGATGTCAACATTGTCAGAGCTATAAAGCCTTATATGAGCCGGATGGGGTGGGGTATACCCCTGGGGACCCACAGTCAGTGTCTTTGAATGCATCTTGTCATAATTAGGGGCGGGGTTCTGCACGGTTTCTGAGACATTAAGCCTTACATGAACTGGAGGAGGTTGGGCATAACCTACCCCCACACCATCCCCCCTAGGGGTGAGGATCTGAACTATTTCTTAGATATAAGGCTTTTTATCAAGTGAAGGGGGTGGGGCAAACACCTGGGGACCTCTGTCGGTTCATTTGAAGTAGCTTATCTTAAGGAATAACACTATATGTACGGTTAAGGGTTGGGGATCTAAGCGCTTTCTCAGATATTAGGCCTTCTAAAAAGTGAAGGGGGTAGGGCATGTCCCTGGGGGACCCCCAGTCAGTATCAAAGAATGAATTTTAACATAAGAAACAACAGTACATGTATGTATGGTTAAAGGGTTGGGTTCTTAATGGTTTCTAAGATATTAAGCCATATATGAACTGGAGGGGATTGGGCATAACCCTGGGGGACCCCGGTCGGTGTCATCGGATGCGTCTTATCATAAGAAACAAGCATATACAGTCAAACCTCAATGGTTCAAACATCTTTGGGACCATGGAAATTCGTTTGAGACATACGTTGTTCGAGCCACAGAGGGTTAATCATGGCACCAGTTCAGGAAGCAAATAGCGATAATTTAGGGAAATCTTTTCGATTTTCTACACAATGATTGAATGTTGAGTGTACTCATTAGAATCGCCACGAGTACACACAACATACAATTACACGATAAAATAAGAAAAAATCCCTAAATATTTGTTTTATTGAGCTATTGGAAGGATTTTGTAGGGACTGAAAAAAGAGATCGAATCATCCACGGTAAACGAACCATCCGAGTTCGAGCCATTGAGGTTATACTGTATATGGTTAAGGGTGAGGATCCGAACGGTTTCTGAGATATTAGCCTTTTATGGAGTGAAGGGGGTGGAGCATGCGGATTTCGGCATGCCCACAAGGGACCCTTCTGAGGGACCTTCTTGCACAATTTCAAATCCATATCTTTAATTTTCCCATTGTTAACTTTCCATTCCTGAGCAGTAATATCCCTTCTGCACCAGCATACGGCGTTTACGTTTAACAGTTAATCCGTTATGCCAGAACCTGTTCAAATTATCAGGACTTCATGGAGCGTGGGACAGTGTTCACTACAAAGTTGTTGAGCCAGGGGTATCAAAAAACCAAACTGGTAGCAACACTTAAGAAGTTCTATGGGACACATCATGATCTGATCAATCCCTACAATGTGGCAGTTTCCAGAATTGTTTCTGAGGTTTTTGCCAGTGACGCGCCATAAGTAGACTTCCCAAATCCTGGACATACGCTTCTACCGATATTTCCTTCGTTCAGGCCTATGGGCATGGTGGGCGAAGCTTGCTTACCAAGTAATGCTTACTATCCGCGGGCGCCTGATTACACCCTTTATTCTGGGGTCCATGTCTGTTGGTCTGAACATTCTGATTCGTCATTCGTTTTTGAGTTTGGATTACGGCTTAGGTACCATGACCGCAACTGTATAACCCCAATTTCAGAATAATCCGTCCAGCGGTTACTGAAAACTCGTCCAGACAACATTTTGGCAGAAAGAAAAAGAAGAAAAAGGGGAAACGGAGCAAACCAATAAGTCTCCCCACTTCCTTTGGGAGACTTAGATAAAAGCTTCTTGAACAATAAAAGCACAGTTTACATGTAATTGGTAGAGGGCGGGCGACGAATACGAAAACATTTTTTTTTTTCACTTGCATAAAATACATGTAATACACAAGACGTTCTCTTACTTAATTGCAGAGAAAAAACTAGATTATAAGCAACACCTAGTTCGGTATAGAGAAACCTTAAGCACACAAATATGAATAGATATACTTATAAAGGTGTTCTTGCAATTTTACCTAATCAAAAAAAATGTTCTGAAAAAGGGCTTATGGGATAGAAAGAACAAAAGCTGTAGCACTATTACTTTCAGATATAGGATCTCAAAAGGTTATCTCTTGCGGCAGCTTTATGGATATGTCTTTTATAATAACAATATTCTGTAAGTGCGCACAGTGCTTGATATCATATGAGCCCCAACGTGAGAAGACGTACCTGTTGACATGTGAGCCCAACGAAGACTCAAATCAGCCTGCGCATCCGCGCTGTCTGATCAGAGTCTTCGTCGTCCGCATGAAGAAACTTTGCATCCTTGCCTACCCAAAAATGCGCACAGTGAAGATTCTGATCAGACTGCGCGAATGCGCAGGCTGATCTGAATTTTCGCTGGCCGCACATGTCCGAAGGTGCGTTTATGAGGTTGCGATTTGTATGTTACTAAGCCGCATTATTTCTGTCTTCATAGCTGACAGCCTAGGCAAATACAGAGTTCCAACGGGAATATATTCTCGGACTGGAACAGCGGATTGTGTCCTGAAACGCCAGTAAAGCATTACAAAATCATTAATAGGTGGCAGTCAGTCACCAAAGGCAAGTCAATACAATGTTATGTATCAGAGCGGCGCAACTTAAGCACGTTTCGCATAAGTTCCGCACGTAATTTTATTGGCGTGATTTCCCAAATGGACGTCTGAGATAAAATACAAAAGGTTCGCAGTAAGTAAGCACATACATATGTATCTAATTGAATATGAGAAACTTGTAGACCTGGAACGGTGTTTGATCCGTACCGATCAATCAGGCCATGCTGTTTATGATTTAGTGTGTTTATTTTTTTATCAACGGAAAATTACAGATGTTTTCTTTTATCTCCACGACAGCATATGACCCAGCGCACGACAAAACCTATACAATGGCGTATGCGCCCAGCGAAGACTCAGATGATCCTGGGCATCTGCCCAGACTGATCAGAGTCTTTGCAGTCCGCATAAAGAAAGTTTGGGTTCTTAGCTACGCATTGGGTGCACAGCAAAGACTCTGATCAGACTGGGTGGATGCCCAGGCTAATCTGAGTCTTCGCTGGGCGCAGATGCCATTTTGGTTGGTTTTGTCGTGCGCTGGCCCAATCATTTTGTGAGTCCTCATAAGAAGTACCTTGACGAGGCGCATCTAATGAATATCCACAACTTATATTTTCGTGGAGAAATAAGAAAAATATTGCGTGCATACCCTCTCTATCTGGAACTATGGGTAAAGTACCTTTTTTTAAAAAAAAAGAATAGATGTTCGAGTTTAGTTTTCGATGGTTTTCATTCGTTTGAAACTTGTAGATTTATATTTTGTTTCCACTGTGTACTATCATGAATACACTTGGTGTTGGTGGACAGATTGCAAATTCTAATACAGCTCGCATATATAGGCACTGGAGACAACTAGTGATTTATTCTCGGACAAATCACTGAGCGGAAGCTCGCGACCCTATCTGGCGCCGTTCCGACGTCATTTTACCACTTTCCTGACGTCAGTTTTTGTTGCCACGTTAGACGGTGTAAAATCGTTTTTCTCACGTCAACAAAGTAAGAAATGCATGTTAACATCAGCGTTAAAGTTAAAACTGTTGGCGCGTTTTCTTTATGCGATGGCGTAAAGTTAGAAGAATCTGAAGGATACAATTACTTTTTCGTCGTTTTCTATGTGTTAGAATCGAAATAGATCAGCTCTTGTACGTGATTTCTTGAGTAATATATCACAGTTTGTCGGTCAGTTGTAATTAGATAAATCACTAGCGCTCCGCGCTCGTGATTTGATTTACCTCCAATCAGTGATTTATTACTCAACAGATCACTGCTAGAGCTGATCTATTTCTTAAGTGTTAATTCACGACGACGAAGTTTGACTGGATTAATATTCGCATATTCCTGACAACACTATGCTTTAGTGGTAATATTTCGCAGTAGTGAAAAATTATTTTGATTCCAACATGATACAGAAAAGAAAATCGACATTGTTGCAATGTTTTCCAAACGAATCTACTGCAGCGGACGTCTTGAGAAGTAAATGTTTACATGCGACGTCATCAAATGCGCCCTCTTGCCGGCATGTTGACGACGTGAATTAATGTAGTTTGATCACGATGAGGTTTCCACTAGGTTCAATGGGAAAACGTAAACGTCATATTAGAATTGAAAGAAATATATATTTTTCTGTACTGTGAATTATTGTCGAATAAACGCATGGTGTTGGAGGGCAGATTGCAAACTATTAATTCACGACGGCGAACTTGTCAAAAATACATAACATCTATAGCAAGAATAGTTAACCCGCCCGAACCACTCCGAAAACTCAGACCAAAGAACAACCCGCCCTGATCCTGCCAACCAAACTGCTGTAAAATCAGTTTTCCGACAGGACTTTTCGACAAAGGTTGGTCAAACAAACGCTTCATTCCGCATATACTGCAAAGATATTAGAAGGCCTTTGATTGGATAGCGCAAGTGCAATTATTTTCCATGTATCTCATGAGCAAAATGTTGCCCTCTGGTACTCGTCTTCGCTGAAAGAGATCTCATCCATCTTGGATTTGCTGGATTATGTGATCAGTTTGCATCACGAAAACATGCCTATATAATTTTGACCCCCTAAAACCTCATTTTTATAAAGAAAAACTGGGGTGTATAGGGGTATACATTATTTTTCTTATTTCTGCTCAAAATCATAGATTGTGGGTACTCGATAAAACCCCCCTCGCCGAGGCGGTTCTAACGAGTATCCACAAGCTATATTATGAGCAGCAATATGAAAAAATATCTGAGTTTTTCATCTGAAAATTTTCAGTTTTTTTTGGAGGTGAATGTTTCTATATATTTGAATAGGCGTGTTTTCGTAATAAATTATTTTAGCTCCAGATTTTTTGTTAGAACATACTGTCTTATTGCATTCGTTCATCTGTTGCACTCACACAATTGAATTATCAGAGACATGCACGATGAAAGCATGCAATATATCTAAGACAGTATGTTGTGGAAAAAAGAAAATAAAAAGAAAACCACATAGAGACTAATATGAAATAAAGCGTTTTTATTTTTGCGCTTTCTGTTCAAATTATTGGCAATATAACACGTTAAACAATACACAAAGAAAACAAAATGTTCGTATATCTAGCACAAAATATATAAGTACCGTAAAAGTCTGCCATTAAGTCCACTGAAAAATACAAAGACTACATCATTAAGACCAGCTTCTGCAAGTCCCAAACACTTTTTTTTCCCTTATTATTCTATATTCAGTATGTCATTATGAAAACACGCCTATTCAAATATATTGAAAATTTCACCATAAAAACTGGAAGTTTTCAGATAAAAGTTCTGATAGTTTTCATATTTCTGTTCAAAACATAGATTGTGGGTACTCGTTAGAACCGCCTCGGCTAGGCGGTTCTAACGAGTACCCACAAACTATGTTTTTGAGAAGAAATAAAGAACAGTAATGTTTACCCCTATAAACCCCAGTTTTACTTTATATAAGTGGGGTATAAGGGGGTCAAAATTAAATAAGTATGTTTTCGTGATAAATGTAAGAAACCCATGAGCAGAAATATGAAAAATAATGTATACCCCTATAAATCCCATTTTTACTATATAAAAGTGGGGTTTAAGGAGGTAAAAATTATATAGGTATGTTTTTTGTGATGTATGTAAGAAACCCACTTAAAGAGTACTTTTAGGCAGTCCCAAAGGTGGTATTAATAGCGAAATTTTACGGTATATATATGAAGAAGCGAACCAGCGCTAAAAGTATGTATTACAAATACTGCTATAGGTTTGCACGAAAACTTAACCAAATCCTTGCTGAACACGACATGCCCCTGTCTTAGCAAACAGTGTTGATCCAGATCAGTTGGCTTCTGATTGACTGGAAATTAGAAGTGGGCGTGGCATCTTAATTTATTCAGCAAGGTAAGGGTTAAGAGGAGTGAATACGCTTTTAAAGGAGGTAAACGTAACTTTCTAAAATTAATTTTGTCCCCTTTCAAAAAGGCGTATACTCTGAAAGAAAACAATTCACTTTTTTCCTGTTAGAGCAGATATCTTTTTGGCAAGTGCTTTGTTTTTAGAGTACGTCCCTTATGTTTCCAGCAGGGAGGAAACAGACCGAAACTATGAAAAGTTATCTCCCTTCCAAAAATGCGAAAAAGCTACCAAGTGTTTCATTTCCCCTTAAATATTATGCTTCAAGCAAACCAAAGCGACTCAAAGCTATGTTGCCTATTTCGTTTTTTGTTGTTTTTTTGTTTGTTTTTTTTTTTGTTTTTTTGTTTGTTTGTTTTTTTCTTGTTTTTTTTTTTTTTTTTTTTTTTTTTTTTGTTGTTTTTTTGTTTGTTTGTTTGTTTTTTTGTTGTTGTTTTTTGTTGTTTTTTTTTTTTTTTTTTTTTTTTTTTTTTACGAAAATTGTAATCTATTTAACTAAACCTACCCTTTTTTCCTCTTAATATTCGGACAGACGGGCCTGAGGAAACAGTGCAAACCCAGATCAAACGCCGCAGCATGTGGCGTCTGATCTGGGTCTGCACTGTTTTCCACCCATCTAAATGCCTGTTTAATGCCAGCAGACGATATTTCAAAATGCTTTCTTATTATTTGTAATCATGTTTATCGAAAACAGTTTGCATGAAATGTCAAAACCTGTTTTCTGGGAAAAAAAAAGAAAAAAATATCATCAATTTGCCGTCAGCTGAATTAGTCCAGAGATTTGTGAAGGTTAAGAAATCACGTTTCAATGAAAATGCATCCCTGATAAAGAATGTGTTCGAAGTAAACCAAACAAAAATACTGGGGGTGTTTAGTAAAGCAAAAACAAACAAACAAAAAAATAGACATAAAAACAATAGTAAACAGAAACACGAAAACAATATTAATGTCAAGAGTATTTCCTATTTTATAATAGAAGAGGAAGTTCTAAAGTCTCCAGGCTTTAAATAATGACGTCTGTTTGATAGAGGAAAACTGCTTTTTATATTTAATTCTTAAAGCGCTAATGACAACTGCAGCAAGCGATATTTCTATTTTTCTGCCATTTTCTTCAGAGAAAACAAGGCTTGACATTTCATGTGAATCGTCTGCTTTTTTCTGCAGATATAATAAGCCTTGACATCTCAGATGAATCGTCTGCAGCGTAGACGATTCATATGAAGTGCCAGGTTAATTTTTTTCTGAATAAATGTATTAAAATATATAATATTGTCTGCTTTAATTCATTATAGCGCCTTGAAGGCTAGGCAAATTGTAAAATTGGTATATACTTACATCTAATTATCTGACATATCAAAAGAACTATACTTTGCAAAATGAAATGACTTTTTTTATCGTTGTCAACATTATTTCAGAGATACGATAAAAAAATCATTTCAGTTTTTATCCGGCTAAAAAACGAGAGACTAACTGAAATTTTACAGACTGCCAGATGCCACATTTTATAATCGTATTAATGATATACATCAGTTTATTAAACCTTTCTTGGATAAAAAAAAATGTCTACTTTTGAGGAATATGGAGCTTTTAAATGATAATAGCCCTCTCATTAAATTGACAGCATGTCAACATTTTCAGTTGTACATTTAGATGCATTTGCCTTTCACGTTAATAATTCACTGTATCATATATACCCTAAGCATTCGGACAGACAGCTCTGTGCAAACATTGTAGACCAAGATCAGACGCCGCAGAACGCGGCGTCTGATCATGGTCTACACTCTTTGCCTCTCGTCCAGTATTTTAGACAATTTTCTAGGTAGTAAAAATATGACTTGTTCAAATTCTAGGAATATCAAGTAAGGAGTTAATGTGTTCGAGTACTTAGGGGATATACGGTATTTTAGCATCTATTTCGTGAAGTTTTTAAACGAAATAGATAGGTTTTCAAGAGAGGCAAGTCTTTCAAAATTGTTTGCATCCATTTCGAAAAGCAATCTACTCTAAAGAAAATAAATTCTTTCTATTTACAGTAGACCCCTTTTCGGAAGGTCACAAAAGCTGTCTCCCTTAGTAACTAGCATCCTTAAGCTTTGGTTTCTTCTGTCTACATAGTAAAAATGTTAGCGGTTTGCATATTAATGATGTAGTTCACTGTTTTTTCGTACCGGTCATAATTTTGTTGTCTTAGGATGATTTTCTTTCAGCTCCGGGTCTATCACTTCCACGTCTTCCGGGACGTCCCTGTCGCTGGTTTCCTCTTCTGCCACCAGACATAGGCCGTCCCCGTCGCCGACCCTCATTTCTATTACCACGTCCTTGTTGCTCATCCTCCTTCCCCTCTCCAGACATAGGACGTCGCTGTTGCTCATCCTCCTTCCCCTCTCCAGACATAGGACGTCGCTGTTGCTCATCCTCCTTTCCCTCTCCGGACATATGACGTCCCTGTTGTTCATCCCCTTTTCTATTACCAGACACAGGACGTCTCTGTTGCTCATCCCCTCTTCTGTCACCAGACATAGGACGCCTCTGTTCCTGATCCTCGTCTGCGTTACCAGGCATAGGGTTACCCTGTTGCTCTTGTTCGTCTCTGTCACCAGGCATAGGGTTTCCCTGTTGCTGATCCGCATTCCCATCATCAGACACAGAACGTTCCTTCCGCTGGCCCTCTTTTCTGTCACTAGACCTAGGACGTTCCTCTTCCTGACCCTCTTTTCTGTCACCAGACCTAGGACGTTCCTGTTCCTGACTCTCTTTTCTGTCACCAGACCTAGGACGTTCCTGTTGCTGACCCTCTTTTCTGTCACCAGATCTAGGACGTTCCTGACCCTCTTTCCTGTCACCAGACCTAGGCCGTTCCTGATGCTGATCCTCTTTTCTGTCACCAGACCTAGGACGTTCCTGTTCCTGACCCTCTTTTCTGTCACCAGACCTAGGACGTTCCTGTTCCTGACCCTCTTTTCTGTCACCAGACCTAGGACGTTCCTGTTCCTGACCCTCTTTTCTGTCACCAGATCTAGGACGTTCTTGTTGCTGACCCTCTTTTCTGTCACCAGACCTAGGGCGTTCTTGTTGCTTTCCCTGTTTTCTGTCACCAGACATAGGACGCCCCTGTTGCTGACTCTTTTTTCCGTCACCAGATATAGGGCCTTCCTTTTGCTGACCCTCCTTTTTGTCACCAGACATAGGACCTTCCTGTTGCTGATCCTCTTTTACGTCACCAGCCGTATGGCCTTCCTGTTGCTGATCCTCTTTTACGTCACCAGCCATAGGGCCTTCCTGTTGATGACCCTCTTGTCTGTCACCAGGGCCAGGTTCTTGACGATTATCTTGTCCAGCATCAGACTCAATGCGCTGCCCTTCTCTGTCATTTTGTTGTCTATGTCCTGCTCCACGCTGACCTGTAACCGATACAAAGTCTTCAAAGAAATTACCCAGCGGGCACATGACGTAAATAAAAAGTCGTCTAAACGTCGATGCAACGTCATGATATTGCATCGATGTTGAGGCGATGTTATATAAACATAATGACGTTTCATGACGTTGCGGCGACGTTGTATAAACGTCATGTGCCCATTAAAACGTCGCCTAAACGTCGATTTCATGACGTTGTATCGACGTTGAAGCGACGTTGTAAACGTCATGTGACTGTTACAACATCGCCTCAACGTCGATGCAACGTCATGTGCCCGCTGAGACATAATAAGACCCAGTGTGTACGCAACGTTGGGACAATGTCACGTCAACGTCGATGCAACGCATCGATGAGGCGATCCTAGTGAATACACACAACATACAATTTCACGATAAAATAGGAAAATTTTCTTTATTGTTTGTTTTATTGTGTTATCGGAAGAATTTCTTACGGAATCAAAACGAGTTCGAATTAGCCATGATAAACGAGCCAGCGGTGTTCGAGCTATTGAGGTTCGACTGTATATGCATATGTACATTTAGCTTCTTCTCTTAACATACGTGTTATTGAGTTTGCTTGAAAATCTCACCATTTTCTGTCACAAAAAAAAAACAAAAAAAAAAACAGAAAAAAATATATTTAGTACTTTAAAAAGTTGAGAACATCAATACATGTAGATATTCAAAACGGCGGCGTCAGCACTAAAAGGTTAGAAGTCTGTAAAGCTCTATAACTTTATTAGTTTTATTCGATTTTGATCATGTTTGTATTAAAATACATGGTTTGGCAAGATCTCTCATTTCTTCTTTTCCAGCCTTGCTTATTTAAAGGTCATCAGAATGAAAGATATATAATCCAAATTCCAATCAATCATAAAAGAAAATACCTGATTGGCGTCCACGGCCTCGCGGACGACACATCACAAGTGACATGGTCAAGCATACTACCACCAGAACAAGAAATGTCTTCATCTTGTATTGTTCTTAACTGAAAACAAAAACAAATGTGCCACAAGGTCAGGAAACGTTCCTTCGGACATGGGCGCCCAGTGAAGATACAGATCAGAGTCTGATCAGAATCATCACTGGGCGCATTTTGGATAGCCAAGCAAAGTTTCTTGATGCCGACCATTACGAAAACACGCCTATCCAAATATATTGAACATTTTACAATCAAAAAATGAAAATTTTCAAATAAAAAAATCTGATATTTATCATACTTCTGCTCAAAATATAGATTGTGGGTACTCGTTAGAACCGCCTCGGTGAGGCGGTTCTAACGAGTACCCACAATCTATGTTTTGAGCAGAAATTAGAGAAATAATGTATACCCCTGTAAACCCCAGTTTTACTATGTAAAAGTGGGGTTTAAGGGGGTCAAAAGTATATAGGTATGTTTTCGTGATGCACTGAAGATTCTTATCAGACTGCGCGGATGCGTAGGATGATTTGAGTTTTCATTGGCTATCAATATACCATAAGGTACGTTTTCTCAAGTTGCGGTCCAAATACAGCTGATATCGGAACCGCAAGTCACTGTCTGGCGTCACAAGGCTTGTCGAGTGATGCCAGACTGTGATCGCGAGAGACGGATTTTTCTTTATACCCCTCACACCCATGATAGATTCTTTTTTCTTGCACATCTTTCATTTCTGAAACTGAATTTGTTTGTGTTGACGTTTTACCGCCCAGTCAGCCCAATAGGGTCATGTCAAGCGCAGTCAGTTTGCCTAACCATACTTAGTTAGTTTGCCTAACCATACTTTTACTTGGCAGGCTTAGTCCTTTTTGCGGTTAACCAGTTTTGTGCGTCAGTAACCAGTAATGCGGCGTCAGATGAAGGTCTCCACTGTTTGCCAATACGTAAGCTCTTTTCCTCTGGGAATATCTTAATCATATAGCCATACATACCTAAAATTGACATTGGACTCTTCCAATATATAGTTTGGGGGGAGTTTATTCAGTCTAAATTGGGCTAGCTTTTCCTATATTATAGGCGCATTGTATTATGGTGAAAATGTCATTTCTTTCATAGTTTTTACGTATGAATGTGTCAAGATTAATATATTTTGTCTTATTACTCCAAATTGAGAAGCGCAATGTATGTTGTTGTTTTTTTTTTTTTTTGTTGTTGTTTTTTTTTGTTTTTTTTTTTTTTTTTTTTTTTTTTTTGTTTCTTTTTGTGATGACATGAGAAAATATCAATATTTTTGTTAAAAACGCTCATCCAGAACTTAGGCTAGGCAATATACATTTTACATAGGTATTATTGTAACCGCTTAGAGGACTAAGCCTGCCCAGTAAACGTGTGGTTAGGTAAACTGACCGCGCTCGACATGACCCCATTGGGTTGACTGGGCCGTAAAACCTCAACACAAACAAACATAGGTATTATCACATTTATTGCGTTGCGCGAGTAAACGACATTCTCAGTTAAATGCTTTCACGACATAATGATGATCATTACGAAAAGTCGCCTATTCAAATATATTAAAAATTTCACCACCAAAAACTGAACGTTTTCAGATAAAAATTAGATTGTTTTTATATTTCTGCTCAAAACATAGATTGTGGGTATTCGTTAGAACCGCCTCGTCGTGGCGGTTCTAACGAGTACTCACAATCTATTTTTGAGCAATAATAAGAAAAAATAATGCATATTCCTTTAAACCTCAGTTTTATTATATAAAAGTAGGGTTTAAGGGGATCAAAATTATATAGCTGTGTTTTCGTGATGATCACATTTATTGTGTTACGCGAGTAAACGATATTCTCAGTTAGATGCTTTCACGACATAATGATGATTACTATTATTATTATTATTATTATTATTTTTATTATTATTATTATTGATTTTGAATTTATTTTTACGTTTATTAACGCCTAGCATACCATAGACAAAGGGCAGTAGCAATGTAAATTTGCCTATAAAATGATGGAACATAAAATTTCAGTTAACTGCATAATTTTTATTGCGGTGGACCTCTGATGACCCATCATTACTGCTGTGAAAATAGCTTTTCTAACTGAAATGTAATAGGACCATATATTTCGGTAAAACTGTCCACTTTTGCTATAGAAATACAATTATGGAAAAGGGTAAAGTTTTAATAAATTACTATTTCCCTCTCCCTCCCCCATCCCCCACTCCACCCCCTTTAATCCCCCTTGCCTCAACTTATCCTTTTGCAGGCATTTGTATATGCATAATTTACACAATATATGTAAATGGCTACCTGAGGAAAGGGGGAGGGGAATAATACTCTAGACAAAAAAAAATATATTTTCATGTCAGTGTAGCAGTTTTAAGCACGTAAAGAATTACAACTGTGTTAAATTGAACTATCTGAATTGTTATGTCCTTGCATATTAATTTAGTATAGTCTATGATTATTCTGTCTATATATTAAGCCATCTGTTTGACGTTTGTAGCAGAAACGTATCCTTCACTCATTACTTTAAAGATGCATGTATAAAACCTGATTCAGTAACGTGCATTTGGAATGCAAGTGTATAATACAAGATTGTATATCATCACGAAAACATACCTATATAATACTGACCCCCTTAAACCCCACTTTTATATAGTAAAACTGGGGTTTACAGGGGTATACATTATTTTTATTATTTCTGCCCAAAAACATAGATTGTGGGTACTCGTTAGAACCGCCTTGCCGAGGCGGTTCTAACGAGTACCCACAATCTATGTTTTGACCAGAAGTATGAGAAATATCCGAATTTTTATCTGAAAATTATCATTTTTTTGGTGGTTAAAATGACCAGTATATTTGAATAGGCGTGTTTTCGTAATGTATAGTTAGTGAAGAAGAACCCATTGGTAGATGTGGGATACACTAGAGGGCTCCAGTTAAGTAGTCAGATGTATTTTCAGTTTTTTTTATTCCGCTAAGACGAAAAAATAACCTCGTTCTTAAATATCCATAGTGTCTTCTAGATCTAATTAAATTCCAAAACGTATTACATTCCGTAAATATGGCAAAAATGTACTGAAATTTATCTCTGTGAAACAAACTTACATTTACTTGGAGCACCTGGTTACAAATGGAATCACAGAACAATAAATGTTTGCACTGCTATAAGACATGTTAAATGTTTCGTTCAAATTTTATTTTTTTTATTTTTATTTATTATTTATTTATTTATTTATTTATTTTCTGTGGAAAACGTTAAGTCATACCATCAATTTTAGTCAAATAATTGGCTATGTACCCAAATATAATTGTGTATAACAATACCAAATCTGGATACATTTTACTTTTTAAAATTGTTACCCCATTCCTCCTAAATACAGTAAATAAAATACGGCTTCTATAAAACAACTATTTACAATATGGCTACTTCTTGTTCTTTATATATAATGTATCTTCCTAAAAACACCAAATATATAGAGGATATTTACTCTTTTTGCTGTGAATACCATGAATATTGTCATCGAGTGTAATGAAAACATCAGTATTTTCACGAGTACGAAGCACGAGTGAAAATTTGAATGTTTTCATTACACGAGATGAAAATTGTTATGGTATTCACTGAAAAAGAGTAAATTTTCTGTTTATTTTATTGTTTACACGACAATGCGCGCTTCTGACGTCATAACTAACGTCAGCAAAACAAAACATGAACGTCATATCGTCGACGTTCAGTGCTTAACGTGTGAAGCGCTGGAAAGACAAAAACAAAAAGTTTCGGCAAATCAAAATAATCTTGATACCCGAATGTTCCTTACAATCTAGCTAAGAAAATGTATACCAACACTTGATAGTTTAGATCAGAAACAAAGAAGTTAGAGGTGTTCAAAAATCTGAAGTGGCGGCAACACCCACTTCGGAAACAATGAAGAAAACCGAAGTAGTCCAAAGCGACGAGTGAAAATATAAATCGCATCAGTCACAAGTGAAATGATACGATATCATTTCACTTGTGATTGATACCACTTTTATTTTCACCAGATATATACTGATTTCACCGCTAACAATAAAATAAAATGGTATATAGAAATCACGGAAGTTGGAACAATCCACTAAAAAATAGGCAGATTGACTATACGTTACCATCAGACGACAAATTGATGATAATGTTTCTTATTTTTCCCAGAAAATAGGATTTGACATTTCAGGCAAATTGTCTCCTAACTAAGGAGACAATTTGCATGAAATGTCAAATCCTATTTAGGAGAAAATTTGCATGAAATGTCAAATCATGTTTTCAGGGAAAAATAAGAAAATACAGTGTAACCTCAGTGGCTCGAACACGGATGGCTCGTTTACCGTGGATGATTCGAACTCTTTTTTTCAGTCCCTACAAAATTCTTCCAATAGCTCAAGAAAACAAATATTTAGAGATTTTTTCTTATTTTATCATGGAATTGTATGTTGTGTGTACTCATTAGAATCGCCTCATCGAGGCGATTCTAATGAGTACACTCAACATACAATCATTGTGTAGAAAATCGAAAAGATTTCCCTAAATTATCGCTATTTGCTTCCTGAACTGGTGCCATGATTACATAGTAACCCTTAGTGGCTCGAACTACCCATGTCTCAAACGAATTTCCAACCATTGAGGTTCGACTGTATTTCAAAATGTGTTCTGTTCAACGTTTTACCCAGCATGCTAAGCATTAATTATAATATGACATTTAAAAAATGCAAAGATAAAGAGATCCACCTACCTGAAAATATTTCTCTTTTCTCTCAGAATTCACTATTTGCCGCTGAAAAATTTCTCTCTTTTCTGTCAAATTCACAATTTGCTGCTATGTTACCAATCTGCCCGCAGATGGTTTTGTGGTACAGTGGGTCCTCAACCGGCATTATATAGCTAACAGCAGACCCAACGTGATACTGAATCAATGGAAGACCTGACCCGAAAATAGGTCAGTTTTACCCCGTTTGAATGGGGTGTCTATTTTCTACAGGTAATAATGGAGTCGTGATTTTGACTAAACATTATGAGACATGAGAAAATGGACATGTCATATTCACCCTGGGCCATTCCGGTCAACTTAATCATGCTGCACTGTCTGATCAGTATCTTTTTCATTCATCAGCATATCCCGCAGTAGCCGATATTTTTGCAAGATGGCAAAGGAATCCTGATCAGACTGCACAATGCGCAGACTGGTCTAGGCTTTCACTGTCACGTCATTACGAAAACACGCCTATTCAAATATATTGAAAATGTTACCTCCAAAAACTCCAAATTTTCAGATAAAAAAATCTGATTTTTTTTTTATATTTTTGCTCAAAACATAGATTGTAGGTACTCGTTAGAACCGCCTCGCCGAGGCGGTTATACCGAATACCCACAATCTATGTTTATGAGCAGAAATAAGAAAAATAATGTATACCCCTGTAAACCCCAGTTTTACTATATAAAAGTAGGGTTTAAGGGGGTCAAAATTATATAGGTATGTTTTCGTGATGATATACAAGCAGGACATGGTGCGCTTTCTTACGTTGAAGATCATCTTATTAGTGAGGGTAGACATAGTCTTGTGACTCGCATACCTAATCTCGCATCGTGACACAAATTTACAGTAAAGCAGCTATACAAGGTGAATACATGACTCGCAATGTCACAGCATCATTCGCACCATTAAAAAGTGGTTGTCGGATTCACATCATCGAAAACGTTTCTCGGATTACGGGGACAAAAAGTCCAGATTAGCCAGCACATGCCACGTGTACGTAATAAGTGTAAGTATTTGATGAGATTGGCCTGTGCAAACCGTATGTTCTGATCAGTTTGTCACTCATACCGTAGATTGCAGGGTCTACACTGCTTGCCACTCATACTGCATATTGCAGGGTCATTCATACCACAGAGTTTAGACCCTTTAACAGGCAGTAAAATGAACTTGTTCAAATTTTAGAGCAAGCATAGTATACGATAATGTGTTAGAATATTTTAAGTGAATACGGTAACCTTTCAGTCCTGTTCGCTTACATGACAATGACATATGTGGGAATGCAATGCTGACGTGGACCTCAGCTCTTATAACGGATAGCATTCTGGGTAAAAATTCAGCAAATGACATTTTCAGATATGTTTCATATTTTTTCCCGCGGAGACAATTTGCATGAAATTTTAAATCCTATTGCAGGGGAAAGAAGGAATATTTGTTCATAGCGTGCTCTGTGATAATGACCCTTTTCTCAGGGTGAAAGCCGTATTGCGTATTAGAGCGTTAGTTAAGCCCCAACAATATGGGGAGAGGGTCTATGACGGCTGATCTAAGGTAGTCTCCTGTTTTTTGTTTTGTTTTTTCTTTGACATTGTCTTTTAGTGGGCGAATTACGCATGCGCACATGCAAATATGCTGAAGGAGCGCAGACTGGTGCTGATATCTCGCTTCGCATAATATTTTGGCACCACGGTAAAAGGTTCTTATGCCATATGAACCTTGTCAAGCGAAAAAGTGCCTCCGAACATGCGTAAAAATACACAGATTCAGATCATCCTGCGCATGCGCACAGTGTCATCCGGTCATTTGCTCTCCATTCAAACATTTTGTAGTATCCAATGATTTTATTAGCGAACAGTGAAGGCCCTGATCAGACTGCGCATCGCGCAGTCTGATCTGGGCTTTCTCTGTACGCACATGACTCGAAGGCACATTTTCGCTTGGTGTGCTCATACGTGAATAACGAAGGTCCACAATCAGTTGAAAATGCAATATATATCGACATAGAATGTCATGATCAGACTCTGCAAATGCACAGCCTAATCTGAGCCTCCGCTGTTCGCTTGTGATGACACATTGCTCACATATCTGTCCATATCGTACTTCTGATATCACTCTCACGTGTCCCTGCATTCAGAATTCCTGAAGCGCTGTCATAATACACGTATGTGTAAATTAGCCGTTCATGACTGAAGGCTTATATTTCGCTGTGCGAAAGACAAAAGACAAATATTCGGCCTTTTAAAGTATTTTCAACTTCATCAATTCATGCGAGAATACAGATGGGTCGGGCCATGCAAAAATGTGCCTTCGGGCATATGCAGACAGCGAAGGCCCAGATCAGCCTGCGCATCCGCGCAGTCTGATCAGGGCCTTCACTGTCTGCTACCAGAATTATAGTACACTATAAAATGTATGAATGGAGAGCAAAGGCCCGGATGATACTTTGCTCATGCGCAGGAAGATCTGAATCTACGCATTTTGCGCAAGTTCGAAGGCGCTCTTTCGCTTGAAGAGACCCATTAATGCTTTAAGAAAAAGTCAAGATTCAGCCGTTTACTGAAAAGTTTAATAACCTGTTTTTGACATGCAATAATTGTTAAAATTGTAAAAGCGCCAAGCAAAATTTGTAGCAGACGACATATATTTTTTTTCGTGTACTTTAACAGAAATTCAGTCTTGTGACTTCATGTGAATCGTCTGCTTAGCAAAAGAGTCATATGAAATGTCATAACTTATTTTCTATGAAAACTAATAAAATGAAAATATTTAAAAGCGTCGTCTGCTGCAGTTGCGATTTAATGCACAAAGACGAAAATACTGGCCGAAAACTGGGTACATATAGTATACTGAAAGGAAAAAGAAACGCAGGGTAGAGTTTTTTCCTTCTTATTTTAACCATTTTTTACGGTGTTTACTATAGCCATACACTTTTACAGATTGTCCTGTGAATGTGAACCGCGGGTATACGAGTCTTTGGTCGATGTGCTATCTACCCAGTGTGTGAAATCATTCAACTGTGCATTGCACAGTGCAATGCACGGACAATACGGAAAGCAAAATTTCGTGCAAAACAAGCATGTTTAAACCTTCAGCACAAGATTTCCTCACACCATTTGGTACACTTCAACGATACACAACGCTCTTCGATTCTTTTACCGATTTTTCTTTTCATTTTTACGCTACTTTGAACTTTTTTTCAATCATGGTACGATTGACTGATGTTCAGTGGGATAGGGCAATTGCGTTGCTGATGCAGAGTTAGAGGCAACAGCAAGTTGCCAATCATTTTGGGGTTAACGTCTCAAAAATTGAACGTCTTGTTAGACGTTTAAGGGAGACAGGGCATTTAGCAGACCGACCGCGGTCTGGGCGTCCACGCGTGACTTCGCGACGTCAAGACAGGACAATCCGTCTGGCACATTTGCGGAATCGTCATCTCACTGCTACCGAAACTGCCCTTAATACAGTAGGTACGCATAATCGACAAATTTCTCCGAAGACTGTTGGAAGTCAATTGCGTGAGATTGGTCTTCGAGCTCGTCGTTCATACGTTGGTCTTCCTCTGACCCAGGCACGTAGGTTGCGTCGTATGGCGTGGTTGACGGCGCATGCGCCCAGGCTATTTCCGATGAGGCAGTGGAGACGAGTTCTTTTTACGGACGAGTCTAGGTTCACTCTCTATCGCGCAGATGGTCGACGTCGTGTGTACTGACGTCGCGGAGAACGCTTTGCCGACGCCTGTGTTGTCGAACGGGATCGGTTTGGGGGTGGCTCCGTTATGGTCTGGGGAGGCATTGCTCACGGGATAAAATCACAGTTCATTATTGTTGCGGGCAATATGACCGCAGTAAGATATAGGGATGAGATATTGCGTCTTGTTGCAGTCCCGCTTGTGCAACAACGTAATCTGATTCTGCAGCAGGACAATGCCCGACCACATGTTGCCCGAGTTTGTCAGGATTTCCTGGCAAACAATAACATCGCACCACTAGCATGGCCACCGTACAGTCCAGATTTGACCCCAATAGAGCACATGTGGGATGAGCTGGACAGATGGGTTAGGAAACGCCGAAATCCCCCCGCAACTCTCGCACAACTAAGAAATGCGTTGATCGATGAATGGTATAACATCCCGATGCGAACTGTCAATGCTTTGGTTAACTCTATCCAAAGGAGAATTAGGGCAGCAATGGCAGCAAGAGGGGGGCACACCCGATATTGATTTTCAGTTTGATTTTGATTTCAAGATTTGGGGGGGGTAGCTACCAATGAACTTCAATAACTCGAGACTTGTTGATCACAAACTAATGAAATTTGGAACTGTTGTTCTATACATGTACCGTTTTGTAATCATAGTAAAATATTTAACAAACTTTTTCAAACTTGAATGAAATTTAGGAATAAAAGTTACCCTGCGTTTCTTTTTCCTTTCAGTATATTTTTTTCTAATATACAGATTTTAAGCTCGACAGTTTATGCGATTCACCCCTACTATGCTCGTGGGGAGGAGGGAGTGGGGGAGGAGGGAAGGGGAGATAATTTCCTATATATGGCATACATGTAGTACGGATGTGCGTGCCGAATGACCCCCTTTATCAGCGCTGCCAGGTATATCATTAGCCCCCACCAGCCCTCCCCCCCCACCCCCCACTTTTTCAACAAAGGGTATATGACTGACCCAATTTTTCTTGATTGGTATATGAAAGGACCCACTTTTTTTTCTGACAGCTCGATATATGCACATATTTTTCACTTAGAGATTTTTCGAGGCTGCTTGTTCACAAATTGACTGCAATATTTTCTAACAAACAGCGATAAATAGATACAAAAAATCAACGGGCAGTATATGTATGGGTCAACATTTCAGATGATCTAGTATTTGAAGAGGTCCGTTTGTTTTTTTCAAAGGTCAGGTATATGAATGGGGTAGTTTTCGAAATACTGGCTCGCACACCCTTAAAGCACTATCTCCAAGCTACTATGTAAACAATTCAAGCAATTGTACATAGAGCATGTACTGTTATATCATTTATTTATTTATTTTTTTTTTATAGGTGGTAGGGGGGAGGGTGGGGGGATCGCGTGGGTGGGGATAAGAAATATGTCATCAGTTTATTATCTGCTGAATATGCCCAGAGAGTGGTAAAGGTTAAGAAATCACGTTTTAATGCAAATGCATCCCTGATAAAGAATCAGATTTCTGTATTTTTGTTTTGTTTTGTTGTTTGTATCGTCTACACAAATTTTCTTCCAATTACTGCATCGTTATTATGTCTTAAACCCGTTTAACGCCTACCATACTTGTGAAATATTTCAGCGGACGACAGTTTGAAATGCTTTTAGGTACTGTCCCGAGAAAATGGACTTTGATATTTCATGCAAATCTCTCCTTAGGAGACAATTTGCATGAAATGTCAAAGTCTATTTTCTGGGAAAAATAAGAAAGATAGCGTAAATTTGTCATCTGCTAAATTTCATAGAAGGTGGACACGGATGGATAATCATGAGTACCTAACCTTCATTATATGAGATAAGTATGACACTAAACTGAACAAATGAGCGACAGAAACAACCATTTGAGTCCCCTCTTGACAAAACCAACAACATGGCATGTGCGCCCAGCAACGGCTCAGATCCGCCTAGGCATCTGCCCTGTCTGATCTGAGTTTTCGCTTGCGCTCAGTGGGTACTTAAGGACCCATGCTTTCTTCATGCCGGACAGCGAAGACTCTGATCAGACTGGGCGGATGTCCAGGCTGATCTCAGTCTTCGCTGGGCGCACATGCCATTGTGTTGGTTTTGTCACGAGGTGGATCATTTGTATTACGAATTTGGACAGAAAGGCATCAGCAGACGATGTTGACTCGGTTTACATGTCACGTGCTAATCAGGTTCTACACCGCTTGCAGCTCAGCCAACAAGTTTAAGACACCCACTCGCAGCTACCATTCTTTATAAATCTATAGCGGGCCGTACAGGCCTGTCAGCTACCCTGATAACGGTCCACTGTAGATTTATGTAGAATGCTCACTTGGCAGATGGGCAAGTAGTAAGGTTTATTGAAATTTTAGTACTAGTATGGTAAGACGTTAAGGTATGAGAATATTTAAGAAAAGTACGATATTGAACCACAAAGGATTGGCATAAAACACGCGTGCGTGCGTGCGTGTGTTTATGTTATTGCGATATCCTCCTTCTGTTTTTGGTTTCTTCTATCATAGATTATCCAAATAATAGTGTCAGATAAAGGTCATAGTGACATGGCGTGTGTTTTGCCAAGACACCGTGATCATAAATCGTCGGAATATTTTAATTTCTTCCCCAGAGATCTGGTGTCTGGGATGTTAATAAATATGATTACTGACAGCATTTAACCTCTAAATGATGGTATGCATCTCAGGTGCATTTAATTTGATTGAAGCTTACACATCGTTTTCAAGCAAAAAATGAGACTCCCCATAGGAAGAGGCACATGCAAGTAGCGAGAGGCGAAAAGGTGTTTTTGGTATATGCGGAGAGCAAAGTCCAACACTGAGCCGCATATCCACGCAATTATACACGTATCGGGCCATCGCTTTCTGCTTACTGGATTCCTAGGAACCGCAACGTCGCGTGAGAAACCGTTATTTCTCACATGTGCGGCCAACGAAGACTCAGATCAGCCCGCGCATCCGCCCAGTCTGAGCAGAGTGATCGTTGTCCGCTTTGTCCGAAGAAATTTGACATCTTTGTCTTTTCAAAATATGCCCAGTGAAGATTCTGATCAGACTGCGCGAATGCGCAGTCTGATCTGAATATTCGCTGGGCGTACATACGTGAAGTAGGTTTTCAGACGTTGCGGTTCAGACGCACACGTAAGAAGGGACATTCTCGGACGTTGCGGGTAACAGGATACTGTAATACTGTGGAATATATCGACGAACAACGAAGGCAATAATTAGAATGTTCGGTTTTACTGGCTGATCTTGAGCTTCAGTGTAAGCGCTTACATGATGTGACTAATCTGACACTGCAGTGTCAGATGAGTCACATCATGAAAGCGCTTTCATTGGTCAAGGTCAATGTATCTGTCCTGAAGGTTTCATCATAGCTCAGTATACGGGCCGTGCCATGTACAAGGGTGTCCTCGGGCGTATGCGGACAGCAAAGGCTCAGATCAGCCTGCGCATCCGCGCAGTCTGACCAGGGCCTTACACGTCCGAATTCAGAATGATTGGATACTACATTATATGTCAATAGAGAGACAAGGCCTGGATAATACCTTGCGCATGCGCAGGATGATCTGAGTATGCGCTTCTTGCGCATGTTCGAAGGCACTGTTTTGCTTGCCGCAGTTTGAAAACAAGTTGCACCTTTTGCACTCGTCTGTTTTATGTCATACCTGTTTGAGTTTCAAAGGCGCGCCGAAACAATTTTGCATGATATTTTTTATAAATAATCTTACCTGGTAAACAAACCCATTATTTATCTATATTAACAATCTGCGGCATGTGCAAATGAGCCTTCTAGGCACAGACAGACTGAGAAGGCGCGAGTCAGCCTGCGCATCTGTACAGTCTAATTAGGACATTCAGTCACCGCTTGCAGAATCATTACGACTCTGAAGGATATTTTGATGTACAGCGAATGTCCTTATCAGAATGTCTGGTCTGGATCTCTGCCATTCCCATGTACAACAAGGGCCTTTTTTACACGGCTTTAACATCTTAAACTTCACCACTCTCTGAACAAATTCAGAAGAGGACAAATTGATGATATTTTCTATGATTTTTCCGAGAAACAAGAATCTGACATTTCATGCAAATTGTCTCCAATTTGCATGAAATGTCAAATTCTGTTTCCTTGGAAAAGTAAAAAAGATATTTAAAAGAGGTTGTATGTTGAAAGTTTTACCCAGAATGCGAAGCGTTCAAGTGCATGGAGTTCGACTCTGGCGATACTGAAACATGATTACCATGTCTGAACAAACAAGTATTTGTCCATTACGTGTACCAACTATCCCATCCCATTATTCATTTGGGCCGCGTCAGGAGAAAAAGGGCCTTCGAACATTCGCAAAATGCGCAGATTTACACCATCGTGCTCATGCGTATAGTATCATCTTTGGTCTCCTTTTATATGTTCTTGTAGTATCCAATGATTCTGTTAGCGGACAGTGAAGGCCCGTATCGGACTGTGCGGCTGCACAGGTTGATCTGGGCCTTCGTTGTTCGCATATGCCCGAATACACATCTTCACATGGCACAGCCAAGATTCATGGTAACCGTTTCAAATAGAAGCGAAAATGCGAACATAAGCGTTGGCGCAAATGGCGTTTCTTGCAAATCGTTTGCCATTGCAATAGCAATAAAGTGCAAGTAATTTCGTAGTCAGCAAAGCAATACAATGACCCGAAACGTAAAAAAACGTACCTCCTAACCTGTGCGCCCACCGGACTCAAATCAGCCTGCGCATCCGCGCAATCTGATCAGAGTCTTGATTGTCCGCATGAAGAAACCTTGGATCCTTGGCTGTCGAAAATGCGCCCATGGAAGATTCTGATCAGACTGCGCGAATGCGCAGGCTGATCTGAATCTTCGATGGGCGCACATGTCTGCAGGTACGTTTTCTGTCGTTGCGACTTTTTTCGGATTGTTATTAGATGTACAGCTTGCAAATATACAAGTCTAGCTTGAAGGACATAATTCCCGTCCTTATGTTTTCTAAATTTTATCAAACTGTTAAATGTAGGATAATAAATGTAAGTCTTAGGCGAAATTGGGAGTGTTTGTATAAAGAATTGTTTTACATTTTCTTAAAGTTTCCGATTGTTTTAACTGACTCTGCAAAATAAAACAGAATATGGCATTTTCAGTTGTCAACCTCCTAGACAGTAACTGTATTTTCTAGTCCTCTGTGATCAACTGGGCCTAGTCCGGGAACTGATGAGGCCGACTTGACCGAACATAGCTACTCCGGCCCACAAAACTCGATACTTCAGCTATTTTTTATTCTTATGAAAGTGTTCATTACTTTGGAGGTCCAATTCTTTTAGAATCTATTAGCGGAAACGAATACACTTCAAGGAGGACATCTCGATAAAAGTTGTTGTGAAACCTTCTGAAAGCAGGTCTCTTCTGAAAAAAAAAACAAAAAAAAAACAAACAAACAATAAACAAAACAAAAAAAAAACAACAACAAAAACTCCCTTTTCATAAGGGGGCTTAATGTGCAGGAAAGCAAGCAGGAAACCACAAATTTAAGTCTCTCTTTGCGGTATGGTTGAATGTTCTACCTAGTTTACCTATTCCCTTTAAACCCAATTTCTCTATAGAATATCAGAGGCAAACTCTCATGTGGGCCGCGCCAGGCGAAAAAGTGCCTTCGAACACGAGCAAAATTTGCGGATTCACATCATCCCGCACATGCGCAAAGTCTCATCCGGGAATTTGCTTTCCATTGAAACATTCTATAGTATCCAATGATTCTGTTAGCGGACAGCGAAGGTCCAGATCAGACTGCGCATCCGCGCAGTCTCATCTGGGCATTTGCTGTCCCCACTTGACCTGAAGGTATAGTCTCTTTTGGTGAGCTCATGTTATTAATACGATTTTATATCATAATCCATATTGAGCGTACTTTAGCGTGACTAATATTCGTTTTGTTAGATTTGTCACGAAAAGGCTATAGAGCAGTTTGCAAAGAAAGCATGTCTAGATTACATGTATGATGTGATAGTCAAATGACTATCCTTTTAGTATACTGAAAACAAGTGCCATTACAGTAAACACGCGCACATGCACGCACGCACACAGATGTTAGATAGATAGATAGATAGATAGATAGATAGATAGATAGATAGATAGATAGATAGATAGATAGATAGATAGATAGAACTTTTATATATACATGCCATGGCAGAAGCGAATCCCAAAATAAAATTGCGGAAGACGTGGTTTTGAAAACATTAGTTTCTGTACCGGTTTTAGCCCTTCACTCAAAAATGCAGTCAAACCTGAAGGAAAGAATTTGTCCACTGTGATGCATATACCGAACGTATATCTTGTTGCGAGTAAGAGGTATGAAAATTTATGGTAAATACGGTATTCTAAAGTTATCATATGTATCCAAAATTTCCCATGAAAATGATTTGTTTTAGTCAAAGGGTGGATCAGTCGGACCCTCCGACCCATCTCTGAATCCGTCACTGCTTATCTAAATTTTAGAATTATAATCCTCTGAAAATAAATAAATAAGTAAAACAAAATACAGTCGAATCTCAATAGCTCGAACACCGATGGCTCGTTCAGCATGGATAATTCGAACTCGGTTTTGAGTCCCTACGAAATTCTTCCGACAGATCAAGAAAACAAATATTTAAGGAAGCTTTTTATTTCATTATGAAATTGTATGTTGAGAGTACACTCAACATACACTTATTGTGTAGAAGATTGCTAGATTTCCCAGAATTAGCGATATTTGCTTCCCGATCTGGCGCTATGATTAACCTTCATTGGCTCGAACTACCCTTGGCTCGAACAATTTTCCATGGTCCCAAAGGTGTTCGAGCCATTGAAGTTCGACTATATGATACCTACTACTACAGAAAATGTGCCTTCGGGTCAGGTGCGGACAGTAAAGGCCCTGATCAGACTGTGCGGATGCCTTCGCTGTCCGCTAACAGAATCATTAAATACAGTACTATAGAATGTATAAATGGAAATACAAAGCCCGGATAAGACTTTCTTATGAGCATTCTAATGATGATTTGAATCTGCGTAAGTTCGATCTGTAGCTGGAAATTCAGAACAAATAGAACACCTATATGTAGATAGCTATTCTGATCTAATGGATCAACCATCTGCAGTTTGAACTCCAGAAACAGTAGAGGCGTACTATCCGTAGCTGGAACACCAGAACCAAAACACCAGCTATCTGTAGATGGAACTCCAGAACCAATAGACCAACTACAGTCGAACCTCAATGGCTCGAACATCTTTTGGACCATGGAAATTCGTTCGAGACATGGAGAGTTCTAGCCACTGAGGGTTAATCATGGCACCAGTTCAGGAAGCAAATAGCGATAATTTAGGGAAATCTTTTCGATCTACACAATGATTGTATGTTGAGTGTACTCATCGAGGCAATTCTAATGAGTACAGCAATTCTAATGAGTACACACAACATACAATTCCATGATAAAATAAGAAAAAATCCCTAAATATTTGTTTTCTTGAGCTATTGGAAGGATTTTGTAGGGACTGAAAAAAGAGTTCGAATCATCCACGGTAAACGAGCCATCCGGGTTCGAGCCATTGAGGTTATACTGTATCTGTAGCTGGAACTCCAGCGCCAATAGACCAACTATCTATTGTTGGAGCTCTAGAACCAAAAGACCAACTATCTGTACCTATAATTACAGAACCAACAGTCAAATTATCTGTCGTTCGAACTCCAGAAACATTAGACTGTTGCTGGAATCTAGAACTAATGGACCAACTATCTGTTGTTTGAACTAATGGACAAACTATCTGTTTTTGCAGCCGGAAATTCAAAAGCAATAGACCAACATTCAGTGGCAGTAACTCCTGAATCAGTATACCAACTGTATGTAACTGGATCTCAGAGGCAGCAGATCAATTATCTGTAGTTAGCACTTCAGAACCAATAGACCAACTGTCTGTAGGTAAAGCTTCAGAACCAAAAGACCAACTATCTGTGAAACTTCAGAAACAATAGACCAACTAGCTGTAGGTAGAAATCCAGAACCAATAGGCCTTCCGAACAAATTGACAACCTATGTGTAGTTAGCACTCACAACCTTTAGACAGCTATCTGTAGCATGCACTTCAGAGTACATAGAACAACTTTCTATAGTTTGCAATTCTTAACCAAAAGACCAACTATCTGTGGCTAGAACTTCAGAACATGTAGTCAAACTATCTGTGGCCAGAACAACGAAATCAACAGACCAACTGCATGTAGCTGAATCTCCAGAATCAACAGTTCGAATATCTGTAGTATCAAATCACAACCAACCGATAGCTCAACTATCTGTAACATGAACTACAGAACCAACAGAAAAAAAAACATATTTAGCTGAAACTCCAGAACCAACAGTCCAACTAAGTACAGCTGAAACGCCAGAACCAACTGACCACCTATATGTAGCTGGAACGTCCGAAACAACAGACAATCTATCTGCAGCTGAAACTCCAGAAACAGTACACCAACAATGTATAACTTGAACTTCAGATAATGTGTAGTTGGAACTCCATGACCAATAGACCTTCTATGTGTAGCTGGAACTCCAGAACCAATTGACCACCTGTATATAGCTGGAAAGTCTTAAAAAATAGATCAGCTATCTGTAGCTGGAACTCCAGATCAAATATACCAACTATCTGTAGCTGGAACTCCAGATCAAACAGACAACTATCTGTAGCTGGAACTCCAGAACAAATTGACCACCTGTATGTAGCTGGAACGTCCGAAACAATAGATCAACTATCTGTAGCTGGAGCTCCGGAACCAATAGACCAACTATCTGTAGAACTCCAGTGCCAGTTGACCACCTGTATATAGCTGGAACGTCCGAAATAATAGATCAACTATATGTAGCTGGAACTCCAGAACCACTAGACAAATTATATGTAGCTGGAATTCAAGAACGAATTGACCATCTATATGTAGCTGGAATGTCCGAAACAATAGACCAACTATGTATAGCTGGAACTATAGCCAATGGACCGGCTATATATAGCTAAAACCCCAGAAAAAATAGACAACTATGTGCAGCTGTAACTTAAGAATCAACTATCTGTAGCTGGAACTCCAGAACAAATAGGTCACATATGTAGCTGGAACAGCCGAAACAATATACCACCTATACGTTGATAGAACTACTAAATCAATGCCCCAACTGCTTATAGCTACACCTCACGAACCAATAAACCAACTCTCTGCATCTAGACCTGCAGAGCAAATAGACCAGTTATTTGTAGCCGGAACTTCAGAACCAATAGACCAAATATATGTAGCCGAAACTTCAGAACAAATAGACTAGCTATACGTATCTGTAACTTAAGAAACAATAGACCAACTATTTAAAGCTGGAATGTCAGTACCAAAGTATCAACTATCTGTAGCTGGAACTCGTAACCAATAGAACAACTATCTGAAGCTGGAACCCAAGAACAAATAGATCAAATATCTGTAGCTGAAACACTACAACATAGACCAACTACTTGTAGTTGGAGATTTAAAACCAGTAGACTAACTACCTGAAGCTGAAACCTCCGAATCAATAGACCAACTACTTGCTGGAACTCCATAACCAATAGACCAAAAATATGTAACTGGAACTCCAGAACCAAAAACTTACCTATCCGTAGCTAGAACACCAAATCTAGAACCAACAGACCAAATATATGTAGCCGGAACTCCGAAACCATTAAACCACCTATCTGTAGGTGGAACCAGAACCAAAAGGCCTATTTCTGTAGCTGGAACGTAATTCCAACAGATAAACAGTAGCTGGAACTACTGAACAGATAGACCAACTATCTGAAGCTAGATCTCCAGAGCCAATAGACTAACTGAAGCTAGATCTCCAGAACCAATAGACTAACTATGTAGCTTAAACTCCAGAACAAATTGACCAAATATCTGTTGTTGGAAGGCAGGCGCCAAATACCTGTACCTGGAACTCTAGAACCAATACACCAACTATCTGTGGTTGGAACTGAAGAACAAGTTATTCATTTTTCTGTAGTTGAAACCTCAGAACTAAAGACCAACTATCTGTAGCTGGAATAACAGAACCAATACACCAAATATCTGTAACTGTAACTTGAGAACCAATTATCAACTATCCGTAGCTGAAACTGTATCAGGCCGGCTGTTATTAGGCGCATTTAACACTAGTTTTTACAAAAACAATATAAATGAAGATATCCAGTGAAATGAACAAGCAAGAGAAACACAGATTCTCGGGGCACCCAGGGAATAAGAGACCAGCAACAAACAATGACAGAATAAACTATACATATAAAACAACTGAAGTATAAACTAAAAAGAACTGCAACAGCGGAACCGCCTTGGAATGGTCAGTAGGAAAACTTCTGAATGTGTGTGGGGTGTGACTTTACTCGCGCTAAACCTTACTTTTAATTCTGATGAAATTCCAGGTTTAAGCATGACTTATGATGGTTTTGCTGTTAATCATTCTAGGGCGGGTATTCTGTTGCAATTCAACTTCGTCTGTCGTTCTTCTTTCGGTGAACTGCTGTATTTATTTATTTATTTATTTATTTTATTTTTTATTTTATTTTATTTATTTATTTTTTATTTTTTTTTTATTTTTTTTTTTTTTCATGCCATCTCATCTTCTCCGGTGCCTTGATTGGCTGTATTCCGTGATTTTGTTCTTTTTTTTATTTTTTTGTACATACTTGCGCTTCTATGTCTGAGGTAAATGAATACAGAGTTCATTTGCAATCATGAACTTCAAAGAACTTAATGGATATTGGCTCAAACGATACCAGGTTTAATCCAACCCACTCTGCTTCAGTCAGTCACCATGTAAAGGAACTTGACTCTGCTAATAGTCAGTGCTGGGGAAAATTCAGAAAACAACATTTTGAAACTTTTTCTTATTTTTGTTTTATTTTTTTATTTATTTATTTTTATTATTATTATTATTATTTCTTATTTTTCCATCAAAACCAGCATTGGTCTTTCATGAAAGTTGTATTATTTGGAGACAATTTGCATGAAAAGTCGATGAGTGTTCTCTGAGAAACACAAGAACAATATTAACAAGTCGTTGTCTGCTGAAACTACACATAAAATGGTAAAGGTTAACAATCGCACATTGTTTTATATTGAAGTCAATAAATGAATAAAGACATGTGAGCATAAAGCTTATTTATGTTTCACTAGACATTCCAGTACAGCTAATTCGTTTCGTTTCGTTTTGAAACATATAAGTTAAGACACCCAGGAAATGTCACATTAATGACGTACAGCCCTCGCGAGACACCAAAGGAAGAAGAGATGATGAACAAATAAGGACATAACAAACGCCACATATGACACTACAGACACATAAACGGGTAAGAACTGTAACAGATGAACCGCTTTGGAACGGTCAGTCGGAAAACTACTGGTGACGTGGGGGGGGGGGGGGGTAGGGGGCGGGGGGGAGTGGGGGGGGGGCGGGTAGAAGGGGCTTAAACTATTTTTACTCGTGCGAAACCTCGCCCTTATTTCTGAGTCAGTTCCAATTACAAATCCGTTTTCTTGATACTGAGCGTCAAGTAAAATAGCAATTTATCACATTGTTTAAAGAACATCGGCTCGGGGCAAAAAACCATTGTCTGCATGTTATACAGACTTTCTACCAACTACACTTTTTGTGGCAATAATTGCCATTGTCAAAAATTGTTTGAGCTGAGACAGCAAAACAATGCACAATCCAGATTTCATCGCTCATAATGCGCAGAATTTCGATTTCACCAGAAACTAACGTCAATAACTCAATATGAAATTATAATGAAACAGATATAATTGTCTGATAGCGTAAATATTATGGCAGGTTCTTTATCCTTTGACGGTAGTTACACAAAGGATCAATTGTACTCTAGATATATCAGTACCTATATACACGATTCAATGCATAATACCAGACAAGTTGGCTGCAAATTTGGTTGTACGTATGACTTTTCCTTTAACAAAACTCGAGCATCGAATCACTTCCAATGACCGGCGCTCCAACAAGAATCACATGGACGGTTGTCATAGATGAATAAAATTTAAAACTTTTTCTATGCACAAATACTAAACAAAAATCTAAAGCACATTTTCAAAGGCTTATCTATGTTTGTATAGATCCGCCAAACTGTACCACTGTATTACCTAAAGTATCAATCTGGAAACGTGTCAGTGCTTTGTCATAATAATTGTTAAAAACGAATTTTAATTTGCAACCTTGTCTCCAAAATATGGATATAATCGCAGAATTCCAGTGATTAGTGAGATTAGAAGATGATGACATAATCGGGACAAAGAGTTACAGCCGGAGGGCTCGTTAAGAAGAATGCTTTGATGGTAGTTTTAGGATAATGTCTCAATATCTCCATAAAGGCATAGCAATTAAAAAAAAACAGCAAAGGTGCTCATCATTCTACTTTCCATTTGATATATAATCATTAACGTTGCTGAAGATCATAGGAAATGTTTCGGCAACCATTAGTCGTTTCTGGAGTATTAGCAAAGATACACATGAATTAAAGTTCCATGGGCTTAGAGTATGTAGGAACAAACAGTAATTTCCATAGACAAGACATTTAGATGAACAACCAGAAAGCGACAAACTGTGTCTTTTTTTAAATGAGACGACCACAAAACATGATAAGAGAACAAACACGAAAACAAGACACCAAACAGGACGTTCTCCGGCGTCTGATTTGGATCTACCCATTGTCCCTTTTAATGAGACATTTGGCAATGATTGGTTAATTATTTGAAGTGCATAGATTTGTGCGGTTCACGTGGATACTCCCTAACGCATTTAATGTATTATCGCATAAAATTAAATCATATTGAAATACCGATAAAACAAGAACAAAGATTAAGCTTATTACACAAAGTTGTATCCACAACCCCCATCGAGTCAGACACACGACTTGCCGTTGTGCGAAGAAAGAGAAAAGCACAACTTTATGTCAAATGAATAGGCATGCTTGTAAAGAGAAACATATTTTGTTTACTTCGGAGTATCATAAATATCATACTTTGTGGTCTTGCCAGATAGTTTATGAGGCGCTTAAAATGATAGCATTTTTATTTGGTTTGGTACTAAACTGTATCAATACAATGTTTGTATACAGATGGGTACAAATTGTACCCCCTTATGGCTGATCTGTTTCTGTTTGTTACGAAAATCAGGCCGATATTATCTGAAACATTCTTAGTGTCTGGATGATTGACGAAGTATTGATGATTTATTTGAACATTAATATTAGTTTACTAAAACTAATATTTCTGATACCGGAACACCGCTTCTGGATTTAAATCAAAGAACATTTAATGATGTAATATCTACAAGAAGGTCTCTCGGAACTTTGATTTTATTGTTACATTTGTACTTAGTATATTATAGGCAAAGCTGATTTTCGGAACAATAAAAAAATTATTGTTCTCGCTACAAACGACATATTACAACATGGATGTTTTGCGGCAAACTGCATGCATGATTATTTGCCTAATTATGGTTGATAATTTTGCCTACCTCTTTAACAGCACGACGGTGAGTCGGTCATCAGACTACATGACTGCTCCCTCCTGAATCTGTTTGGCGCCTGTCTATCAATGTCTGTGTTCGGGACCATCGTGGTCCTATTTGTGGCCATCACAAAAACATGCCTATACATTACGAAAACATACCTATTCAAATATACTGAAAATTTTCACACCAAACAATGAAAATTTTCAGATAAAAATTTCTAATATTTTTCACATTTCTGCTCAAAACACAGATTGTGGGCACTCGTTAGAACTGCCTCAACGAGGTGGTTCTAACGAGTACCCACAATCTATTTTTCTGAGCAGAAATAAGAAAAATAATGTATACCCCTGTAAACCCCAGTTTTACAATATAAAATTAGGGTTTAAGGGGGTCAAATCTATATAGGCGTGTTTTCGTGATGATAATTTTAGCCCCACTTTTATATAGTAAAACTGGGGTTTACAGGGGTATACATTATTTTTCTTATTTCTGCTCGAAGACATAGATTGTGGGTCCAAGGCGGTTCTAACGAGTACCAACAATCTATGTTTTGGGCAGAAATATGAAAAAATTTCAGAGTTTTTTTATCTGAAAATTTTCAGATTTTGGAGGTGAAATTGTCTAAATATTTGAATAGGCGTGTTTTTGTAATGCTTTATTGAGTTCTTGCTTCATATCGCCACTAAACTCTTTGCTTTGTTTCATGATAGTTTACAATGATTATGAGTGTTTCACCGTTATATTTCACCGATGAGTAGATGACCCTATGTGGACCGAACAGACATTTGTCATTTGAAGCTGCTTCAGAATGAAGGGTGAGCGAAACTCCTTTAAGTCCCCAGTAGTTTTTTTTTCTATTGACTATTTAATGGTGATTCCACTGTTGATTTTTTTTATCTATTTGAGGTTGTTTTTGTAAAATGTGTATGCATTTGGAGAACATTGGTTAAGTTTTACGGGGTTTTTAGTGGGGTTATATATAAATATTCACCCCCACTTTTTTAATTATTCAAAGTCACACTTTTGCAGCAGAGAACTGTGTTATTGGTAACATAGTAAAATAAAAAAAATGGGAAGTACTGTGTAGAATGAATGTAGCAATGTGGGTTTTGCTCATTTAAAAGAGAAATGAGCAGTTTTCCCGTAGGAGCCCCAATTTGACCATTCGACCTGAAATGAGCTTGTTGCTGTCAATATTCTACATGTTTGAATTTTTTTTTCATTTCGTTTTTTTTCGTCGTACTACGAAGAAGAAACAAAATATATTTTTCTTTGTTTACGATTGGAAATATGCATTCTCAAATCAAACAGATTACATATGTATAAGCTGGTTTAATAATACAGTTTAATTTGATATTCAAGCATGGAAAGATTTGGGCCGAAAGAAAACGTTACGAGTGGAAAAAAGAACGAAAAACTGCTACATAGATGATTTCGGATATAGTATGTTCGACCTATGCTATGGATGGCGACATGTAATTATGTATGCGGGCTAGAAAACAGACGATCATAGTTGATGTTTTTTTACATAGCTCTGACAACGTCTATAATGTTTTATCGTTGAGTATTGCGATAATTTATATAATTACAACCTTTCATAAATTATAACATTTTTTCACTATACTACAATCTATAGGGAGCTAAATAATGCATGACAGATTAGTTTCCCGGCATATTGATGCTTTGCATCAATGTTTTCTTGTTTGTTTTCTTTTTGTTCCTGTGTTAATGGTACGATATGTCGTGTTTTCGTCTTGTCATTGTTTGTTCGTCATCTCAATCTTCTTTTGGTGGCTCCGGAAGGATTGTGGCATTTCCTGGGTATCTTAAATTATAGTTTTGTATACACACTGTAATACGTGCAGAAAAATCATAATTCGGACCGCGCATGCATTCCGTCACATCGATTATTCGCTACCTAATGCACATTATTGTATAAGGAAATGAAAAGCAGTACAATACCTGGGTCCAGCTGTTCAAAGCGTCGTTAGCTTTACGAGCTCGTTAAGGGTCATTTCGTTAACTGTTTTAGCGGATTCAATATACAATATTCTGATATTTCTTTGCTGAAAAATGTGAGTAGAGCCACCCACATTTTTTTAGCAAAAAATTTCAGCATATATCACTCGATGTAAATTTTAACGAATCGTTAACTCACGACATCGTTACTTTTGAACAACTGGGCCTTGGTCGGAGTCCACATGCATTTGAGGACCTCAGTCTGGTTCAGAGCTGTTACTTACACAGTGTGGGGAATCCACGTGTCCAAATGACTAGGTACACGGAGTTTGTTACTATTTTTAGCTTCGCATAAGGTAGGATTTTGTTTAGAATATCTCTGTTCTTGCCAAATGGAATTTGTTCAAATAAAGCGCAGAGTATGCGGAAAATCAATCCCTGTCTGGTGTAAGCGCTATTCTGCGATCTAGTCAAATTCTCGATAACATTCGAAGAATGTTTTTGCTGTCAATCTGTGCTACCGAGACAATGTACATGAATTTAACGAAAAACATTCTATTATTCTCGAGAATCAGACCAGATTGCAGAATAGACTTCACACCATCAGAAAGAGCTTGATTTTCCGCGTACTCTGCGCTTGATTAGAACAAATTCCATCAGTTATAAATTGAGATATTCTAAAAATTCCTATCTGATTTGGTCACGTGGATTCCTCACACTGTTACACAAACTATAAAGGTGTTGTGGCTATCTTTAAAACATCGTTTTCTATATTTGTTTCAAAAGTATCATACTGATCATCTATTTGCGGGTAATAGATAAATGTCATTATTCATCTATGACGTCATCAGCGTTAGACTTACGAGGCTTCCATTAAAACAAAATGGCGTCCTTCAGCGTTGACAAGGCCATTTACAAATGCTTAGCGATTTTGGAATGTCGTCAGGAACGGTTGAAGAAATAAACAAAATACTTGCTTTTTATTGTTACACTCTTACACGTGATAAGTTTGTTACACTCTTACAAGTGATACTTTTTCTTAGACTATAGTGGACACATACAAGTTTCTGTTTTCTTTTGCAAAAAGATCTCTTTTCAGCAGACACGGCTGAAACATGCAAATGTACTATTATTACTAAACCTTTGCTGAGACAGCAAAACAAGAGACAAATAATATTTCATTATATGTAATTTAAAAACAAAGACAATCAATTTCAATAGGATTTTCTGTCAATAGTTTAAGGAGCTTTGTTATACTATCAGGATAGGCAACTCTGTCAAAATGGTTTTGCTTCCATTCTGAAAAGGGGTCTACTCTAAAACAAAAGACTTTGCTCCCGTTGGGAGCAAAGTCTTCCATTTTAGAGTAGATCCATTTTTTTAAGACAGGGGAATGATGTGCAAGAAAACAAAGAGGAAGTAACAACAGTTGTATTCTTTGTCAAAATGACGAAAATTTACCAAGTGTATTTACGAGTAGCCCCTTAATGAGATACTGCAAGATACTAGACATAATAATCCAGTTCTTTACAATTTATATTATATTGTTTGTTCGAAGACTTTATTTAAAAGAGGTAATCATTTACTACTCAAATTACACCAATATGAGGTACAGCATACCACCGGACAGGATGGCTGTTTAATGTGTGTCTCGCAAGACACGTATTTTATACCTGATGAGAAGACGATGACCATGGTCAGACTGCATATCATCGCATTCTAGTCTGTTTATTCACAGTTTGGCGATATAACGCAGAACATATTCCATGGCTGTACTTATAAACAAAGGGAGAAAAAGCAATTTTGCTAGAGTTGTTACTCTTTGTTGCTTTGTGGTTCATTCTACGAGGCGATTTGTTGTATGTCTTTCCATGCATCATTTTGTTCTTGTGTTTTTCAGTCCTTTTAGTATTGCGATTACCTCGCTTGGGGAAGAGAGAGAGAGCTAATCTTAGTGCTTTTCGTATGTTTGTTCGAATAGTGCTTGTTCGGATTTGTCGGTTTCCTCTTCCTCTTGGGGTCTGGGAAGGGCTGCGGTTTGTGATTGTGGAACTCCCTGATCTTTTCTTTTACATTTTCTTTTTGCTTACTCTCAAAGACATCGATTTCCATTAAATGCGGTGCATCTACGAGCTATGCTTTCTAAGTGTTATCGTTCAAGTTAAGTAGATGGACCGTGCCAAACGAAAATGTGTCGGCAGGCATATGCGGACAGCGCAGGTCCAGATCAGCCTGCGCATTCGCGCAGTCTGATCAGGGCCTTTGCTGTCCGCTAACAGAATCATTGGATACTATAGAATGTATCAATGGAGAGCAAATACACGAATGCAATTTTGCGCATGCGTGGGGTAAATTTGAATCTGTGTATTTTGTGCATGCTCGAAGACAGATTTTATTTTGGAACGGTCCATATGTCTATGACATAGAGGTGCCTTAAGTTTATTATACACGATCCATATCCATATCAGATGCATCAGAGCGCGGTGTCTGATCAGGGTCTGCACTGTTTGCTTGAATAACAGAAGTTACGGGTTAAAATAGTCTTAAGTCCCTGTTCAGGACAATTTTCTCAGTCTACACTCAAAGACAACCAGTGCTGTCAGTGCTCTGGTTCCGGAGATGCTTGATACAGGAACAAAAACCGGATAAAATTTGTCTCCCTTGAAAACACTTGCGGAGACTGCACCAGGTGTATCCAGTTCCCTTCAACACAAGGTAAAAGGATGATGATTTCATCATATAGGCCGCGCTAAGCAAAAATTTGTCTTCGAGCATGCGCAAATGTACAGATTCAGATTCCTCGTACGCATGCGCAAAGTCTCATCCGGAAATTTACTCACCATTGATACATTTTATAGTGTCTAACTATTATGCTAGTAGACAAAGAATGCCATGCGCAGCCTGACCTGGACCTTCGCTGTCCGCATATGCCCGAAGACATTTTTTTTTCTGCATGACGTGGTAATACTGTTATTCATTGTAAGGGGCCTGCATGGCAGCATCATTTGGACGTCTTGACATCATTTTCCCTAAAAGCAGGTCACCTGTTCATGCAATTGAATAGTGCTCAGAATTACTGTATGGGTGCAGCTGTACGTTTTACCCAGTGTAATTCTAATTAACATAAGTGAGCAGCTAAGCCACGTCTGAGAAGCGATTTATATAAAAGGATTTTACTTATTCTAAGTCATGTCGTCGAGATCGGTAATAGCCAGCATTATTTCTTCTCACACGATAAAACAATTATTATGTGTATGTCTAATTATTGTTATTTGCTCAGATGCAACAACAGATTGTGATTAAACAAACCTCGGCCGCTACTAATGCAGGATTCATTACATATAGTCAGGCAAACAAGCTTTAGTTCACTATAATCGGCTTTAGTCTGGAAACTAAATCAGATTAAACAAAATTTAATATTCGTTTGAACGCGCGGCATGTATTCCAACCAATCATCAGCAACGTAAAAGCTAATGAATTTTTGTAATGGTCTGTTCCATAGCGAACAAGGAAACTGAAGCCGACTTTAAACAACCAGGGCCCAGCTGTTCAAAGCGTCAGCTTAACGAGCTCGTTAAGGGTCATTTCATTAACTGTTTTAGTGGATTCACTACACAATATTCTGATATTTTTTGCTGAAAAAATGTGAGTAGCTTTTGCACTGCAAAAGCTACTCACATTTTTTCAGCAAAAAAAAAAAAAAAAAAAAAAAAAAAAAAAAAAAATCAGCATATTTGCGTATCACTCGGTGTAAATTTTAACGAATCGTTAACTAACGATGTCGTTAGCTTTGAACAACTGGGCCCTGGTTATAGTCTGGTTTCAATGACCTGACTTGGTATGGTCTCAATATGGGCAAATGACATTGTCTATCACTGTCAAAATGGCTACTACTTGTATTTCATGTTCACGGTGCAGGCCTTGGTCAGGTGTTTAAGGTCATTTACAGCACAAGTCGCAGAACTCGAGCTTGGGACCACTCGATTTCGAGTCAGACATTAGAATTATCTATTGCACAACCAAGGGTAATAACAAAGAAACAAAGAAAGAAAGAACAGCAAGAAACTTTAAGCGCCTATTTGTTATACATTCATCATGCAAGAAAGCATGCGATTAGCTCAGTCAGGTTTTAATCAATTTCAAGCATAGCTCCAGTAACTAGGGTTATGCAGATACATTCATTTTTTTCTGATTTTATCATGGGCACGTACGTTATGGGTACTCATTAGAAGCGCATCGGCAAGGCTTTCCTAATGAGTATCCATACAATATAGTAAGAAAATTATCAATAGTTTTTGGATGACAAAAACGTTTTATCTGGAGCTACGGATCAGGTTATAGTTAGCAAAAGTCTGCATTATACACACAAGCTCTTTTTCATGACGCACTACTGAACGGAAACCATTTGTCTTCATTTTCAGTATTATGCTAAGTTTTTATTTTTAACACGAAAGTGCTGGCCTAAAATATGTCTGACGAACGACGATTTTGTGGTAAAGTGGCTTTACACCAGAAATCCCCAAAGTCAGACATAAAATAGAAAATATAAAATTGTTTTTTTTGTCTTCTGCATTTAATTTATTGGTATCTCATAACCACACTACCGAACTATCACACCTTTCGAACAAGTAGAACTTTATCCAACTTGTGATTACCTTTTACCCTGCCTTCAGATCGCAACTAAACCCTCTCTCTTGTTTCATCCAGTTTGTTTTGTGTATACCTATTGGTTCGAATTGTGTCCACCCCACCCGCCCCATCTCCCCCTTCTTGCAGATCTGTCTCCGTTTTCTTACGAAAGAGCCTGTTGCTTCCCTTTTCTCCAAAAAAGGTTAAAAAGTAAGGACCAGGCAGTGCCACAATTACAAGCTGCAGCCCTTTCCAGACACCAAGAGGAACAGGAAATGGATAAAACCAAACAAGCGCAAATCGAACAAACGCACGAAGAGCACTAAGATTAGCTCTCTCTTCCTCGAGATAATCGCAATGCTACAAGGACTGAAAAAGACAAGAACAAAATAACACTAGCAAGACAAAACACATCGCTTCGTAGAATGAACCACAAAGCAACAAAGAGTAAGACAAAATCAGGCCAGAATTATTGAAGCATTCAATTCAACGTCTCGATATTTGGATGACTTACTACATATTGATAATAGATATTACCATTTATCCAAAAGATCTACAGTTAAATAAAACTTATACCTTTGACACCGAAGCACTATTTCTGGATTTAAATTCATCAATATATAATGACATAACCTCTACTAAAATTTATGACAAACTAGACGATTATGATTCTGATTTTCCCTATTTTGATTGCGATGTCCCTCGTGCTACATCCTGTCGTGTATAGATTTCTCAGTTAATTGACCGGCGCGGGAATGACGCCGATCTCTTAATATAGCTTTGGATTTTTACATATGGGATTACGTTCGATTAGCTCACTAAGAACTTTTTGTATTTGCCGGGATCGTCGGTTTGTGACGATCCCGGCAAATATAAAAAATCTTATTACAAACTGTGTTATAAACAGGTTAATGTCTATTTTATTTTAATTTTAATCAAGAAATTTCATAAAGCTTAATAAAAGCAAACATTAACTCTTTCGGTGCCATTGTCTGAATATACTATCGCTTGAAGAGAAGTATATACTTAAAGTTGAAAGACGGAATGTCAAACAGCGTAGATCCAGATGAGACGGCTCATATGAGCCGTCTCATCTGGATCTATGCTGTTTGCAAAAACCTATTATTATCGCATGTGACAGTGAAAGTTAAAGAATCACATAATTGTTCGATTTTACCTGTTACATTTAAAATTTATTAAACTTTAGTATACCCTTGTCCCATATCTCTATATAAACATGAACAAAATTTGCGCCGGTACTTAGGCGTTTACGTCTAAATATTTTGTTCATTTTGCTAGAGACTTTAGTCAAGTTCGAGACTTTAATAGTCGAAAAAAAATTTAACTGCAAGGGTACCTGTATCATAAGCTACGTACAGCATTTTCTACATTTTATCGCCGTTATTCTGAATTAATGTCCAAATATAACGTTGGTTTGAAAACATTCTGCAAGAGGGTCTGTCAGAACTTGACTTTTACGGCGTCTTAGTCTATAAATTTAGTAGGATTGTACGCAAAAGTATTTTTAGAACAATTTGAAAAGATTGTCAGTCGCTACAAAAAGATAGATTACAACATGGATATTCTACGGCAAACTGCATGCATAGTTGTTAACCACATCACGGTTGATAGCTTTGCTTGCCTCTTAAGTAGCACGGCCGTAAATCGGTCCTTAAACGGTCCACAATATGTTTCAGATGGTCGGCGTCTGATTATCAATAACTGTAGTCGGTCTCATCATGGTCCTGTCTGTGGTTTTTTGTGTTCTGGCTTCTGATCGTTATTGCTTATTGCACCCTTTGCCTTCTCTTATCAAAGTTATGTGTGTTTTTCTGTGATGTTTCACTGACAAAGGTAGAGGACCCCTATATATATATATATGTGTGTGTGTGTGTGTGTGTGTGTGTGTGTGTGTGTGTGTGTTATTTGGAACTGCATTCGAATTAGGGTGAGATTTCGAGCGTGTGAAACAGGTTTGAGCCCCCACCCCTAGCTTATCTACTGACCGTTCCAAGGCGGTCGCTCTGCTGCAATTCGTCCTTGTTCGTGCGTCAGTGGTTTTATATGTGACATTTATCTACCATTCCTTTTTCCAAATCTCTCATTCTTTTAGTGCCCCGGGAGGGCTGTCCTTCTTGATTCTGACATTTCCTAGGTATATTAATTTATATTTTACTGTGTTGTTCAACCGATAAGGTAGAGGAACGACTTTACGGACCGAAACAATGTAAGTGGTTTCTTAGGAAATGCCACAATCATGAACACATATTTACAATGGATTGTGGGCACGTTTTCTTTCGGGTAAAACTTATTTAAGCTCCCCCCCCCCACACACACACACACACGCACGAAAACAAGTAGTTTTTTCTGCTGACCATTTCACGGAGGCACCTCCGATGTAGGTCTCCCTTGTAATAAAGTTTGCAAGACTGCTTACGCCATTTTCCTTATCAAATACATGGCCTTTCCAGCTAGACAAATACTATTTAAGTTTTTGTCACTAATGGAACATCTTTCATATCGAAACATTTTTTTCCTGCAATGCTAAACAGCTGCTAAACTGGAGCGGCTTTTATGGGAATTGCCGTATACTCTTTGCTGAATGTGCATTAGTTTGGAAATCTTGTTTCATTTGGTTTCAAATATATCTAGGATTTTCATCTATGTTGTTTGTATTCCTTAGTTATATAAGTCTTTGTTTCGTAACCTTGTCCTTCATTTCTTACTTCATATATTCAATATCAAAGGCTTATAATTCTACTCAAGGGGCTATCAGCTCCCCAGTATAGGTGTGTAACATGTAGTGTGCGGGTTTCTATCACCTGATTGGCTGGAGAGTTATTTTGAGTATCTCCGAAACATATGTGTTTCAATTTCTCTGTTGACGGTCATTGTTTCGTAGGCTATTACAAACATGCTTCGCATGCACTAAACACTAAACACTTAATTCAGCATGCCACGAACAAGTGGCAGCAATATTAGCCTAATGCATTTATATCATGTGAAACTGGATGTCACTCAAATGAATCGTTTGAAATGGAAGTTTAAGCTTTTAGCTTTTAACAATTAGTAGTATTTATTGTTAGCTGACATGGCTAAACGAAGGTTTGATAGGATGTCTTTTGTTTCATTAGCTTTCAAGATTTATATTCCGAATCATGCAAGAATTGCGAAAACATTGTATGTTATATAGATTAAAACAGTACACAGCTTCTTCTGCTATGGCAAAGCGCCGTCGATATACAACTTTCCATCGTTTGCGTTACCATAAAAATCTGAACGATTGTCTTTGGAAACAAAAAATAAATAAATAAATAAATAATAAATAAATAAATAAATAAATAAAACATTACTGATAGAAAATGGGGTTCTCGGTTTTATTGAGACTTTTCACAAGCAAAAATGAAGTTTGCAACAGTTCTTACTCCCTCTAGCGTAAACCTGAGCATAGCGCCATTTTCAAAGATACCACAATGGAATCAGTGATCTCAAAGGAAATATAAAAATAAACTAAACTATGATATAGAATGGGTAGACATTCTACCGTCGCCATACGACACTTAACACCAGCTGCAATGAAGTAAATTTAAATTTAAAAGGTTGTCTTTGAAAACAAGGAACACATTGCAGAAAGAAAATGGGAGTCCCGGTTTTATTGAGACTCTTCATAAGCAGTAATAAAGTTTGCAAGACTCTTACGCCCTTTTACGCCCTCTAGTATCCTTATCAAATACATGGCCTTTCAAGCTCGACAAGTACTATTTAAGTTTTTGTCACTAAGGGAACATCTTTCATGTCGAAACATTTTTTCCTGCAGTGCTAAACAGCTGCTAAACTGGAGCGGCTTTTATGGGAATTGCCGTATACTCTTTGCTGAATGTGCATTAGTTTGGAAATCTTGTTTCATTTGGTTTCAAATATATCTAGGATTTTCATCCATGTTTATGCAAGGTTCTTCCAAGAAAATTTCAACTTCACTGGAATTACCAGACTGATGGCGTTTACTTGAACTTCCAACATTAGAGGGCGTGGAACTACACAAATCGTCAGATTCCAAGCGTTTGCATTGAGGACACGATTCATCCGGACCATCCTCCATCTTGCTGAAGTTTGACTTACTGAGTTGGGAGCCTTTATGCGAACTGAATTTTTATGTGTTTCTGTATTAAGAGTAGCATCGGGACCCAGGGTGAAGTTAGCTAGCTGTAAAAGTGCTTTAATCCCCCGCCCCCACCCCCCCCCCCCCCCCCGGTGGTTTACTCTACTGGCCGTTCTAAGGCGGTGGTCCCGGTGTTAGTCTTAGTCTTTGTTGCTTTCTGGTTTATTCTACAAGGCGATTTGTTGTATCTTTCCGTGTGTCATTTTGTTCTTGTGTTTATCAGTCCTTTTAGTATTGCGATTACCTCGCTTGGGGAAGAGAGAGCTAATCTTAGTGCTTTTCGTACGTTTGTTCGATTTATGCTTGTTTGGATTTGACGGTTTCCTCTTCCTCTTTGGGTCTGGGAAGGGCTGCGGTTTGTGATTGTGGCACTCCCTGGACTTTTCTCTTACCTTTTTTTTTTAACTGAGAGGATATTCTGTTTAAGCTTTAGCAGTCTTTTGTCAATTTCCTCTAGGTCACTCCATTTGAATTTAAATCTTGGGTCCAATATTGCATCTGCAATACTGAGGTATTGTGGCATTCTCGAATCAATAAATGATCTCAAAGTATCTACCATCTTGGAATTGTAGTCACGGCTTATTTGGTTATTTTTTTGCTACAGTCTCCATTGAGATTGGGACAGTCAGAACAGCACTCACATCATTCTGTTGCTGGATAGTTGCACGCACAAGAGGTTCCAAGATAGAACAGAGTTCCTGTGGAGGCTTTCCTTCATAATGGGAAAGCTTTTGTGCTGAATCAACAAGATTTAACTTTTCCTCAGGAAATTTGAGAACACAACAGATCATGTAAAACTGGGAGTTCCATCTGGTAGCTGTTGTTGTTTCATCTCCAAGGAGCTCGCTAACATGTGGTGACTTTCTTACAGAGTTCACTTTGTTTGAGACTTTTTTTCAAGAGCTTTTTTTTCAAATGCGTTCCACATTGAAGGAGCCCACCCTTAACCAATAACTGCAGAGTATGTGCGTAACACCTCAAGTGGTTAGGAAAACACTCTTCAGGCAATAGGTCACCATTCAGGGCATCATCATTTTTTTTCATTACTCTGTTTTTCCTCGTCATCATTGTCATCACAGTCATAATCAACTTTTTCATCAACTTATCACACACAAGTATAGATAAGTTAAATGATTTGATCATATTTGAGGCATTTACTCTAATCACTGTTGAAATCTTGTTTTCTGTGTCAAAACTGACCACTGCTTCCTCGTATTCATGCCTAATGATGTCATATGAGCGTTTTCCTTTAACGCGTTTGCAAGCAATCATTACAGACTACAAAACCCAGTCAAGTAAATAATGACCTGTAATACCGACCATAAAACCTTTCATTTGCCGGTTGTTCCATAACTCTACAGTAACACACAAACTGTCTGTTTTGTTTAATTTTTGCCTTAGGACATTTTTCACTTCAGATCCTCTTTCATGTATAAATTTGTTTGTCAAATGTTTTCTGCTTGGAATCTAATATTGTGGATCTATGTTCCTACAAGATTTCTAAAATATGGACTTTCTTATGTGGATAACGTAACATATCTTATACCACATACAGAGTGCATTCTGTATCTCCACTCATTTGTTTGCTAAGGGTAGCATTGTATTTAGAAAAAAGTCAAAAAGGACCGTCTTTAGAAACAAAGAACATACAAAATCACGAGAATCAGAGACTCGGTTGGATTGAGTCTCTTTCAGATGCCCCCTAGCGCCGGCTTAAGCGGTTTTCGATTTTCAAATAAAAAAAAAAAAAAAAAAAAAAAAAAAAAAAACAGGATGGGCTAAATGATCCTAAAGGAAATAAAATATAACCTGCACTATGATGATGTACGGGGAAACTTTTTACGGCCGCTACACGGCACAACACCAGCTACAGCAAAGTAAAATAAAAGTAAAAAACGTTTGCCTTTAGAAACAAGGAATACACAAAAATCACAAGTTTTATTCACAAATAAAGAAGTTTCGGCTGTTTATTGGCCTGTTTCTCTTAGCGTGTAGCCTTCTTCCCTATCACATCGACATAGTCATCACGGTGCATCTCTGAAAAAAAATGGAAACTATCCTTAAACATCTGTGAATTTAAAAAAGGGTAAGGGATAAATCCAGGGAATGCCACAAGCACAAACCGCAGCCCTTCCCAGACCCTAAGAGGAAGAGGAAACCGACAAATCCAAACAAGCACAAATCCAACGAACGTACGAAAAGCACTAAGATTAGCTCTCTCTTCCCCAAGCGAGGTAATCGCAATACTAAAAGGACTAAAAAACACAAGAACAAAATGACACATGGAAAGACACACAACAAATCGCCTCGTAGAATAAACCACAAAGCAACAAAGAGTAAGACCAACACCGGGGCCACCGCCCCAGAACGGCCAGCAGAGCAAACCACCGGGGGGTCCAAAGCACCCCCACAGCCAGCCAACCCCACCCCGGGTCCCGACGCCACCCCCAATACAGAAACACATAAAAATTCGGTTCGCATAACGGCCCCCAACCCAGTCAATGCATCAAAGCGAAAACACAAAAACCAAACCAATCACCACAATAAACAAAGACGAGCACTCACGGCCAATTCTACTGCATGTGTCTAAGTCTGTACATGTATACTTGGTTAGCCTATAATAAGAAGACATTGTATGTCAAGAATTTTAATATGAAGTGAACATTAGAAATTACATATAAATCGATTAGAATATTTTTGTGTATCTTTTCTTGAACTTTCGGTTCTATCGGAGACATCATGATCTAGTCAATCCCTACAATGTGGCAGTTTCCAGAATTGTTTCTGATGTTTTTGCCAGTGACGCGCCATACGTAGACTTCCCAAATCCCGGACATACGCTTTTACCGATACTTCCTTCGTTCAGGCCTATGGGCATGGTTGGTGAAGCTTGCTTACCAAGTAATGCTTACTATCCGCGGATGCCTGATTACACCCTTTGTTCTGGGGGTCCATGTCTGTTGGTCTGATTCGTCATTCGTTTATGGATTTATGAATTTGGATTACGGCTTTGGTACCATGACCGCAACTACTTAGAATATTCCCTGTCTTAAATCAAATTACACTTTGCATAATCTTTGCTTGTATTGTTCTCGCCCAGGTATAGAAAACAATTATCCCATAAAGTATGGGAAAGGTAGAAAAATAGTATGGTAATGATCCTAAGTTTTTTGGACAAACATGTATATGCGGACAGTGAAGGCCCTAGTGAAAGAGACTAATCAGGGTCTTCAATGTTTACCATTCCATCTACATCTTTTGTACATATTTTTGTACTGTGAAATCACTCTTCAATTTTTAGGATAATTACAGCAAGCTTATGTCAGAAATATTTTGGGATTTTTACAGAAGTTTAGACCGGGCAGTTTAATGAACTGTCACTCTGACTTTTGTCATACAACTCCCAAAGAGCATAAATCAAATTAAAAAGTAAACATGACTAATTGCTACATACATCTGTCCAAATTGTATTCAGAAAGAATAATGGTTGTTTACTGAGCTTGCATACATCTGTCCAAATTGTATTTATATGTACTAATATATGTTTCATTCTTTTCTCTATAGTTTCTTAACTATTATGGGACCGGACAGTTCCTGTATATCCTGGAAACGCTCTCAGAAACGTCCCATTTTTAAGTCAGTTGTTTACAATCGATCCAAAGTGCAAATACACAAAATGTATCGAAACAAAAAAACTGATCGGAATGGTAAGGTTCTCAAAGTATATCTTCTGTGGAACAAACAGTTTGTATGATAAGAGACGGAAGGTGGTGCGAGTGGAGATGATCCGTGATGATTTTTGTGTTGCTTAAAGAGAAGATAGAAGTACTGTTAGAAATTCTCCAAGATCAGGGCTACTAGTAATTTTAGGTGATAGATTGATCGAGACCCGGGCTGTTCTGTGAAAGAAGGAATCTTTATAGGAGTTTTCGTTTTCGTATGGTATGGAGTATCTATTGCGTATGGAAGATATTTATGTAGGATGGGAAAGTAATGCAAACAAAGATGTGTCAGATTTTATAAAACATAATAATGGAAGCTATCTCTCTGGGTTTCTCAAGTGTGGGAAGGTTAAGTTTAGTGAGCATAGCAGAGACACTACGTGCGAAGTTGTAATAATTAAAGATGTATCTGACTGCACGATGCTAGAGCATTTCTAACTGTTTGATGAGTTTTTGTTGTCAGGGATCCCATACGAAACATGACAGTATCCTTTTTGTTTCGTTTCTTTTAGAAACAGTTATATTTCAATTAAGAGTGATCTCGAATAAAGTTTTGCTTATTAATTGATATTGTGACAGCTTTTTGTTCATGTTTAGACATACTCTGTTGTTTTTTTTTTTTAACAGAATGTAGTGTTCTTATACCATTTTGATAACAATATTTTATAAATTTCTGAAACTTTATTTAAACCAGCACATGACAAATGTATACTTATCACGTAGGTGACCAGCAAAGTTTTAGGCGAGCATGCGCATAAGAGCAGTCTCTCAAAAGCCTTAGCTGTTAGCAAACATATAGTAGAAACCCCAATAAGGATTTAGGCAAAAACACACGACTACAGCCAAAAAAGGAACTACGCATGTGCATTTGAAGAATCACAAACCGGAAAACCATAATGCCCCTTTTTTTCGTATACCGGTTCATTTTTCTTCTCTTGAAATCAAACTGTTTTCTGTGTTGCTGAACAAGGTTTCAATTTCTCAAATACATGCATTCACATTTGGATTGACTGTCATATCTAGAAGACAAACGAAGACCTGATAGCTTAAATTTGAATATTTCCGTTTTTAGTCAAGTAACTGTTGTTATTGTTGTTGTTGTATTTCAGGTTTTAGAGTTTCTATCATGGAGTTACTGTTTTTAATAAATGAAGTTTCTGTTTATATTTTCTGCACAATTAACCCATTTAAGCATAGCGTCACATATAAGGGATGTTGCCAAGCAGTGTAAGGCTAGATCAGACGCAATAGAACGTGTCGTCTGATCAGGGTCTACACTGTTTGTATTAAGTTAAGAAATTACAAAACATGATAATAATAAAACCTAACCAGACACCACTTATACAGGAAATGGACCTTTCTAAACAGTAACAGCAGAAGAGTCCACTTGGCGTATATAGGTTTATAGAGGCCCATATTGTCATATTGTTACACGCATAGATCTTGTGTATTATGCACACCATGAAGAATTTGTCACCATTAATACTCCATTCTTATACTTCGTCTTTGTTTGTGCGTCGGTGATTTAATATGTAGAGCTTATTTTGTCATTGTGTATACAAGCCACTTAAACAAAAACTATTACTTTACGACGGGCTTAAAAGGTATAATGTCTCGATTTTAAGATATATGAGGACAAACTGTAAATATGTTTTTGCATGCACAAGTTTCTTCCATTACCTTATGCAATTTATATTGATAAAATGTCTGACTTCTTCGCATTAAAACAACCATTAAAGGATCTAGGTCAGGGTTGTGCACAGAAAAAGGTAAAACTGTCTGACATTCTGTCATAAAGACACAACGGCAGTTCATTAATTGCAATGGTACGACGATGGTCGTTGACTTGTCTAGGATTGTCTAGTGTGATCTTGGCCCAGTTGTTCAAAACGAACGACATCGTTAGTTAACGATTCGTTAAAATTTACATCGAGTGTATCACTCGATGTAAATTTTAACGAATCGTTAACTAACGATGTCGTTAGTTTTGAACATATATACACTCGATGTAAATTTTAACGAATCGTTAACTAACGATGTCGTTAGTTTTGAACATATGCTTAATTTTTTTGCTGAAAAAATGTGAGTAGCTTTTGCAGTTTTTTCAGCAAAAAATATCAGAATATTGTGTATTGAATCCGCTAAAACAGTTAACGAAATGACCCTTAACGAGCTCGTTAAGCTAACGACGCTTTGAACAACTGGGCCCTTGTTGGGGAAGAGGGAGCCAGTTTCTTTGCTTTCCTTTGGTTTGTGGCTAGTGTACTATCTGTCTTGGTTTGTTTGTTTTCCTCTTGGTGTCATTGGCAGGCTATGTTCTGTGATTATGGCTTTTTACTATTTTCCATGAGTGGTTTTTAATTGCGTGTGAACAGTTTTCGAATCCTGGCTCATAATTCTTGAACCGAGTGATATAGATTCATGATACTAGAGACGTTTTACGGCCGCAACACGGCACTTAATTCAGACTGCAGTGAAGTAAAATAGAAATCTAAAAGATTGCCTTTGCAAACAAAAACACGCAAAAGAAAAAGAATAGGAGACACGGTTTATTTAAGGCTACATATTCCTCAAAAAAAGACATTTTATTATCCAAGAAAGGTTTAATAAGTTGATATATGGTATTAATACAGTCATAAAATGTGGTATCTGACAGCCTGTAAAATTTTAGTTATTCTCTCGTTCTTGAGACTAAATGATTTTTATCATATCTCTGAATTAATTCAGAGATTAACATTAATTCAAAAATACGATAACATTTCATTTTTGATCCAGATCAAAACCGAGAGACTAACTAAATTTTACAGGCTGTCAGATGCCACATCTTATGATCGTGTTAATACTATATATCAATTTATTAACCCTTTCTTAGATAAAACATGCCTTTTTGGTAAGGAATATGGAGCCGTTAACTCTCTTCATATACAACTTTGTACGTAGTTTGATAACGTCTCATTAACTTATAAAATTTTAATCGACAGAATGAAATGAATGGTATCACTAAGGAAGGACCACAATCACGAAGCAAAGTCTCCACGAGGCAATAAAAGAAGAGACGATTAACAGACAATGACAAAATAGGCGTCACAATTACAACAACCGACGTAAAAACAAACGAAAACTGCAATAAAATAACTGAGGAGGACTAAAGAGGGTAGTCTGGATGTTTAAATTAGTTTGGCTTGAGGGACATCTCGACCTGAATTCTAATGCGATTCCAAATTACATCGAACCTCAGTGGCTCGAACATCTGACCATGGCAATTCGTTTGAAACATGGGTAGTTCGAGCCACTGAGAGTTAATCATGGCACCAGTTCAGGAAACAAATGACGATAATTTAGGGAAATATTTTCGATTTTCAACATAATGATTGTATGTTGTGTACTCATTAGAATCGCCTCGATGAGGCGATTCTAATGAGTACACACAACATACAATTCCATGATACAATAAGAAAAAAATCCCCAAATATGTGTTTTCTTGAGCTATTGGAAGAATTGTATAGGGACTGAAAAAAAGAGTTCGAATCATCCACGGTAAACGAACCATCCGTGTTCAAGCCATAGAGGTTATACTGTATAACTATGCGTTCGGTCCGCGCAGGGATCCCCATTGTCATCAGTCAAGCATCAGAGTAAAACATGTATAATCTTTGACACTATGATGAAACAAAGAAATGGGCCGAATGGCAATCTGAAGTCAGAATTCAAAAAACGAGTTGGACCACTATGGGTCCGGCCACAGACATCGCCAGTCAAACACCAACCTTACAGACTGAGGACTGTTTCAATTCCTATCTACCAAAGCCCTTCTGGAAAAGGATCTACTATAAAAGGTAAGAATTTGCTTCTAATGCGAGTATGGTTTAAGCCTCCCCCCCCTTCCCCCTGCCCCCCTCCCCCCCCCCCCCCCACACACCCAATAGTTTTAACTACTGACTGTTCCAATGAGGGTAACCTGTATCATTTCCTTCTTTGTGCGTCCGTCCCCCTATCCCCACCCGACCCCCATCCCCAGTAGCTTTCCTACTGATCGTTCCAATGCGGTTCCTCTGTGGTAGTTTCTTTTTTTATGCGTCTGTGGTTTCATATGTAACATTTATTTTGTCATTATTTGTTCCTCATCTGTCCTTCTTTTGGTGCCTTGGGAGAGGGCAGTGCTTCGTGATTTATGGCATTTCCTGGGTATCTTCAATTATATTTTAATACAGATTTAATGCCAATTGTCATAGAACGGGAATCATTGCATCACATGACCCGTGTTTCTTTAATGACATATCGTCGTACCACTGTTTTAATACATATCCTCACAGAGTGTCGTAATGCACCGGCTATCAAAAAGGAATGGCTTTTGCACTTATTCAGATCCGTTTACCATTACTTGGAAAGATGTTTCAGACTGGAGTTTCATTTTGATGAAAATAAATTGTTGTGATTATCAGAAACTATTTGTCTCTTCTGTTTGCGTGCTTTGTTCATTACAAATCTGCTTTAAAGTTAATTTAAGGCCAAAACGGTTCTGATCTGTGCAATTTCTATACTGACTTGCTGTTGTAGAAATTTCCAATACGAAAACATGCCCTGCAGCTTTCTGCTGATGTTTAATCATTGATGCTTCATAGCAACATTGTAAAATGTTTTGAAATTTTCACCAAATGGAGCGTGTTGAAATTCATTTCAAATATATGTACTAGCCTGCCATTTTTGGGTCGACTGTTTGCAACCGAGCTTTAGTATTACCTTTAGTTGGCCACGTGTTTATCATGAACCAATGCTATCAAACCACGCATTTGACGAAATTCAGGTAACAGGTATTCATAGCCGCGTTATTCTTGTCACTGTGACGTCAGAGTTCTGTTGGTAAAGGGTTATTTGTAAGCCCCAGACTGGGACATTTGCGGCACTGGCAAACTGTGCAAACCGAGATCAGACGTCGTAGAGCGCGGCGTCTGATCAGGGTCTGCACTATTTGCTTAAATTGCAGAAAGTGAGGGTTAAATGAAACAGTCTTAATTACCCGTTATGGACCATCTTCCCAGCCTACACTCAGAGACAATCGACCCATTAGTGTTGTCAGTGCTTTGATTATTATATGATTAGTAACCATTTCTTATGGCAAAATCATTCGGTATTTAACAACAAGTAAATACAAATACACTATTTAGAGCAAATATACAATGTGGTTATAACAACAAGTTTTGCATAGTGTCATGCTAAAACTTTGCAAATTTATTTCTTTGAACACCGCCACACTTAAAGTAAAAGTCAAAAAAAAAAAAAAAAAAAAAAAAAAAAAAAGAAAAGAAAAATTCTAGAAGACTCGAGCAGAAAAGGGCCATGCCGATCTGGACGTTCTCCCCGAATGATGCAACCCGGAAACAGGTTTTCTACCAAGGATCATATTCCTTGAACCATTGTATCATATGAAAGAAATTTTTGTCCCATGATATATTGTTGTTCTAAGATACCTAAGATATTTGCAACCTCATAACTTGGAACTGCTTTTTGATTCAGATTAAAAAATGTGACCCGGACCTGATTTTATACACAAGGCCGTACCATCGAAACGCTTCGTCCCAAAATTCAACATGTCTACGTAACTTGAACACATTGTCATCATCTCATGCTTACTTAGTTCATCAAAAATGGCACAGATTGTGTACTAGAAGAAATACCTCTTAAAACATTCCGTTTCATCACGAAAACATGCCTATATAATTTTGACCCCCTTAAACCCCACTTTTATGTAGTAAAACTGGGGTTTACAGGGGTATACATTTTATTTCTTATTTCTGCTCAAAAACATAGAATGTGGGTACTCGTTAGAACCGCCTCAGCGAGGCGGTTATAACGGGTACCCACAATCTATGTTTTTGAGCAGAAATATGAAAATATCAAAGTTTTTTGTATGAAAATTTTCAGTTTTTGGAGGTGAAATTTTCTATATATTTGAATAGGCGTATTTTCGTAATGCAATGCCCATGTTTTTTACGAGATACGTCATCAAATGAAGATGTTGTGACCCGCTAAATTGTATTTATTTATACATTTATACATTTTTTAGCTTGGTGACGTTCTACATATAGCTACAATTGCTACTCTATTTTACGGCCTTCTGGAAATACGTTTACATCTATACAAAATATTATATAAAAGAGGTAAAAACATACAATAAATCTCTACATACAGTGTCTCCGAAATTTAAAATTAATTATTGTAAGATAAATTCCTGACCTGCAGGACAAAATAGCTTACTTATCAAGGCATACAAACAATTAATGAGCGTATAAAAATATTTAAATGTCACCAATAAACCTTTATAACAATCATTAAAAGATATACAATAAAGAGCTAAGATATGGTGATATTCTTTCCGTCGGCTAAGCATACATATCACGGCACGTCTATAAGTTATCAGGGTTGTGTTCACATGTACAAAGTAATATTGATTGATAGACCCTGGATTTCTGTATTTAATAATGAGCACCAACAGAAGCATGGGTCCCGGGCAAAACTATCGCCAGTGCTTTGCACTTCTGAACGCAGCCATGGTACATATGAGTTAACAATCGCTCGTGACAAATACGATAGAGAAACTAATATCCTTCGCTCAAATAATAAATGTTACGCGTATGCTATAATCCATTTAAGCCGAGTTGACTCTTTTGTCTTAACTCCTTGGACTGGTCCATTTCAAATAGGAGGGGTGTCTGGTTGTTTTTATTATTACCATGTTTATAGAATTTCATGTATTTAATGCAAACAGTATTGGCCGTCTGCTCTGCGTCTTCACTGATTGCCAGTGTTCCCTTTATGGAACGCTAGGCATAAATGGGTTAAATTATTTGCTCTCTCTCTCTCTCTCTCTCTCTCTCTCTCTCTCTCTCTCTCTCTCTCTCTCTCTCATGTGTGCGTGCCGTGAGTACTGTAGTACCATATCTGTCCTGCAAACTCGATGAACATACGTAATTCTTATTTCTGAGTCACAAAACCTATTGGCAAGTTTTACATCCGCAGCGCAGTTATATACATTTCTATCAGAAGCATACAGACAACAGTTTTGGGTCATGCATTTTTCATCAAAAGAATTTTGTCAGATCTCAAATCCCACATACAGATTCAAGCTCCGTCTTGTCTATTAGAACTCAAAATAACATGTTACATCTTGAAATGAATATTGCAGAGCTCTATGTTCAAAGAACAATTCCCAAAGAAATGAGAACACCAATCTTACTCGCTGGCTTTCAGATTAAATTTCCATGTGCGACCACATTGATATCTGATACAGACATATGCACCTACGCATTTCTGCAACCTGTGTTTTCATAATTGCATTCCTCTCTCAGCTGCGTGTTTACGGTCCCGAAGTGATACCAAAGCGAAGTAATTGAGAAAGAATTTCTGCCAAGCTAAACACTGATCGGCATGATGTTCAATGCAGTACAGCCTACCCTAGCATTTTTATTCATTCCCATGACATCGATGTGAATATATAATTTTAAGCTTTCATGGAATTCAATATATTAATATATTTTAATAATCAACATATTGAACTGTTGAGGTTGTTTACACAATACTAAAATCAGGTACCTATACCAATGTACAGTCGAACCTCAATGGCTCGAACATCTTTGGGACCATGGAATTTCGTTCGAGACATGGGTAGTTCGAGCCACTGAGGGTTAATCATGGCACCAGTTCAGGAAGCAAACAGCGATAATTTAGGGTAATCTTTTCGATTTTCTACACAATAATTGTCTGTTGAGTGTACTCATTGGAATCGCCTCGATGAGGCGATTCTAATAAGTACACACAACATACAATTTCATGATAAAATAAGAAAAAAAAATTATTAAATATTTGTTTTTGAGCTTTTGGAAGAATTTTATAGGGACTGAAAAAAGAGTTCGAATCATCCACGGTAAACGAGCCATCCGTGTTCGAGCCAGTGAGGTTATACTGTATTTATCTTCTTGATAACATTTTGTTTTCTTATCAAATATTGCATAATGTGATTCAATTAACATTATACGCCAAGTAAAAATAAAATTAGCACTAGAATCATGAGTTGCTGTTTCTCTCTCTCTCTCTCTCTCTCTCTCTCTCTCTCTCTCTCTCTCTCTCTCTCTTTGTTTGTTTGTTTGTTTTTGTTTTGTTTAGTTTCCTTCTGCTTTTTTGTTCGCTTTATACACTAGATGTGCAGTTTGTAAATGTCTCATTTCTAAACATTTTTGTTGTAAATGTGTTATCAGACAATGCAAATGGTTTTATCATTTGCATTGTCAAATAGAACATTTACAATAAAAACAAATTGTATAGAAACTGTCCAGGGAAAGTCACTATCACATACCAGAGTAAACTTGTTACCCACCTCACAGTTATTGCAAACGTTAAGTGTTTTCATCTCCTGCCTGACTCTATCAAAAAGTGGTAAGAGAAACAATGCAGAAGTCATCTCAGACATTGTGACCACCTCGTTGGGTAAGAAAGGGTTGTTGCTTTGTTTTTCATTTCTTTTATCATCATGAAAACATGCCTATATAATTTTGACTCCCTTAAACCCCACTTTTATATAGTAAAACTGGGGTTTACAGGGGTATAAATTATTTTTTTTATTTCTACCCCAAAACATAGATTGTGGGTATTCGTTAGGCGGTTCTAACGAGTACCCACAATCTACGTTGTGAGCAGAAGTATGAAAAATGTCGTTTTTTTTCTCTGAATTTTTTTTTAGTTCTTGGAGGTGAAATTTTCTATATATTTGAATAGGCGTGTTTTCGTAATGTATAGCTGTTTGCTGTTATCATGCTTTGTTTGCTCTTTTTCTTGATGCCATTGGTGGGCGATGTTTTGTGATGTGGCTTTTTCTAGACGTCTCCTGTACTATTATTTTATTGAGTAGCAATAAAGTTACCTATTTGTGAGAAAGATTGAAAACATTTCGTATAAGAAACTATGTTACAAGGTATTGAATATTTTATACTTAGAAAACTTTGAGTAATTTATTCGTGACCGTTCAAAGTCGGTACTTTCATTGTGTTATTGATTGTGTAATGTTTGGTAGCGTTTTACTTACATGTTCTTTTGTTTGTTTTTTTTTTTTTTTTTCTTTTTTTAACAATTATATAAGTTAAAGATATATTCAGTTAAGTTTTGGCAAACTCTACTTGTCGTCTGTTCTTTTTGTGGCTGTTTAAATGCGAGAACTTGATGTGGATCTGATTGTATCAGTTCTTGAGTGCACTTATTTTATAATACCATCACGAAAACACGCCTATATAATTTTGACCCCCTTAAACCCCACTTTTATATAGTAAAACTGGGGTTTAGAGGGGTATACATTATTTTCTTTATTTTTGTTCGTAAACATAGATTGTGGGTACTCGTTAGAACCGCCTCGCCGAGGCGGTTCTAACGAGTACCCACAATCTATGTTTTAAGCAGAAATAGGAAAAATATCAGAATTTTTTATCTGAAAATTTTCAATTTTTGATGGTCAAATTTTCAGTATATTTGAATAGGCATGTTTTCATAATGATACGGCTAGCGTGTCTACGTGGTTAATAACACCGAACAAACCCAACCTATTTATCAATATTTTTGAAAAGCAGATTGTTTGTAAATGAATGTGTCTGACCTTTTAGCAGAAGTGGGTGCACTCCCAAATATCTGTTGATTTATTATGCCATCATATTGAAAACGAAGAGCCACATCACGCCTGGTTTTCCACTTTTCTGATAAAATAAATTAGCTTGCCCACGACAAAAGGGTACTTATCACTAAGACGACCAGCAAAGGCTCAGGTGAGCCCGCGCTTGCTCGACAGGGCCCATTACGAAAACATGCCTATTCAAATATATAGAAAATTTCACCTCCAAAAACTGAAAATTTTCAGATAAAAAAAATCTGATATTCTTCATATTTCTGCTTAAAACATAGATTGTGGGTACTCGTTAGAACCGCCTCGGAGAGGCGGTTCTAACGAGTACCCACAATCTATGTTTTGAGCAGAAATAAGAAAAATAATGTATACCCCTGTAAACCCCAGTTTTACTATATAAAACTGGGGTTTAAGGGGGTCAAAATTATATAGGCGTGTTTTCGTTATGACAGGGCCTTTTTTGTTCACAGATATGAAGCGATGTCCCTGAGGAAGCTACAGACAAAGAGTGATATGTCTAGCCGAATTAAGGAACTACGCATGCGTGATTAAAGAATCATGATTTGGAGAACTTAAAGTGTGTGTGTTTGTGTGTGTTTTTTTTATTATTTTATTTTTATTTATTTATTTTTTTTTTTTTCATTTATCGGCTCAAATGGTACCTCTGATAGAGAGAGATCAAAGTGTCTAGGAAGGCATGCACTGTTTCAGACACTGTTGACTGATAAGCAAACTATCTTTGAATTTGAAAACCGTATTTACCCTAAGTACATGTATTCGGATACTTTATCTAGAGCTGTGGAAATACCTTGCTCGACTCGTCAAACTTGTCCCATTTCCCTGATTACGAGTAAGGAATTTCAATTTACTTCTCCTGCTACAAGGACTTCTCATTACGAAAACAAGCCTATTCAAATATACGGAAAATTTTATCACTAAAAAATGAAAATTTTCAGATAAAAATTCTGATATTCTTCATATTTCTGCTTAAAACATAGATTGTGGGTACACGTTAGAACCGCCTTGATGAGGCGGTTCTAACGCGTACCCACAGTCTATGTTTCTAAGCAGAAATAATAAAATAATGTATACCTCTGTAAACCCCAGTTTTACTATATAAAAGTGGGGTTTAAGGGGGTCAAAATTATATAGGCTTGTTTTCGTGATGCTAGCTTTAGCTAAGAAGAGTACCCAGATTATGGGAGACATTTTTTTTTTTTACATGAAGAAAGCATAATTGTGTGTACTCATTAGAAGTGCCTCGGGAAAATATATGTTGTGGATACTAATTAAAAGCGCCTTATTCAGGCATCGCTTCTAATGAGTGCCAACAACATAGGTTTTCTTCGAGAAATAAGAAAAAAAATGTCAATTTTCGGACAAATAGATCTGGGTTTGAAAGTGGATTTTGACCATTTACTTGTCTATGAACATGTAATAAAATTCAATAATTTTACAACCCTGCCTTATCGTAGAATCGTGCTTGCCCCACAATCTAGTTAAACAATTTCTAACAAAATATAGCGATATTTAATCTAATTTCTCCGCAAATAATACGTATTCTATGTGTAGTAATTAGAAGCGCCTTTGTCAGGCGCTTCTAATGAGTACGCACAATGTATTTTTGTGGAAGGTCAGTAATATACTGATTTTAACTCTTTCACCCTGAGTTTCTGAAACGGACACTTGCATCTCTGAATTTAGACACATACATTGCTGCAAATAAGGGTTTAGTCAAAAATCAATAACAACATGGCAAATAGTGTAGATCCTGATGAGACGGCTCGCTCATCTAGATCTGCACTGTTTGCAAATGTATCTGCGTTGGTCTTCAGGAATGAAAGGTTAATACCTCTCCTATCCTCAGCTATGTTATCCATGACATTTTCAGGATTTGTTATGGGAAAAAAGGAAATATTTGGTTATCGAGCAAATTAAGCCAGACGTACATGGATGCCGTCAAAAGGCTTGCTAGAAGTCAGACAGAAACATTGAAAAGCTGGTGTAAAATTTGCAAAAATCTTTAGAAATATATCCTAATAATGTACACCCCTTCAAAGCCCTGTTTTCACTATATCTTATGGGGAAACTAGGAGGGTACACATAACATCGATATTTTAAAACATGGCAAATCTGAGGCAAACTGCAGGCGTCGTTGTTAACCCAATTATGGTTGAATACTTTGCTTCCGACTTAAATTGCACAACGGTAGGTTCGTCCTCAGACAAAATGACGGCGTCATCGCCAATCTATTTCAGGTGGTCCGCGCCTGACTGTCAATGCCTGTAGTCATGCTCATCGTGATCCTGTTTTTAGTTTTCTTGTGTTCTGGCTTCAGATCGCAATTTAGCCATTTGCTTTGTTTCATCCCGGCGTTTTCGATTATGTGTGTTTCATTGTGATGTTTCACAGATGAGGTAGAAGACCCATATGCGGACACAACATATTTTTTAAGGCTGGCACGAATAATCGGAAAATCGATTAATTGATCGATAAATTCCACGAAAATGATTATCATTACTGATTTGCTAATAATCAGTCATTTGATTTCTGTGTTTGTTACTTTTACCGTATTTACCCTTAGTATTCAACTCGTTGCCATACATAATCTAAAATTTGAACAAGTACAATTTACTAGCCATTGTTGTGTCTAAAAATAACTGGATGGGTGGCAAACAGTGTAGACCCTGATGAGACGCCGCATTTGCGGCGTCTCATCAGGGTCTACACTGTTTGCTCAGGCCTGTCTGACCAAATATATACAATAAAGTATAACATATGGTAAGAGTCATGCTCAGACAGGTAAAATTATGACCAAATCTTCAGTGATTACAAATCGATTATCGGTCACAATGGCAGGATAATCGATTATCTTTTCAGCTCCGATTAGCCAGCCTTAATATTTTTGGAATTTGAAGCTACATCGGAATTGGAAACGGGGCTTCGCACGTGTATAGCTGGTTTTAGGCCCCAAGTAGTTTCCTTACTAACCATTCCAAGGTAGTTACTCTGTTGCAGCTCGACTTTGCGCGACTGTGTTGCAGCTCGACTTTGCGCGATATGTGGGGTTTAGTTTGTCATTATTTATTCCTTATCTCTCCTTCTTTTGGTGCCTCTTGAGGGCTGTGCTTCAGGATTGTAGCATTTCCTGTGTATTTGCATTTACATTTCTGTTAATGTTATAGATTAAGTAAAATGAATAGTCATCAAGTGCAAAGTCTCTTACGCCCTCTAACTACCAATTTAGAACCCATCCATTAAGAATACACGCAAAATATATAGAATATTTCCCCTCCAAAAACTGACAAGTTCAGAAAGAAAAAAAAAACTCTGATACTTTTCATATTTCTGCTAAAAAAGAATAGACTGTAGGTACTCGTTAGAACCGCGAGGCGGTTCTAACGAGTACCCACAATCTATGTTTTTTAGCAGAATTAAGAACAATAAAACCTCAGTTTTACTATATAAATGTGGGGTTTAAGGGGGTCAATATTATATAGGTATGTTTTCGTGATGTACTTTTAGATAGTTTATGAATGTAATGCGAACAGAAAATTAAATACTATAAGCATAATTACCATCCAAGGGGCATGTATGTGACCAAATTTTGATATCTGCTGATCAGAAAGCATTCATATTTGAAACATCATTCTCTGAGTGAGTCTTCATCCATTATATGACTACGAAGCCCTCCCCCCTGCTTAATTGCATTGCGTGACATTGCAAGTGTGAAAATATTACTCCTCTATAAGGTGATATATAACTGTCCTTTCATCTAACCCAGCGGACACATCCCGTTTATAAAACGTCGTATTGACGTCGATGAATGTCATGACGTTGCCTCGACGTTAATGGACGTTTGACGTATTAGAGTCATTACGTTGCATCGACGTTAATGCGACATTGTATAAACGTCATGACGTTGATTCGGCGTAATGTGACGTTAGATAAACGTACTGTCGTTGACGTTGCGTTAACGTTAATGTGACGTTGTATAATCGCATCGACGTTAACGTGACCATTCATAAAATTCGTGAGCTCTCTTGGAAACATTAACCCAAAAGAGTAGGCAAGAAACCAGTTTCATAATTATACTTTTTTTTATGTCTTGAGGTGAATTTTAGATATTTTACAGTACAGTGAGGTCTTATATCTAGAATGGTCTTGTCGACGGTAATCATAGTTGTATACCTCCTGTCCCTTCATGCGAGGGGACAATGGGATCGGTATTTTAGTATGAAGCGGCCCGTCAATATGAGCAATACATTAATTCATTATATACCTAGCAGTGAAGTATAGTGATTTTTTCAGTTAGGTGTTGTATATAATTCACAGTGTGATGATATGATAGCAGTTACTAGTGATTTATCCCTTTGTGTCGAAACTGTTTCTATAGACTGTTTCTTGCGTTAGTGCATTTTATCTTGACGTCCACGGCTGCCAAAAGGAACATAAAATCGACCAAATAAAAGATGTTACTATAACGTCATAAACTGTTGACGTTACGCCATGGAGTGACGTCAACGTTGGTAATGAACGGACTGATTAACGTAATTTTCTTCCGTTGGTAATTGTTCTTCCGATCAAACTGAAGCAATTTCGTTGCACTTTTAAGAAAACAGTCTTAGCAAAAATGCATGTAATAAATAAAATAATGAACAGTATTTTCTTGATAAAAAAAGTATGTCACACTGGAGCGTGGAACTCGTTTTTACCGAATTACCACGCTCCTTCGGGACACAGTTTTCAAATCAATCAAACACTGTTGATTATTCGCTATATTGCCCACCCATGTGCAAAATGTTAATATTTTCGAAACATACAATATCATAACGGTTTGTTAATTTATGGATAGACAACAGTTTATTGCGGAAGACTGACGGATGGACAGACATATCTCTCGGATGGGGAGACATAGTACAGACAGATACACTAAAGGCTGAACCACCTTTCAAACTTTCTAAATTGCTATAGTTTGCGTCAATATTGGCCATATCGACGAAAACTTTACATAAACAAGATTTCGACATTTTGCGTTGATGCAATCACGACATGTAGAATTCTGCAGAACTATAAAGAAGTGGTACCAGCTGTTGCTATGCATACAACGTATAAAGCTTTACTGAAATAAACAACCATATGCTGCATCAAATAGTAACTAAAATCAGATGATAAACCACGTAACATTTCATTAACCGATGGTTTAATACTGAAAATGCCACTACTTTTGTAAATAAAGAAACGTTTTACCCGTTCAACCACGACTTTCTGAAATAGATGCGCAAATGTCTGCATTTGGACTCATCCGTTGCTGCCAAAAAGGTGACACATCACGAAAACATACCTATACAATGTTGACCCTCTTAAACCCCACTTTTATATAGTAAAACTGGGGTTTCCAGGGGTATGCATTAATTTTCTAATTTTTGCTCAAAACAAACATTGTGGGTACTCGTTAGAACCGCCTCGCCGAGGCGGTTCTAACGAGTACCAACAATCTATGTTTTGAGCAAAAACATGAAAAATATCAGATTTTTTTTATCCGAAAATTTTCATTTTTTGATGGTAAAATTCTAAATGTATTTGAATAGGCGTGTTTTCGTAATGGTTGTAAATCAAGAACATAATAGCAAATAATGTGTATTCTGATTATGAGCCGTCTCATCAGGATCTACACTGGTTGCAAAGGTATCTGTCTTCGTCTGAAAGAGGTTAAATAGAAACAGTCTCTCAAAAGATATTCTGTAATACAATATACGTAAAAGGAGTTCAATGTCACGTGGTAAATGCTAAATCTATTGCATTCAAATTATGCGGAACACGAGAATACAGTAAAGGTATTTTGAAACTTTATAAGCCACAAAGTCAGAAAACGTACCTTCGGATAAGTGCATCCAGCGAAGATCAGTCTGCTCATTTTCGCCGTCTGGTCAGAATCGTCACTGGGCATATTTTGGATAGCCAGTTAGGCAAAGTTTCTTTATGCGGACAACGATATAGGGATCAAACATGGTTTTTCATGCATTAACATTCACCAGGTTTCGTGGGAGGTGTGTTGAAAACCGAGGACGAAGGCCGCGGTTTTCAACACCTCCCAAGTGACCTGGCGAATGTTAATGCATTGAAAAACCATGTTCGATCGCTATTATTGCATAAAAACTGAAAATATTTGCTACATTTCGCATTATTTCTTGTACTATTTTGTTTCACCTTTTCACCGATGTCACGCGAACGCTATTTCCACGGACTATGCTCGTTCTAGGGCAGCGCAGTACACACCTCGTGATGGCAGCAATTCTGTGGTCCCGGTACGAGCATATTGAAAGTTCCGTAGCCGTGCATTAACAGCTCGGGCCGTGCATTAACAGCGCGTGAATTGCCTTGTTAATACACGGCTTTTCGCCGGTTAATGCACGGCTGTTAATAACGTGCGACACTGCTTTTTATGCAATAATGACACTTATCAGACAGCGCGGATGCTCAGGCTGATTTGAGTCTTTGTTGGACATACAAGTCAGACTACATCTTCTCACGTTGAGGCTCACGTTCCGACGGTTATGTCAGCATAGACTAAACAGTGGCTAGTTTCAGCTGATTCAAATTATAAAAAAAGGAAAACTCAAACCGTTGAACTCGTATATAATTGCAGGAGTATCGTTCAAACTCTCAGTTTAATCTTTAGTAATATCGTAGCAAATCACAAACTGCAAATTGCATGTGCTTATTTAAAGTATCGGTATCTCTTAGTACGCTTATGCTTATTGGATGGTTGTGATTATCAGATAGGCGACTTTTTTAATCAAGGCACTGACGATCGTCTCTGAGTGTAGGCTGAGAAAGTGGTCCTGAATATAGGGATCAAACATGGTTTTTCATGCATTAACATTTGCCAGGTCCCGTGGGAGGTGTTGAAAACCGAAGCCGAAGGGTGTTGAAAACCGAAGCCGAAGGCCGCGATTTTCAACACCTCCCAAGGGACCTGGCGAATGTTAATGCACTGAAAAACTATGTCAGATCGCAGTTATTGCATAAAAATTGAAAACATTTGCTACATTTCGCGTTATTTTTTGCACTACTTTGTTTCGCCTTTTCACTGATGTCTCGCGAACGCAATTTCCACGGACTATGCTTGTTCTAGGGCCGGGAACTACACATCTCATGACGGTAGTAATTCTGTGGCCCCTGTACGGGCATTTTGAAAGTTGCGTAGCCGTGCATTAGCAGCGCGTGAATTGCTTTGTAAATACACGGCTTTTCACCGGTTAATGCAGGGCTGTTAATAACGTGCGGCACTGCTTTTTATGCAATTATGGGGATTTAAGATTGTTATAGTTTTGTTTTGTTATTATTTATTCCTTATCTCGCCTTCTTAAGGTATCTCGGAAAGGCGGCGTTTCTTGATTGTGGTATTGCCTGGGTATCTTTACTTACATATATATTTAAAAAAAAAAGACGATATAGCAAGAATTCTTCTCAAATGTTACAGGTGCACGAGCAATGCATACACAGCAATACACAGCAATGCTTGTACAGAGCAATGTTTTCGGCTTTTTGAATATACAAAATATTAATCCTTCTAGGTTTCAACATTTTACAAGGTCATCACGTAAACATGCCTATATAATTTTGACCCCCTTAAACCCCACTTTTATATAGTAAAACTGGGGTTTACAGGGGTATACATTATTTTTCTTATTTCTGCTCAAAACATAGATTGTGGGTACTCGTTAGAACCGCCTCGTCGAGGCGGTTCTAACGAGTACCCACAATCTATGTTTTGAGCAGGAATATGAAAATATCAGAAGTTTTTATATGAAAATTTCCCTCTTTTTTGGTTGTAAAATTTTCAATATATTTGAATAGGCGTGTTTTCGTAATGTGCTGACGAGCTCTCTATGACAAATAACGAAACCAATAATTCTCTTTCTTTCTTTCAGAGATATATTCAGGAAACTAACGGTTTAATTAGGAAGAAGTAATGCTTTATACGGGTAATATGTTTTCATACAATTCTGTATTCTAAACAGATTGGAGGATATATTTGTTCATGTTTGAGGATGTTGATAATTTCTTTTCTTGCTCTATTTTCTTTTCTTTCTTTCTTAATCTTTGCTATTCTTTAAATGTGATTTGTTAACCAAATTATGGTTGATACATGTATTTTTGCTTCCCCTTAAATTGCGAGTCGGTTGACTTATTACTGTTATCATTATTGTTATTATTATTAGTAGTAGTAGTAGTATCAATGTGGTTTGTTAACCAAATTATACATGTATTTTTGCTTCCCCTTTAAATTCATGATTTATTACTATTATTATTGTTATATCTTTTGCTTCGTGATTTCTTTTCTTTCTCTCTGTTGCTGTTCTTTTAATGTGGTTTGTTAACTAAATTATGGTTGATAACTTTGCCTTCCATTTTAACTGCAAGACGATGAATCTGTCCAGGGACTAAATAAAGGCTGCCTCCTCAATCTGTTTCAGATTCTTTACGCCTGACTATTAATGTTTATGGCAGGGCTCATCGTGGTCCTGTTTGTGGTTTTCTTGTGTTCTGGCTTCAGATCGCCATTGAGCTCTTTGCAATGTCTCATCACAGTTTTATTTTTCACTGTTATATGATGTTCGCTGTGATAATTCACAGATGAGGTAAAGGGCCCGTATGAGAACCAAACATATGATTGTAATTTGGCGCGATATCAGAATTATGGATGAGGTTTTGCGCGAATAAACTGGTTTAAGCCCCCGAGTAGTATTTCTACTGACAGTTACAAGGCAGTTTCTTAGTTGGGCTTCTTTGTACGTGCGTCCGTGGTTTCATATACATCACGAAAACATGCCTATATAATTTTGACCTCCTTAAACCCCACTTTTATATAGTAAAACTGGGGTTTACAGGGGTATACATTATTTTTCTTATTTCTGCTTAAAAACAACATTGTGGGTACTCGTTAGAACCGCCTCGATGAGGCGGTTCTAATGAATACCCACAATATGTTTTGAGCAGAAATATGAAAAATATCAGATTTTTTTATGTGAAAAATTGCCATTTTTTGGTGGTAAAGTTTTCAGTGTATTTGAATAGGCGTGTTTTCGTAATGTGACGTTTGTTTTGTCTTGATTGTTTCTATTCTTTCCAGTTTACAGTGTCTCCGGAAGGTTGTGCTTCGTTATTGCGGCATTTCCTGAGTGTTTCACTTATACAGTCGAACTTAGATGGCTCCAACACACAAACATCTTTGCGACCACAGAAAATTGTTCGAGGCATGGGTGGTTCGAGCCACTGAGGGTTAAATATTGTGCCAAGTCATGAAGCAAATGGCGATAATGTAGGGATTTTTTTTTCGATGTTCTACACAATAATTGTATGTTGAGTATACTCATTAGAATCGCCTCGATGATGCGATTCTAATGAGAACAAACAACATACAATTTCACGATAAAAAAAGAAAATTTCCCTAAATATTTATTTTCTTGAGCTATCGGAAGAACTTCGTAGGGACTCAAAAACGAGTTCGAATTAGCCATGGTAAACGAGCCATCGGTGTTCGAGCTATCGAGGTTCGACTGTATTCATGCTGTCTTTACAGTCCTCGTGTAAGGTTCTTGCTTTAAATTATGCTTTGTTTTCCTTTATGTTATGGTCCATCAATAAACTGTTTTACTGTTTTACGGCATAAACTGTCTGTGTTCAGGCAAACGCAAGACATTTTACAAGGGACTTAATTAAAGCGGAGACAATTATGTTCTCATATGCATGCTTAGAAAAGATACAGTCAGAAAACGTACCTTCTTTGCGCCAAGCAAAGATTCAGATCAGCATGCGCATTCGCACAGTCTGATCAAAATCTTTCCTGGGCGCGTTTGGGATAGTCAAGGATGCAACTTCCTCTTCATGCGAGCCCCGACATCTCTGATCAGACTGCGCAGATGCGCAGGCTGATTTGAGTCTTCATTGGCCATACATGTTAGAAGGTATGTTATCTCACATGACGGCTCATAAGCATGTTAATCTTGACATTCTCTGTTCACATGTGAGCCAATGACGTTTGGCCACGTTATGCGATACAACTGAACCTCTCCAAAAAGAAAACAACCTTGTTACATATGCAATCAGCGTAGACTGATATTACCCTGCCCATCCGTGAAGTTTGATAAGTGTCTATGCCGTTCGCTGAAAGAACGTGTAAGCTCCATACATTATGTTAGCGACCAGCGTAGACTCTTATCAGACTGCGCGGACGCGCAGTCTGATCTGAGTCTACGCTAATCGCATATGTGATAAGGCCGTTTTCTACCTGGAGAGCACACTTATAAATAGACACTCGTATGACTGTGCAAAACATATTTTCTTGCGAATGATTACTTGACAAATGTGCAGAATCATGGAAAAATGCACTTGCTCCATATGCAAATTGCGCTAGCCAAGGTCAGCCTACCTTTTCCATTCTCCATGCGGTGGCTATCCATTATCAGACAGCGCAGATCAGAGTCATTCTTGGTACGTTTAATGTGTTAATGTAACACCAGCCTTTTTCTATAGTTAAGACACTTTGTATGGATTCTATTAAACTATTTTTTTCTTTTATTCTATAAACAGCGTTCCTTCATTACCGACGTATGTCATAAGACACGGAACATTTCACAGAAGACATAACCCGAGCTGACTAACTCAGTTACTCTCAGCAGAAAACATGAATTGTTGCATAAAATCGTATCATTCTGTTGTTAATGTATTTCAAACGAACCGCAATTGACAAAAATAAATGTTCCGCAACGTGTGAAAACATATCTTCTGACATGTGCCCACAACGACGACTCAAAGCAGCCTGAGCATTCACGCAAGCTGATCAGAGTCTTCGTTATCCACACAAAGAAATTGTGCATCCTTTTATGTCCAAAATGCGCCTTAAGATGATTCTGGTCAGCATGCTCGAATGCGCAGGCTTATCTTGAATAGTGGCTGGGCGCGAATGTCCAAAAGTACGTTTTCCAGCGTTGCGGTTCAAAATTAAAACATCTGTTGCAGAGATAACCCCCGGAGCTTTTTCTAACTAGATTAGTTTTAAAGAGGACAATATGACGCACACGTCGCTCCCGACGTTTCCGCATGAGTCAACTGGCATAAATACGGCATCTTAAGATATTGTGCCATCTTGCCAAAACTCCACGTCCATTTCAGTGTCGTAGAATGAATATAATTGAATTGCAGCTTCAGAAAACGTACCCCTTCGGGCATGTGCGCCCAGCGAAGATTTGGATCATCATACGTATTCGCGCAATCTGATCAGAATCTTCATTGGGCGCATTATGGATAGCCAAGGATGTAAAGTTTTTTCATGTTGACAGAGAATACTGTGATCGGAATGCGCAGATGCTCAAGTTGAATTGAGGCTTCGATAGGCTTACATATCGTAAGGTAGGTTTTCTCACGTTGCGGCTCAATTATTCTTCAGACTATTGCAATTTTAGGGTCGATTGTCCACAACAGATCCAAAGTATACGTACACCCAAATTTCCTTTAGGTTGTTACCTGCGTTGTTATCATTGGCTAATGAAATCAAACCGCTTGTTTGTATGAAATGTTGGTAACGTTTATTTATAGCCGCGCTTTTCTTGTCGCTTTGACGTCAGAATGTCGTGTAAAGAGGGTTATCTGTAAAATCTGGACTGGGGCATTTACAAACAATGCAGACACAGAAAAGATGCCACAAAGCGCGGCGTCTGATCAGGATCTGCACTGTTTGCTTAAATTGAAGGAAAGATAAATGAATTCCCCGTTCAAGATAACTGTCTCAGTCTACACTCAGAGAAAATCGACCCACCAGTACTGTCAGTGCTTTGATTACAAAATTGCGACGATTGGTCTTCTGGACATGGGTGGTCCGGGGAATATCAACATTGACCTATGGCATCAACCCTTAACACGTTAATGCCAACTGCAGCAGACGATAGTATGATTTTTTTATATCTGTATATATGTATGTTACGAATAAGGCTTGACATATCATATGAATGCCAAAATATAAATGAAGATACCAAGGAAATGGTACAGTCAAGATGCACAGCCTACCTGAAGCACCGAACGAAGAATATATAAGGGGTACAAATACTTTAGGGGACTAGATGAACTTGGTGCACTTTCCGCCATTTTTGCAATAGAGAGAACTTTTGTGACTTCTTTCTGTCATTCTCACTAATCCTCTACTTAAAAGGGGTCTACTCTAAAACAAAAGAATTTGCTCCCAAGGGTAGACCCATTTTAGACCCATTTTTAGAAGGCAGTTCTGTTTTCGATAAATCGAAAAAAAAAAGAAAAAAAACATATATACTCTAAATAATAGGATACATACCATACTGGTTGTAAGACAATGTACAAGTTATACAAGTCAATTCGAGTACCTTCTGGAGTGTCAAAAACTGCTACATGACTTGCTGACATTATTGGCACGAATCAGACGTCGAGTTTTATCTGTTATCTGTAAAAACTTATTTAAGTCTGTAGTCATGGGTGGGGTCAACATACCAAAATCGTATTTCGGAAAATCATAAAATCGACATACACAAAGTACAATTAGGAATGCTCAGATAGACAGACCTGGAACCAAAATAATTGGCATCCATGTGAAGTAAGCATTACTTGATAAGCATGCTTCTCCGACCAAACCTATCAGCCTGAACTAAGATTTAGGAAAGTTTGGGGATTGTAATGCCCGGGGTTTAGAACAAAAAAGTAAAACGAAAAGTCCAGGGAGTGCCACAATTACAAGTCGCAGCCAATCCCTGACACAAACAGGAGACACAAACCAACACGCGCAAAACAAACAAACGCACGTAAGCTTAGGAGCAATTTCTCCTCCTTTCCACAATATTTTTACCTGTTGTTAGATTTCCATGTTTAGGCAGGGCCCAGATTTTCACTTCGAGATAAGCGGTTATTCGAGATAAGCGAGGTCGAGATAACGAGTCGACTGTACTGCCATGGCGTTTAAAGCACTTTTACAGTCGACTAACTTCACCCTTAGCCCCGATGCTACTCTTAATACAGAAATACACAATCATTCGGTTCACATAATAATCTGTTTATCTTTTGGTTGTGTCTAAAATATCAGACATAAGTTTGGAAACAGCCACATTGTAGGGGCTGACAAGGTCACGATGCCTCCAATGAATTTCTCAAGTGTTGACACCAGTTTAATTCTTTGATGTCCCTGACTCAAAAGTGTCAGTAAGCAGTCTTCCTCGTTCGATAAAGGCCTGATACTCAGAGCAGGCTCTAGCATAACGAATTTACTGTGAAACGTAAACACTGTATTCTAGTGCTACCTAGAAGTGAGATTCCCATTGTCGATATAGAAGTATATAAATCCTAGTATGATAAAGTGGTTTCAGACGTTTATTTAATTTCAAGTTCACTTGAGTAGATAAGTTCGAGGTACTTTGAATTATCCAGAGATGATATGTATTGGCTTGTTGGTCAAGGATTGTTTTGCCTGCTTTATTAAGCCCTTATAAACTCTGCCAAATATGAGTATAAAAACAAGTGAGCAAGCAATGTAACATAATTAGTTCCCATGTAACGTGTGCAAGAGAGAAAAGATGGCCGTAGCAGTTACTATGTCAGCTTAACGGTAAAATAGCTTAAAGAAAATACAAAGTCAACTTTTATTATAACACTTTTTGAAACACTTTTTCAATTTAAGGCGCATCAAAGATAAGGTTTATTTTCCAGCAGAGGGCGAATTGTGCACATTCAGATCACTTTGCCAGAGGACTTGTTAAGGAGGCGTATTTGTTAATAATGATGAGATAATTATTCTTGTTTCTCCATACAATTTATGTTGCGGAACTCTTTAGAGGCACCTCTTATGAGTACCTAGAACATATTCTTTACGGTGAAATTGAGACAATCTCCAAGAATTATCATCAAATACACCTTAACAAGTCCTGTGGTATCTACAGCGGCACAGTGTCATCAATGTCTTCGCTTTCAATGAATGTTATCTACATTATTCCATGATCTATCAATGAATTTCTGCATAGAGGTTAACCTGGGGCTTCGTTTTCCGCCCCCACTTCCACCCCCACTCCCTCACACACACAAACACCCCCTCCTCCGCGCCGACATACACACATACCCAAACGAAGGCCATTTTTCCTTCTCGCCATTTGTCCAGAAAACAAGGCATTGTCATTCATTCATTTGCTGGTCATTTAAATGCAATATTCTTTAACACTTACCTCATTCTGGTCTACTTTAGCAGATGATACATTTAAGATATTCTTTTTCTTATTTGTCCTAGAATATAGGCTTTGACACTTCATGCAAGTTGTCCCAAAGACTATTTTCCGATAAAAAATATATAAAACACTATTTCAAATTGTTGAAATAATTACTCAGCCTGCCTGACATTAAATAAGTCAATAGCTTACATAATTTCAAAATAATCTGGAAAAGTGGCTTCTCGGTCCAAAAGTAGAAAATATTAGATTCGATGACTGAGTCTGTTCACGAGAGACTGGAAAGTGCTACACTCCGCATGTCACATCGCTGCAGACTCGTGATACAATGTGTGTACTTAACAGTCCCAAATGATCGAAAATTAAACATTAAAACAATTAAATATGGAGATACCCAGGAAAGGACACAATTATCTCACATAGCACTCCCAAGGTACAAAATAACGATTGAATTAAATGATATGACAAAACCAATAAGCAATTTGTCGAAAACAGAACAAGCGAATCAAATTTAAAAGAGAATGGAACCGCAGCATCAACCATTAAAAAATAAAATATCTTGTCGGACTTAAATTTGGTTGAATGAATATCCAATCCTGGACCTTAATCCGCGCTGGAGCAGTTTATACCATCAGTGCATGAACACTGAAAACAAAACAAATATATATATATATATATATATATATATATATATATATATATATATATATATATATATATATATATATATATATATATATATATATATATATATATATATAACTTCTCAGGACTAAGACGAAACAAAAATGGGGACTCGACTACAACAAATCCAGAATTCATCAAGAACCGAGGAATTCCGATACCAAACCCCTACGTTATGCTATGCAGGTAACTGTACGGGGGACAAAGACGGAACTTGAGAAAATTTAGCTACGGACATGTGCGCAAATTCAAATAAGCCCACATATCAATGTAGGGATCAAACATGGTTTTTCATGCATTAACATGTGGGAGGTGTTGAAAACCGAGGCCTAATCGGTTTGGTGTGCATATAAGCAAACAGAAAGCCACAGAAGAGTTCTTTCCCTTGTTAACAATGGCTGAAAATCTACCACGTTTCCTCTTAAAGGGTAAAACCACCTTTTGGAGCTAATAAGAACAGATAACATAATTGCTGCAGTTCATCAATCAAACCTTCCTGTTTTGGGACATGTATTGACACGTAGTGTTTAATTCCATCCTCTGATCCCGTTTGGTATAACTGCGCAAATACAGTTCTGCTGAACACGTCAACAAGTGGTTACACGTCATAAGCAACACATCAACACGTGGTTACACTGCCTGAGCAGTTAGTACCTAATAACAAACTCAATTTAACTAAATCTCCTCGTTATGACGCATTGTTGGGAGAAATGTACTTGCGAGATATTCTTGCAGAGACGACGAATAAACCTGTGTATCAGCACCGTCTGTTTAAAGTCTACTATAGACGTTTCGAGAATAGAAAATGATTATAGGTCAGAAAACTTGACACTACAGCTGTTTTCAGTTTTGTGAATGTGTTCATTGCTCTCAAGGGTCATTCCTTTAAGAATATATTTTTTTCAGTCAGTCAGTGGTGACGCAATGTCATAGATGAGGGCACTTGCCATCAGGTACATTTGCAACCGTCCCGGCTCAATTTTCAGGCGTAATTTGCTCGTCGAAAGTCTTACAAAATACCAACTATTTGGTCCATATCAGTTCTGTAGTTTCATGCATTTATATAACCAATCCTTTAACTTATCAATAAACACTTCAGTACGTTTCAATATTACAGAAAGTGAAGTAATTTGTTTGCCAAACTTTGACGTTCATTTGTCATACGAAAACAACTGACATGGTTTACGCATTATTTGTTTGAGATTCTGATCTCAAATAGTACAATGCGAGGTTTCAGTCGGTAAACGATCCTATCCCAAAGCGTCTATAAAGATGCTCAGAGGCAAATGAAAGTCAACACCTTTTGCATACCCGTAATTTTCTTGTTTTTCATTACAAAGGCCTAAGGTACAATAAGGTGGTGTAAAATTTCTAAATGAAACGCCTAACTAGAGATACTGTACGTATATGTCTATATTGCACTTTTTGAACGTGCATTATTGCATAAAAAGCTGTACCGCACGTTATTAACAGCCGTGCATTAACCGGCGAGAAGCCGTGTATTAACAAGGCAATTCACGCGCTATTAATGCACGGCAACGCAACTTTCAATATTATCGTACCGGGGCCACAGATTTGCTGCCGTTACGTGATGTGTACTGCCCGGCCCTAGAACGAGCATTGTCAGCGGAAATTACATTCGCGAGACATCGGTGAGAAGGCGAAACAAAATAGTGCAATAAATAACGCGAAATGTAGCAAATGTTTTCAGTTTTATGCAATAATAGCGATCGAACATGTTTTTCAATGCATTAAAATTCGCCAGGTCCCTTGGGAGGTGTTGAAAACCGCGGCCTTCGGCCTCGGTTTTCAACACCTCCCACGGGACCTGGCGAATGTTAATGCATGAAAAACCATGTTTGATCCCTATATTGAAGTGAACAACAATCCAATAGTTCTGTTGACCAGTATTTGAATTCTCGGTTGTGTTTCTAAACAAACCACAACGTTTGCGTTTCATTTGCGTGATTGGAAAGGGTCTCGGTGGATGAGAGAAATCGTGCCAAAGAGATGTTACATACAATAGTGGTTCCCTTGATGCAAAGGAAACATTACCAGATAACTGTATGTGTAAGTGGCCAGCCTATCACATCATAATGCTGCGAATTTTGTTTGCTACTGTGAGCCTTGCCATGCAGTTTTTGTGGTTTGATTAGGAAAGCAACCAAGAATTCAAATGCGGATTGACAGTAAAATTGAATCATCCAATATGCGCATATCAGAAGTGTAAATAGTCGTCAAGCGTTTCATAAATGAATAATTTAGGGTCTGAAACATTAAGAGAAACATAGGAATTCAAAATGTGTGTTCTTTCTTTTAGTATATTTTGCCTCGGTGTATATTCCATGAAGTGTTTCATCATAATGACATTTCATGATATTTGAGTCAAAGAGGTTCGACTGAACCCCCGAACTCCCTCTGAATCCACCCCTGTCTAATCTTTTGTTAGGAAATAGAAGGTACAAACAACACTCTAACCGTGGTTTTGGTAATGGTTTTCATTGCTTCTGACTTTCTGTGTATTGCCTATTCCTCATCCTTGTTTCATCCTGTCAGCTGATTTATTCTGTGTCGATTCGCTGATGATTAGGAAACACCCACACGGACTGATAATGTATGCCTAGTTGGAACATTGTTATAATGAAGGCGGGGTTTAGCGCCTATAAAGCCAATGAGCAATAGCGTCCTAGCTGACATTTCCAAGAATGAGTAAAGATACCCAGGACATGCCACAATCGCGAAATACGGCCTTACAGTCAAACCTCAAAAACTCGAACATTCTTGGGGCCGTATAAACCTGTTCTAGACATGGGTATTTCGAGCCACTGACAGTTAACCATAACGCCAGGCCACGAGGCAAATGGATATAATTTAGGAATGTCTTTTCGACCTTCTGTATAATAATGGTATGTTGAGTGTACTCATTAGAATCGCCTCGATGAGGCGATTCTAATCAGTACACACAACATACATTTTCATGACAAAAAAAAAAGAGAGAAAATTTCCCTTAATATTTGTTTTCTTGAGCTATCGGAATCTCGTAGGCACCCAAGAATGCGTTCGAATTAGCCATGGTAAACGAGCCATCGGCGCTCGAGCCACTGAGGCCCGACTGTAAATTTCAAAGTGAATGACCCTTTTGAGGAACAAAGACACACGCAAGATGATAAAGACAAGCCGAAGAATTCCAAAATAGCCAGCTCTCTCTTCCCAACTAGGTGATCAAAATACAAGAGAAAGTCCATTAAACACAACAATAGGATAACGAACAGAACAAAAGCCCCGCAACGAGGACCACAATGCCACACAAAGAACAAACAATACCAGAACCACCACCGTAGAAAGACCAGTATAAAAAACTACCGATGAGTAGACAAGTCGATTTTACTGGTACAGTGAACCCTCGATACAACGACAGCATTTATTTCCAAAGACATCTCCATTAAAACCAATTTGCTATTGTACAGAAAACTTGATGAGCGGATTGATACATGTATGTAAGAAAGGTCTTGTTTTTTTCTTATTTCCTCATACAACATTTGTTTTGGATATTTGTCAGAATCGCCTCAGTGAGGCGATTCTAACAAATATCCAAAACACATATATTTCTTTTAAGTGTTAAATGCAATAACCTTGCATAATTTGTGACTATTACCTCTTAAGCGAAGGTTTCGTGACAGTCAACTTGTCATTATAACGAAGTTTGGCATTGTATCGACTGTCGGTATAAAAAGGGCTATCTATGCCAAAATTTTACCCTAGGTTCAAATGTTATAAAATACAGAATGGTGATTCGGCCGATTTTCGTTACTTTATGTTTGCGGTGTGTCCAAAGGTATCCTTTATAGATTTGACTTGCATACATGCCTTAGAACTCAATCAGTGAATCATCAGTAAAATATGAAAAAAAAACTTGTTATTCAAATGAAATTACTGTTAAACTATGATTCATAAGGATCCTTTTTTTTCAATCTCGCTTGCTTATGTAGACTCGTATGATATAGGGTACGCTCGACAAAACTGGAAACGTAGCTAATCATTCAAGCGAATGGCATCATGCCAATAAAATAAAAAAAAATAGACAATAGCCGATGCAGCTTACTACATTCATTCTTGGAATCTTTAATTATTTTTTAGGAATGCACGTCTATAACTGCCTTTCATCTATTCCATTTGAATACAATGATTCACAGGATAAGTTGTTTGAACAGAACGCGGCATCTGATCTGGGCCTACACTGTTTTCCACTCACCCGGCAATTTTACACACACACTCGCAAGTAGTAAAATTGACTTTTTGAAGAAAAAAAATAAGTAAATGTGTAAGAGGTGTGAATATTTAAGGTAAATATGGTTTCCCAGATTTATTCAAAATGATCCATTAAAATGTGACTTTGAGTCAAAGCGGTTCGACTGAACCAGCTATCTCCCTCTGAATCCATCCCAGTCTAATGTTATGTTATGAAATAGATGGTACAAACAATGTTCTGTCTGTGGTTTTTGTTAATGGTTTTCATTGGTCCTGACTTTCCGTGTATTGCTTATTCCTCATCCTTATTTCATCCTGTCAGTTAATTTGTTTCTGTATTGACTTGCTGATAGATTAGGAAACACCCACACGGACTGACAATGCATGCCTAGTTGGAACATTGTTATGATTAAGGTATGGTTTAGCGCCTATAAAGCCAATGAGGAATAGCTTCCCTGTTGACATTTCCAAGAATATAAATAAAAATACCAAGGACTTGCCACAATCGCGAAATAAGGCCTTCCCGATGCACCAGAAATGAGTATTATTGCATAAAAAGCAGTGCCGCACGTTATTAACAGTCGTGCATTAACCGGCGAAAAGCCGTGTATTAACAAGGCAATTCACGCGCTGTTAATGCACGGCTTCGCAACTTTCATTATGCCTGTACCGGGGCCATAGAATTGCTGCCGTCACCAAATGTATACTGCCCGGCCCTAGAACGGGCATAGTCCGTGAAAGTTGCGTTCGCGAGACATCAGTGAAAAGGCGAAACAAAATAGTGCAAGAAATAACGCGAAATGTAGCAAACGTTTTCAGTTTTTATGCAATAATAGCGATCAAAAATTATTTTCAATGCATTAACATTCGCCAGGTCCCTTGGGAGGTGTTGAAAACCGCGGCCTTCGGCCTCTGTTTTCAACACCTCCCACGGGACCTGGCGAATGTTAATGCATGAAAAACCATGTTTGATCCCTATGATGAGGAACAAACAATAACAGAATAATCGTTGCAAGTGGTACCACCTATATACGAACAAAGAAGAAATGAATGAGAGAAACCGCCTTTGCACGACAGTAGAAAAATTGTAGAGGGGGCCGGGGCGGAGTATTTGGCTATTTTATTACCATTGCAAATCCTCTTCTTGTGTTATTCCTTTTTTTCTAGACGTTTTTTTTTTGTCTTTGTGTGTGTGTGTGTGTGTGTGTGTGTGTGTGTGTGTGTGTGTGTGTGTGTGTGTGTGTGTGTGTTATAACTCAATGACATTACACACGAACGGCGGCTTAGGATATCAGGAACCTGCGCAAGAGGGCGACAGGATATCGTGGCCTTTCCTTGGGTATTCAAAGATAAAAACGTTGAGTTTTCCAGTTTTTCGTTCTTCGCATATGGAACAAGCCGGCTTCCTATTTCGATGGGCAAAGGCTCGAACATCAACCAGTTTGTTTTATCTGTACTGCGACAGTTGAATTAACCCATTTATTCTAAGCTTCCCATTAGACGGACTCTGGCAAACAGTGTAGATCAAGATCAGACACCTCTGAACGCGAAATCTGATCATGGGTCTACATCGTTTGTATAAGAAACATGGATAACTGTAACACAAGGTAAGAATAAAACTAATCAAATATCTCTTCTATTGGAAATGGACCGGTCCAGCGAGTGACGGTTTAAGAGTCCACTCGATGTAAATGATTTTAGGAAAGAACACTTCCTTGACCACAACGGGAAGCTTTGCAAAAGCGTACAAGACAAATTCTTAAATCCCCATGGATAACTGTGGCTAGTAATAGGCAAATGTAGTAGTAGTCATGGTACCTAGGCCGTAATCCAAACTCATAAATCTGTAAACGAATGATGAATCAGAATGTTCAGACCAAAAGACATCGACCCCAGAATAAAGGGTGTAGTCAGGCGTCCGCGGATAATACGCATTACTTGGTTAGAAAGCTTCGCCTACCATGCTCATAGGCCTGAACGAAGGAAATGTAAGTACGTAGAAGCGCATGTCCGGGATTTTGAAAGTCTACTTATGGCTCGTCTTTGGCATAAACATCAGAAACAATTCTGGAAACTGCCACATCGTAGGGATCGACCAGATCATGATTTCTCCCATAGAACTTCTTAAGTGTTGCTGCCAGGTTTTTTTTTTTTGTTTTGTTTTTTTTCTTTATTTATACCCCTGGCTCAACAATCTTGTAGTGAGCATTTTCTCAAATATGCGAGTTAATCCTTTAAACCCTGCAGACTAAAATATTTTGGAAACAGTGGAGATCCTGATGAGACGGCTCATAATGCTCATAATAATAATCCTCATCAGGATCTGCTCTGTTTTCAGTTCTGTCGATTTTGGACTGAGACTCCCTATTTGGAATACCAGATTCCAAGATGGAAGGGTCCATTTCAGAAACTCGGGGATGAAAGGCTTAAATCCACAGACATAAATTAGAGCAGAAATGGGCAAATGTGCAAGTTAACAGACGTTAATGTAAGCTTAACCCTTTAGGCCTGTCGTCCCATAAAAGGGACATTGGCAAACAGTGTAGACCCAGATCAGACGCCGCAGAATACGGCGTCTGATCAGGGTCTACACTGTATGCATAAAAAAACCTATAAAAGATGGTAATGATAAAAGCTAACCAGACACACCTTATACAGAAATTGGACCTGTCCAGAGAGTTACAGTATAAATGGCATAAATGGGTTAAACCTTTCAGCGCTGCAGATCAAACCAGTTCCTGTACAAACAGTATACATCCAGATGATACGCTTCGTAACAAGCCGTCTCATCAGGATCTACACTCTTCACCATTATGCTTTTAATTTTAGACTGAAACCCCTTATTTGCATCTGTGGACAAGCCCAAATTCAAGAGTGGAAGAGTCCACGTTAGAAATCAGGGATGAAAGAGTTAAAACTACAGGGATAACTGGGAACAGAAATAGACAAATGTGCAAGTTAACGGACATCAGTATAAGCTTAACTAGCAATTCAATGTGAAGCTTTCAGACTGTGTTATTAATTATCGCGTTGTTCAGCTGGTATTACAGGACGAAAAAAACGCCATTTCGTTTCCTATTATTACATTAGCAAATCTCCGCGCAATTAACCTTTCCCATTCTCAGGGCCAGTTCAACAGACGATAAAATGTGACATGTTTTCTTTTTTTTTTATTATTATTTTTACCTTCACAATTCTCAGAGCTAATTCAATAGACGACAAAATTTGAGACATGTTTTTTTTTTTTTTTTCGAGTATCATCACGAAAACATACCTATATAATATAGACCCCCTTAAACCCCACTTTTATATAGTAAAACTGGGGTTTACAGGGGTATACATTATTTTTCTTATTTCTGCTCAAAAACATAGATTGTGGGTACTCGTTAGAACCGCCTCTGCGAGGCGGTTCTAACGAGTGCCCACAATCTATGTTTTGAGCAGAAGTATGAAAAAATATCAGAATTTTTTTATCTGAAAACTTTCATTTTTTGGTGGTGAAATTTTCAATATATTTGAATAGGCGTGTTTTCGTTATGTGCGTGAAAAGCGCATTCTCGGTTTGTCCTACGCGCCCGTAGATTCAATAGGGTCTTTGTTCTTCTTTGAAACATTGTAAGGGTATTGGCTATGCTTAAAAGATTTTCTGTCATTTGTTTTTCAAAGGAAACGTATTATGTTATTTTTGTTTTCACATTACCAGGCTCTTTCTGAAAAATGTCTACTTTAAAAGCTAAAAATTTGCTGTCAGTGGGAGACAATTCTTTACTTTTAGAACAGACCCCTTTTCAGAATGGAGGCAACACAATTTTGACTGGGTTGCCTTCCTTGAAAGTGTCTCCATTCCACTTGAATCACCAAGTGACTTTGTAGCGGACCTCTTTGAACAAATTGTACAAAGTCGTAGGTAACTCTATCTTAGGTGTTAGCTTATACCTCGAAAACTCATGTTTCGCTTGGCGCGATACGCTAATCCATCAGGCTTTTTAAATGTAGCCGCATAAAGTAAAATAAGATGATTAGACGCATCAGGTCAGCGTTAAGCGAAAAATGCCTTCAAACATGTGCAAAAATGCGCACTCAGATCCTCCTGCGCATGCGCAAAGTATCATCCGGGCATTTGCTCCATTTAAACATTCTGCAGTATCCAATGATTCTATTAGCGGACAGTGTAGACCCTGATCAGACTGCGCGGATGCGCAGGCTGATCTGGGCCTTCGCTGTCCGCATATGTCAGAAGATGCGTTTTCGCGTCGCGAGGCCCATATGAAAACGATGAATGCCTAGACCAGATTATGAGTCTGTGCAGACTAATCTTATTTAGTCAGAAGATTCCAAAGCACTTAAATGATCCATACACGAAAACCAGACACCTCTGTCTTATTGCTCGCAGCCTAGACATTTCTAGTCACATAAGCTAAGCGTAAAGAGCACTAAATTCGCATTTAGGGAAGACAACTCTATCAAATCGTTTTTGCCTACCTTTTAAAAAGGGGTCTACTCTTAACGGTAAGAATTTGCTCCCCCCTGGGAGCAAATTCTTTCCGTTTAGAATAGACTCCTTAATCAGAATGGTGCCCTTTGCCGGAGAGCGGACACGAAGTCAAAAATTCTGTCTTCCTTGTAAAAAATAGGGCGAAAAATCAACCGAGTATATTCAATCCCCTCAAGCCTCTTTGTGCATGATAACGAGAGACTGTATGCGATTATAACTGTCTGGCTGCTGTGTTGTGATATCCGTCCAGCAATATGTCGTAATGACTCTATAAATTGATCCGCGCCAAGCAAGAATGAACTCACTTATTTTTTATTTCCTTTGGACAACTGGGTCCATTCTGCTATCTTACAAAGTCGAGCTGCGTTTACGCCGGTGTTAGAAGGACTATGCAGCCCTGCTACCTGCAAATTTCACTGCTGTCACATTAAGAGTCTAAAAAGTCCGAGACTCTGATTTTCTATCTTTCATGTGGTCAATATTTCCAAGGGCAGACTTTATACATGTTCATTTTCTCTGTTTAACATACAGTAGGCAGGGTTGAGGAATTATCAGATTTTATTACTTGTCCATGGACAAGTAAATGGTCAAAATCCACTTGTCCAACTAAGATTTACTTGCCCGAAAATTGTCATTTTTTCTTATTTCTCTAAGAAAACATATGTTGTGGGTACTCATTAGAAGCGCCTCACTGAGGCGCTTCTAATGAGTATCCACAACATATGTTTTCTTAGAGAAATAAGAAAAATGTATATCTTATAATCTTGATACTCTATCTAGCCAGAGCTATGAATTACTTGTCCCAGGACAAGTAAATTGAAATTTCTTACTTGTCCTCAGGGAAATGGGACAAGCTGGACAAGTGGTAGTTCCACAGCTCTGCAGTAGGGCATGTCTTTTTAAACGCTTGTTGCTCACTGCTTTTCTACAACTGCATGTTTTATGAAGCACGGAGCATTTGTTGATTTTAATTGATACAAGACAAAATATTTAGACGTAAACGTCTAAGTACCGTCGCAAGTTTTGTTCATGTTTACATAGAGATAAGGGTATACCAAAATTTAATAAATATTCAATGTAACCGGTAAAATCGAACAACAATGTGATTCTTTAACTGCCACAGGCGATAATAATAGGCTTTTGCAAACAGCATAGATCCAGATTAGATCCAGGCTCATATGAGCCGTCTCATCTGGATCTACGCTGTTTGACATTCAGTCTTTCAACTTCACGTATAAACTTCTTTTCAAGCGATAATTTGTTAAAAAAAAAAAAAAAAAAAAAAAAAAAAACAGACGAAAAATGTCGTCTGAAATTTGGCACCGAAAGAGTTAATGTTTGCTTTTATTAAGCTTTATGAAATTTCTTGATTGAAATGAAAATAAAATAGATATTAATCTGTTTATAACACAGTTTGTAATAAGATTTTGTAATAAGTTTTTTTATATTTGCCGGGATCGTCATAAACCGACGATCCCGGCAAATACAAAAAGTCCTTAGTGAGCTAATCGAACACGCTCCAATATGTAAAAGTCCAAAGCTATATTAAGAGACCGGCGCGTTTCCGGCGCCGGTCAATAAAGTACGCAAAAGTAATTAATGCTATAATTGCTTCACCAAACGCAGTGGCAACCCGTCTTTGTACTTCATTAACGTATTTATGTCGAGTGGACTCTTCTACCACAACTCATTGAACTGGCCTATTTTCAATAGCAGGGTGTCTGGTTAGAGTTTATTATTACTATGTTTTATAGAATTTTTTGTGTGCGTTTATTGCAAACAGTATAGACCCTGATCAGACGCCGCGTTCTGCGGCATCTGATATAGTTCTCCACTCTTTGCCTATGTCCCTTTTATGGGACGCCAGACATAAATGGGTTAAACAGGAAAAGTTCGTTCTCATTACGAAAACACGCCTATTCAAATATACTGAAAATTTTACTACAAAGAAAAATGATTTTTTTAGATAAAAAATTATGATATTTTTCATATTCCTGCTCAAAACATAGATTGTGGGTACTCGTTAGAACCGCCTCGGCGAGGCGGTTCTAACGAGTACCCACAATCTATGTTTTTTAGCAAAATAAGAAAAATAATGTATACCCCTGTAAACCCCATTTTTACTATATAAAAGTGGGGTTTAAGGGGGTCAAAATTATATAGGCGTGTTTTCGTGATGATTTTTTGATAGTTAACCTTACACTATGTATTACATCTGCTTTAATCCATAACTTTGTAACCTTTGAAAAATAGATAACGAATCTCTAGTCAAGTATTTTTGAACAACATTGTCTTGCCGTTTTCTTTGTATTTCTACGTGTATCACAGAAAAAAAATATCCTGTTATGTCCGGACGTTTAAAGACTCCACCAGGAAATACTAACTTAAAAAGTTACCTTTGAAAAATAGATAACGAATCTCTAGTCAAGTATTTTTGAACAACATTGTCTTGCCGTTTTCTTTGTATTTCTATGTGTATCACAGAAAAAAATATCCTGGTATGTCCGGACGTTTAAAGACTCCACCAGGAAATACTACAGTCCAGTCAGGGGTTAAGTTAACCATTTTACCGGTCCACGGTCGTTCCAGTCCCGGTCCTCGGTCGTTCCGGTCCCGGTCCACGGTCGTTCCGGTTAATATAGTGGTATCGGTCGGTCAGTTCCAATCGCTCCATAATCATGACAGCCGTTCCGTTCCATTCCATTCATTCGTGTTCGCGTTATTGTGATAATAATTTACAATAAAAAAAAATCATTCAAATTATTTACTTACAATTAATCTGAATTGCGTGTGAAACAAAACATTCCTAAAATCTGTCTAGCTGTCATTTTGAACGATTTACTTATTGAATTATGAATTTCATTTTTCGTTTAAACTTTAATTCCTAGTTTTTTACGCGACCGCTTAAAACAGGCGACTTTGTGTCGCTTTCGCTATTATTATTATCATTATTTTGTTTTATGCAAAGGTTTTAGAAGTTTTTTTTTTTTCATACAAACTCTTAATAGTCTCAACTACTGAATTTCAAGCCAGTTTTACCTATTAATCGCTGATGTTTGTCACGTTAACGACATCGCAAAAAAAAATTCCATCAGGACGGTTCACCAGTGACCGATAATTCGGAACAAAAGATTGAAAATAATTTCATATTTTGTTGTAAAAAATACACATCGAACCTATCATCATGCACACACCTCACCCGTATGGGAAAAAAATCAAGTATCGAAATGCATAGAATTTGCTGAGTTAAACTTACGCGAAAAATTTTCTGTACTAAATCATTGATCTGATATTTACTGGTGATACGTCTAATGATATCCATTCACCAAAGTAAACATGTCTAATGACATTCATTGATCTTGATGTAAGAATATATATAGACTCTTGATGTAAGAATATATATACACTAAAGGCAGTTCTAACGAGTACCCACAATCTGTTTTGAGCAGAAATATGAAAAAAATATTAGAATGTATACCAGTAAAATATTCTGATTCTGTCAGTAGCTGACAACTGCCCTTCTTGAATCAGCGGAAGAGGGAGATTTGTTTGTGTTGAGGTTTTACGGCCCAGTCAACCCAATGGGGTCATGTCAAGCGCGGTCAGTTTACCTTACCATCCGTTTACTGGGCAGGCTTAGTCCTCTAAGCGGTTAACCAGTATATTGTGCACATTCTTTCGCCAGACACTGACAACTGCCCTTCTTGACTCAGCAGAAGGGAGAGAATGACCGTAGAAAATATTTCATGATCAGTCTCCACAAAAGAATGTTGCTGACCTTGGCAGGGGTAGAACCCGCGACCTCCTGGTCTCCAGTCGGACGGCGCATCCAACTGAGCCACCGAGGCCGGCTATCGGAAGAGGGAGGACGACCACAGAAATGATTTCATGGCGTGCCATTGCCAGTCCCCACGCTCTTTGCTAATGTTGCCGGCCTTGGTGGCTCAGTTGGATCGCCGTCCGACTGAAGACCAGAAGGTCGCGGGTTCAATCCCCGCTGAGGTCGGCAACATTCTTTCGTGGAGATAGATCATGAAATATTTTCTACGGTCATTCTCTCCCTTCAGTTGATTCAAGAAGGGTAGTTGTCAGTTTCTGGATAAAGGATGTGCACAATACTGGTTAACCGCTTAGAGAACTAAGCATGCCCAGTAAATGTGTGGTAAAGTAAACTGACCACGCTCGACATGACCCCATTTGGTTGACTGGGCCGTAAAACCTCAAAACAAACTAATGTTGCTAATAGCATGATGGAGAGACAGACTTGCTCTTCTACATCCTGACCATGAGGGGAGGTCATATAGCAAGCTTGGTTCGATTCTGCCCAATGGTTTAGATGATAGCCTTTTGGACGGACACCAGACGGACAGAAAAAAATGTTGCTTGCGCACACCCTTACCATGAGGGTAAGTAATGTAGCAATATTGGTTGAATTCTGCCCTGTGGTTTAGGAGATAGTGTGAAGAATAGATGAACGGATGACCAACACATCAAAAAATAATGTTGCTCTAGCACATCTTTACAATGAGGGAAAGCGATGTAGCAAGTTTGGTTGAGTTCCGACCAGTGGTTTAGGAGCCCTGGAGGAGATAACATGACAGACAGATGAAAGGATGCAAAGCCATGGCGGCTATCTTGCATTTCCAAATGAAACTATTTTAGCTATTTTTCATCTACAAGTCACCCTGATGACTCCTACAAAGTTTAAAGTCAATTGGCCTTTAGGTTCAGGAGAAGAAGCAAAAAATTGATTTTCAAGATGGCCACTATGGCGGCCATCTTTGATTTCTAATAGGATAAGTTTTAGTTATTTTTGATCTACGAGTCACCCTTATGCTTCCCACCAAATTTAAAAAAAATTGGTCTTTCGGTTCAAAAGAAGCCAAAAATAGATTTTGAAAATAGCTGCCATGGCGGCCATCTTGGATATACAATCGGAGGGATTTTAGCTACTTTTGATCTACAAGTCACCCCGATGCATCCTACCAAGTTTTGGATCAATTGGCTTTTAGGTTCAGGAGAAGTAAACTTTTTTGATCTATAAGTTACCCTGATGCTTCTTACCAAGTTTCGAGTCAGTTTGCCTTTCGATTCAGGAGAAGAAGCGAAAAATAGATCTTCAAGACTGCCGCCATGGCGGCCATCTTGGATTCCAATCTGAACTATTTTAGCTATTTTTGATCTACAAGTCACCCCATGCTTCCTACCAAGTTTCGAGTCAATTGGCCTTTAGGTTCAGGAGTAGAAGCAAATAATAGATTTTCGAGATGGCAGCAATCTTGGATTTCTTATAGGAATAATTGCTATTTTTGATCTACAAGTCATCCCGATGCTTCCTACAAGTTTTCCAGTCACTTGGCCTTTTGGTTCAGGAGAAGAAGCGAAAATATTTTCAAAATGGCCGCCGTGGTGGCCATCTCGCATTTCCAAACAGAACGATTTTAGCTCTCTTTTATAAGTCATCCCGATGCTTCCTACCAAGTTTCAAATCAATTGGCCTTTCGTTTCAGGAGAAGAAGAGAAAAATAGATTTTCAATATGGCGGCCATGGTGGCCATCTTGGATATCCTATTGGAATGATTTTAGCTATTTTTGCAAGTCACCCCTATGCTTCCTACCAAGTTTGGAGTCAATTGGCCTTTCAGTTCAGAAGAAGCGATTAAAAGATTTTCAAAATGGCCACCATGGCAGCCATCTTGGATTTCCGATTGGAACTATTTTATCTATTTTTGATCTACAAGTCACCCCGATGCTTCCTACCAAGTTTTGAGTCTATTGACCGTTAGGTTCATGAGAAGAAGCAAACAACAGATTTTCAAGATGGCCTCCATGGCGGCCATCTTGGATTTTCTATCAGAATGATTTTAGCTATTTTTGATCTAGAAGTCACTCCAATGCTTCCTACCATTACCAAGTTTGGAGTCAGTTGGCCTTTTGGTTCAGGAGAAAAAACTAAAAATAGATTTTCAAGATGGCTGCCATGGCGGCTATCTTGGATTTCTGACTGGAATGATTTTAGCTATTTATCATCTACACGTCATCCCCGATGCTTCCTACTAAGTTTCGAGTTAATTTTGGTTCAGGAGAAGATGGCTGCCATCTTGAATGTCAGATAAGAATGATTTTTGCTATTTTTGATCTATAAGTCACCCCAATGCGTCCTACCAAGTTTCGAGTCCACTGGCCCAGGGGTGTAGGAGGACTAGGCTTTTGAAACAATTGTTGAAGGCGAATGACGAACGACAGACAAAGTACGACGGACATTGACTGATCACAACAGCTCACCTTGAGCACTTTGTGCTCAGGTGAGCTAAAAAAGGTGGCTACCTGTATTCAATTTATAGATAACTCCCAAATTCTTGATGTATATACATATCTCAGTCATTGATGGTTGGGAAATCTAACCTCGGTGGACATACATGCAGTCAGTATGTCAGTCAAGATACTGTTCATCTTATACATAGGTATGTCAACTGACACATATATCTTCACCAACTCACTTGGCTTTAAGTCTATTGACATGTAAATGGCTATATGTGATAAAGATTTTGTATTCAGAGCAGCATTAAAGATACAAATAAGATATATAGGTCTATTGTGGGGTTCTTGCATGGAGAAAAGGTTGGCAAACTGCAGTCGTATCTGGAATCTAAATCAGAAGATAAAAGTATTTTCAAACCCATTATTCTTGGCAAAGATCTGAATGGTTTTTGAATGGGGTGGGGCATACCACAGTCCACTAGGGACCGACTGTTGGTGTCTTATCATAAGGAGCAATAATATATATATGTTTAAGTGAGTGGGATCTCAATAGTGTCAGAGATATTAAGGTTTATGTGAACTGGATGGGGTGGGGCATACACCTGGGGACCCAGAGTCAGTGTCACTGAATGCATCTTATCATACTGAACAACAATATATGTTTGATATATGTTTCTGAATGGTCTCTGAGATATGGTTTGTTTGTGTTGAGGTTTTACTGCCCAGTCAACCCAATTGGGTCATGTCAAGCGCGGTCAGTTTACCTAACCACACGTTTACTGGGCAGGCTCAGTCCTCTAAGCGGTTAACCAGTATTGTGCACATTCTTTTGCCAGAAACTGACAACTGCCCTTCTTGAATCAGCGGAAGGGAGAGAATGACCGTAGAAAATATTTCATGATCAATCTCCACGAAAGAATGTTGCCAACCTCGGCGGGGGTTGAACCCGCGACCTCCTGGTCCCCAGTCGGACGGCGCATCCAAATGAGCCACCGAGGCCAGCATCAAACTGATTAAAAGTACAACACAATAACACTGAAACAAAATCTAAAACCAGAGAAATATTTATTCTTGGTAATTTTCTTTCAAAATGATGACTGATAGCAAGTATTTGCTAACTTCAAATTCCTCTCTAATTTCAGTTCTTGATATCCATTCTCATTGTTCAGAATACTGTAGTCACTTTCTGTCAAAAGTTAATAGATAGCTCCAGATAAGAGGGGTATACCCATATTTTTTTCTTATTTCTCCATGAAAACCTATGTTGTGGGTACTCATCAGAAGTGCCTTGGCGACAACCTTCTGATGAGTACCATAACATATGTTTTGTGGAGAAATAAGAAAAATATCAGTTCTTTTTAACAGAAAAAAATGCCTTATCTGGGGCTGTGTTAACAGTTCCTGTTTGTATGCTGTAAGAATTTAATTTAAAATCTGAAACATGCTATCAGGAAAAACAAACATCCATAAACGTGGATCCTTTCAGTAGCATTCCAATATTCTTTGCATCTTTTTTAAAGTCAAGAATATTCTTTTTGGAGTTGGTTTCAAGAGGATGAATGTCTTCTGCAAATCCAAGGTAAGGCCTACATCATGTCCTGCTGCTATTTTAATGCCTGAAATAACAGAAAAAATGCACAAATTATTACAGTTGTTCATTACACCCCCCCCCCCCCCCCCCCCCCCCCGTACTATGAACAATCTAAATATTTGGAGTCATGCCTAGCTCACAGCTCTTATTTTCCTATCACATCTACATTGCATGAGGGACCATATACAGTACATTAATGTTATCAGAATCAGATTAAAGTCTATTAAGCAAAATACATATTGAATTGTAAGAAATACAAAGGGGCATAGTTCTAAGAAACTTGATCCCACAGTCCTTAATTTTTTGTCACATATGTCTTGAATGAGGGACCATGTGTGGTATAAATTTTATGAAACTCACACAAATGGTACAGAAATTGTTAAGCAAAATACATATTTAACTGTAGTTACAAAGGGGCATAACTCTAATAAACCTGATTCACAAATCCAATTTTCCTATAACGCCTGCAAAGCCTGACGTCCAAGTGTGACAAATTATATCCAAATGAAAATTATATCCATATGAGACTGAAGATACGGAAGTTATGAAGCAAAGTCTTACTTGTTGACAAAAGGATGGAAACGAGGACTGCAAAAACTATATCCCTTTAAATAAGCAAATAAATGCATAAATAAAGTGTACAAGTTTGTCATATATTATACCGCATTTATTCAAAACTAAACTAAGCGGTAATAAGCCCCAGGGCATTGCAATTCTTATTGCCAAAATGACAGTATTAAATCCAAATTTGGGGCAAAAATAAGATATTTGGATGGCTTAAACTCAGTTTTGCATGTGTATAATAATGGATTTCACCTACCAAAGTAGGAGAGGTGTGACTAGATATAATGGGGCTTATTTTAGTATAAATATAGTATGTACATGTATTCAGTCTCATACGCATTTTAAACTTTAACACTTTGTACTAGTATAGATAAAATCATCATGAAACTTAATTATTAGTGATATTTTTCACAGAAAATAAAACTTTACCTTTCATTAAGATTGAAATTTCTGTTTGATTTGGAGTTTTGCAGCCCAGCAAAAACTGTCAACTTCATGTGCAGCCTGTCAATTAACCTACTTAAACTTTTCTGGGCAGACTTAGTCCTCTAGGCAGAAATCAGTACTTTGAGCACCAGTACTTTGTGTGCAGACTTTCGCCAGAAAGTGACAACCGCCATGGTTCTTGAAGCAGGAGAAGGGGGAGAAAGACCATAAAAGTCATTTCATGTCTAATCCATCCATCCCCACAAAAGTTATGGGCCCTAGCTAGGATTTGAACATTTAATTCCTGGATCTGCAGGCAGTTGTGCTATTGACTGTCCTGTGGAGCTTGGTCCACACATAGAAGGAAGTGTGACAGAACCTTGGCCCTAGAATGGTCAGTATAAAACTACTTGGAGTGGGAGGGTGAGTTTGGGTAAATCAATTTTACTGGTACCAAATCTTCACTCCATGTTCAAATGATGTAAGTAATATACAAAATAATTATTCAGCTTATTATTTAGGAGAAATTTGGCAATTCATTATTTTTTTAATGCTTGTGTTTAGATTTTTTTCTTATGAGTTGACATTGCACAAATCTATTCTAAGGGATTGATTAATCTGTATTCCCTCACCTTTTCTATTTTTTATAGAATGGAAATGCCAAAGATTAGAAAAGAATATTTTACATCAGCATGAACATGGGTTTTAGAGAAGGCAGATATTATGGTGCTCTGGAAAAGACGGGAATAAAATCATGGAAAAAAGTCTTACTGCTTCAGTGGTTTTGTTATTTAAAAAAAAATAACCAAACAAAATGGCCACTGGTCATAACACACAAACTAGAAAATCATCAAGATGATTATAATTCACATCACTCCACTTTTTATGGAGAAAATGTAATTTAACCACTTTCCTATTTTAAGTCTGTGGGCATTATATACTTCTAAAATATTCAGAAAAGCAGGTCTGTGCAAACAGTGATGACCTTCATCAAACTGCTCCTACAAGATCTGGGTCTACACTCTTTGCCATATTCTATCAGAAATATTTACATGCTGGATAAAATATCTGTAAATCATGGTGAATAATCCAAATATATTTAGTAATTATGGTATAATTGTACATAAAAAAAAATAATAATAAAACAAAATAAACAAAACAACAATCCCTGAAGTTCTACATACCTATTTTTTTTTTTGAACATGCGACCTTAAAGTTAAAACACACCTATTTTTAATTGGCCATATCAGTATTTTAATTATTTTTCATTGAAATCTGAAACAAGTAAATAAACTTGTTACTGTTGGAATAAAGCACCTTATTTGGAGCTCTGATCTTTTATATCTTAATCTGCATTTTTAGGGCCTCCACACCAGACCTGTTGTGCTCCAGAGAAGATAAATTTTAGTTTTGTTTATTTCATTTTTTTCTCAAAAAAAAAAAACAACAAAAAAAAATCAATTGATTTATTTTCTTTAGAACTCCATTAAAAGCGTTTTTAATGGGGTCCACGTTAGACTTGCCTCAGTGGCATAAGTCTATTCATTCATTTGGACTTATCTGGACAATGCCAACTTATCTGGGGCTACAAATCACCTAGCTTCTGTCCAATTTTAACTCTAATCCCTTTGTCTATTTGGGTACCATAAAACTTACAATATCCTACCATTTTATAACCATATAACTTCCTGTAAATACACAGATACACAGCCTATTATATTTAACAAAACCACACACAACAGTGAAATTGTTTTCTACACAAAATTTATATTTTCATTTATTTCATTTGTTCAACATTCAAATGTAAGAATACATGGCATTTCATTGAAAAGACATTTTGTCCAAATGACATTTCCTCTAATAGAAATTATAAATGGCATTTCACTGAACATGATATTTGTCTCAAATTTATCTCTAGTGTCCACATCACGAAAACATGCCTATATATAATTTTGACCCCCTGAAACCCCACTTTTATATAGTAAAACTGGGGTTTACAGGTGTATAGATTATTTTTCTTATTTCTACTCAAAAAAATAGATTGTGGGTACTCGTTAGAACCGCCTCACCGAGACGGTTCTAACGAGTACCCATAATCTATGTTTTGAGCAGAAATATGAAAAAATATCAGAGTTTTTTACCTGAAAATTTTCGGTTTTTGGAGGTGAACATTTCTATATATTTGAATAGGCGTGTTTTCGTAATGAGGTGGGTAAATGTCTGTGTAGGTAAATGTCCAGGTGTAAAACTGTAAATATCCTCCAAGCCACAACCAAACCCCCCCCCCCCCCCCCCCGTGCCCCACATCCCACCCCTCCAACCCCATCACCACCCCAACATGTTCCCCTGATACCAGCATCCCATTTTTTTTACTATATAAAGCATAAATTTCTTTTTAATCCTCAGAAACAGTTTTGGTACTCATCACGAAAACGTGCCTATATAATTTTGACCCCCTTAAACCCCACTTTTATATAGTATGTGGTTTATAGGGGTATACATTATTTTTCTTATTTCTGCTCATAGATTGTGGGTACTCATTAGAACTGCCTCGGCGAGGCAGTTCTAACGAGTACCCACAATCTATGTTTTGAGCAGAAAAATGAAAAGTATCCGAATTTTTTCTATGAAAATTTTCTTTTTTTTGTGGTTAAATTTTCAGTATATTTTGAATAGGCATGTTTTCGTAATGTGTAACATTTTTAGTAAGCAGTCTACTAAAAAAGAGGCAGACATAAACTTTGCATTTTTAGGTTTGAGGTTGTGTCTTTGATTTGCTGATAACTTAAACTTGAAATAAGAGCAGACAACATTTATAAAAGATTTCTCTTTTTCATCACAAAACAAATATGATGTTTCATACAAACTGTCTCTAAGAAGACAATTTGAATGAAATGTCAAGCCTTATTTTGTGGGAAAAATCACAGATACTTGGGGTCAGTAGGGCAGTGCAGGCCCAAAAAAAATATCTTGTATATATTTTTTTCTCAAGTTATTGCTCGGCTGCAAATTCTAAGTCGAAAAAGGGGCATAACTGTGCCAAAAATATTTTGAGGGTTACCTCCCCTATTGGTATGAGTTCCCTTTTCCATAATGAACAACCAGTTGAAGTTTCAAGTAAATATCTTCAGTAATGACAGAGATATTACAAAATGTCCAAGTTTTTGCACCACGACGACTCAGACGACGCCAGAGCTATGACAATACCTCATCGTTTTCTTTGAAAACAGCCGAGCTAAAAATAACTAGAGAAAAAATATATACAAGATATTTTTTTGGGCCTGCACTGCCCTACTGACCCCAAGTGTCTGTGGGAAAAATATCACCAAATATCTGATGACTTAGCCAACAAAGTGCTAAAGCTTAAAATGTATGTGATACAGAACACATACATGTATGTATTGTGTATATGGGACAACAAAATATATGCATGGACATGTTTGCATTTTGGTTTGACCGTTAGGGCATTAGGTGTGGGTCTGGGGGGTAAATTAAAATGGCATGAAGGGTAGAAATTTAAAATTATAGTCACTTCAAGTTTATTAGAACTAACAAACTGCTATTTAATTATGTGGAAGGTGTTGGTAATGATGAAGATTTGGTTATATATGGAGATGATGGAAGTATGATAATGAAAGGAATAGAACCAAGGACCTCATGGTCCATAGTCAGAAGCACTAAACACTCGGCCAACTTGAGGACACTTCATATCTTAAATAATTTGTCCTTGAATAATACCAAAAAAAAAAATATTTCACAATTACATGTATCATCTGCAACTGTGTTTGCCAGTGACACACTTGAAGATTAACAAATTCATAATGAATCATGTCAACCTTTGCAGATTATTATTATTTTTTTTTTTTTTTTTTTTTTTGCAAAATGCCTGGTAGGGGTAAAATAGTTTGGTAGATAAAGCATGCAAAACCAGATTTTAATGATGGTTATGAACTTTAAAATTGGATATGTAAGCCATGGCTATAATCTAGATAAAATGAGGTATCAAGATAATATTTTTCTTATTTCTACATGAAAACAAAGATTGTACATACTCATTAGAAGCACCTTGATAAGGTGCCTGTAATGAGTACCTCAAGTGCTCAACATACCATATTTGGCCTAGTTACCACACTGTGCGCTTAGGTTTTTCAAAAATGCTAGAAAGGCTTGTGGAAAGTATGTACCTACTTATATTAAGGAAACACTTTAAATAAAACAGTAAAATGATAATACCTCACCATTATCATGTCAAGGGGAGATAACTGTCAAAAACTGAAGAAATGTACCCATTAGCAATCCCAAACCAGATCAAAATATCAATGGAAATACAAAGTGGGTGAAAATCCTTTGAGATTTACTCAAGCTATTGTCCTGAAATGAATATGTGGCTGTGCAACGGGCAGAATACTCTGTCAAAAATTGGCGAAATTTGCCCATAAGGAATCCCGAATCAGATCTCCATAATAGATATGTACCACTTTGGTAAAAATCCGTTGACATTTACTAGTTATCAATATTGACTTGCTGCGGGCAGAAAACTGTCGAAAATTTATGAAATTTGCCCATTAGCAATCCCAAACCAGATCTCTACAATATCGATACAAACACTAAGTTTGGTGAAAATCCATTAATAAATTACTCAAGCTATCATCTGGCAAAGAAAGTCAGGTGTGTCTCAGATATAGATAGCTCAGTCTGTCAGAAATTAGCAATCCCAAACCAGATCTCCACATTAAGATTGATTGACTGTGTTGGGGTTTAACGACACGTCAATCCTTGTGGGTCATTTATGTCGTCTCCCAGAGAAAGGGAGAAAGAAGACAGAAAAGATAGTAGAGGAGATGAAAGAAAGGGACAGGGAAGAAAGAGGAACAGGAATGAAAGGGAAGAAGCAGAAGAAATGAAAATTTTCCCCCTCTTCCTTAACTGCTACAAGGACAGCAGGCCTTGCCCAACTGTAAGCCAGTATTAGTTGCCCCAGTGACATAAGACACACGACACCTTCGCACCACCCAACCACCCCTTCCACATTATGAATGAACACACCAAGTTTGGTGAAAATCCATTGATATTCACATAGGTTATCATCTGGAAACAAAAATAAGGACGGAGGGATGGAACTATGATAGATGGATTGACAGAGGGACACTCGTACAACCAATGTGAAACCATAATACCCCACCACTATCATGTGGCAGTGTATAAAAAGAAAAAGATCTGCTAAGGGCTCATCAAATGATGCTTGTATGATGTTTTTGTCTTGTTTTTTTGCTGATTTTTTTTTTTTTTTTATAAAAGCATATGTTGTGGGTACTCATTTGAACTGCATCAACAAATCATAGAAAGCAGACATAAAAAACTGGTAATTATCTTGAAACTATAGAATGGTAATTTTGGTAAAGGGCATTAGAGGAACATTTCTGTGAAATTATTTTGAAATCAGGCCATTAGCCTGGGAGATGTCCTTTAAAAGTTTTTTTTTTCCTTTTTAGCTCTGGCGGCCATTTTGTTCTGCTGAGCGAAACCATTTTAGCAATATTGGTATAATTCCTGTAAAATTATTTCAAAATCCATTAACCGTATAGGAGGAGAAGTCTCTTAAGTAGATTGTTGATAGATGCATGACTGTCTACTCCCTTTTCTTTTTTTTTAGCTCTGGTGGCCATTTTGTTCAGCCAAACGGAACCATTTTAACAATTTTGGTAAAGGGTCATAAGAGGGACATTTCTGTGAAACTATTTTGAAATTCGGTCATAGGCCTGAGAGGAGATGTCGTTTAAAAGTTTTTTTATTTTTAGCTCTGACCACCATTTTGTTTCAGAGTGGAACCAGTTTAGCAATTTTGGTAAAGGGGCATTAGAGGAACATTTCTGTGAAATTAAATTGAAATCGGGCCACTGGCATGGGATTTGTTGTTTAAAGGTTTTTTTATTTTTAGCTCTGGTGGCCAGTTTGTTTTAGGAGCGGAACCATTTTAGAAATTTTGGTAGAGGGTCACTCAAGGAACATTCAAGTAAAATTATTTCAAAATCCATTTACCGGTTTAGGAGAAGATGTCTCTTAAGTAAATTGTTGACAGAGACATGACAGTCTACACCCTTTTTCTATTTTTAGCTCTGGCTGCCATTTTGTTCAGCAGAGCTAAACCATTTTAGCAATTTTGGTAAAGGGGCATTAGAGGAACATTTCAGTAAAATTATTTTGAAATCGGGGCCTTGGCCTAATAGAAGAAGTCGTTTAAAAGGGTTTTCCTGTTTTTAGCTCTGGTGGCCATTTTGTTTAGTGGAGCGGAACCATTTTAGCAATTTTAGGTAAAGGGGCATGAGAGGAACATTTCTGTGAAATTATTTTGAATCGGCCACTGGCCTGGGAGGAGATGTCTTTTAAAGGTTTCTTCTATTTTTAGCTCTGGTGGCCATTTTGTTTAGCAGAGCAGATTTGGTAAAGGGGCATGAGAGGAAGATTTCTGTGATATTATTTTGAAATCAGGCTATAGGCCTGGGAGGAGATGTTGTTAAAAGGTTTTCTATTTTTAGCCCTGGCAGCCATCTTGTTTAGCGGAGCAGAACCATCTAGGCAATTTTGGTAGAGGGTCATCTAAGGAACATTCCTGTGAAATTATTTCAAAATCCATTCAGTGGACTGGTCTAGGAGGAGATGTTGTTTTAAGATTTTCTATTTTTAGCTCTGGCCGCCATTTTGTTTAGTGGAGCAGAACCATTTAGGCAATTTTGGTAGAGGGTCACCCAAGGAACATTCCTTCCTGTAAAATTATTTCAAAATCCATTCACCTGTTTAGGAGGAGATGTCTTTAAGTAAAAAATTGACAGACGGACGACCGACAAAGACTGATCACAAAAGCTCACCTTGAGCCTTTGGCTCAGGTGAGCTAAACAATATACCTTTTATAAAATAAAATTTGCACACTATTACCTCTAGACAATATGCTGACAAAAGTTTACGAAATTACGAAAAGGGACATAACTCTGCCAATATTTGGTGTACTGTATCCTCAAAATAATATGCGCTGCTCCACATCATCCTGTAATTATTTAAGAAGTTTCAGCTTGATCGGATGTAAACTATAGGAGTTAGCCAGAAACGAAAAATTTTCAAAGGAGTATAACTGTGCTTATATTTGGTGTACTGTAACACTGAAACAATATACGCTGTTCCACATCATGGTAATTACAAATGAAGTTTCAGCTTGATCAGATGTAAACTGTAGGAGGAGTTAGCCGGAAACAAAAAGTTTACAGAAATTTTCAAAGGGGCATAGCTCTGCTAATATTTGGTGGACTGTAACCTAGAAACAATATGCCGTGCTCCACATAATGGTCTAACTATAAATTACATTTCAGCTTGAGCGGATGTAAAGTGTAAGAGAAGTTGACCTGAAACAAAAAGTTAACGGAAATTTTCAAAGGGGCATTACTCTGCTAATAGTTAGTAGACTGTAACCCCGAAATAATATGCGCTGCTCCTCATCATGGTCTAACTATATACCAAGTTTCAGCTTGATCGGATGTAAACTGTAAGAGGAGTTAGCCAGAAACGAAAAAGGTTATGGACAGATGGACAGACGCCATACCCCGTAAGGGCCGTAACATAACAGTCCCGTTTTTCAAACAGGCATATAAAAATTGATGAAACTTGCCAATTAGCAATCCCAAAGCAGATCTCCACAATTTTCAACCTCCTGATCACCAGTCGGACACACATCCAACTAAGCTGCCAACGCCAGCTCATACATTCATGAAATAAATATCAACCTCAAGAGGGATTTGAACCTGGAATCTCATGTTCCAAAGTCAGGAGTGCCCAACTGACAATCTCCCTTCTTGAATCAGCAGACCGGGGAGAATGATGGTAGAAATTATTTCACGATCAATCTCTTGATGAGGTAGGCTGCCAAGCTAGGATTCAAACTTGCAACCACTAGATCTGCCGTCTAATGCACTAGTTACTGACTGCACTGCTGAGCAGGTTCCAATCAGCTGATGATCATACATGCAATCTCTAGGTCAATAACTTCTAGCACAAGAGGCCAGCAGCATTACTAATCTGCTTCCAGGCCAGAGTATGTGCAAGTACATGTACTGTTTCAAAGTCTTCATGACAATGGTTAGACAAATGATTAAAATGTATAGTAGAGCCAGGTATTACCAGGTAACATTCCGAGACCTTTAATATTGCATGCCAGTATCCACTCCCTGCCTCTTAGAAGATCTCAGTGTCAAATATTATCATTTCATCAATACATGCATTTCTTTTTACCCAACAGAGTTAAATTGCAAACGCACCTGCCAAAGGCAAATATCCAGTATTGTGGATATTTTGATGTTCCATGGAAAAAATCTGAAAACATGCAAATCCATGAATATCTGACTATTGTTTGTGCCATGTGAAGCAGTTTTTTATCTAAAGTGTTTCAAACATCCTTGAGCTACACAATATATAACAATAAAGCACAAATTCCATATAATCTGGTTATATTTTATGTCAAGGAAAAGAACACTAAAACAGTCCATAAGTGCACAATGTTGAGGCCACCCCAGGGATTTTGAGGAACAGGGGAACAAGGCCATGTATTACAGGGTAACGAGGGAAGATGAATCTAAAACAAGAGGTCCGCGGGTCACGACTCACTCGCCTGAGTGACATAGCTACTCCAGGTATGCACCCGTTATGCAACATTTTCCAATCCTATCATTGCAACTAATGAAAGGATGATCAATTAAGCAGTTCTTAGTTTTGAAGAAGGACACATGGCCATGGCAGTCAATGAAGCGTGACCATTTGGACAAACTCTCAATCATATTTCACTAGTAGAATCAATGTAAAATGATGGAAATTGGCTAAGTGGTTTCTGAAGAGTTGTTTAACAGTACCATGATTTTATACACAAGTAAACAGCACAGGGGCAGGGAAATATAATAAATGTCCAAATGATTACCTTTGGAGACAAAGATCACACTACAGATTAGAAAACGTGAGTCTTGGTTTTATTGAGAATTTTCATAAGCAGTAAAGAAGTTTGCAACACTGCTTTAATTGTGGTTTTGGAGGAGCTGTCATTAAAAAAAATCATTTTCTAAAATTTTATTTTGCCATGGCAACACAACAAATTGGTCACTGGTCATAAAAACACACAAACTGGGTAGACAATGATCATGACTGCAAAAGATGGTTCACATTACTTCACTGGTTATGGAGAAAATGAATTAACCATTTCTTCATTATAAGTCTATGGGAGTTTTCTGTTGCCATGGCAACAAAACCAAGAGGCAGACTGGCAGACTTTTTATCTGTTTTCAATTGCCCTTACCCATTTAACATTTGCACCAACTTACAGTCCTACTACTTCAGTGGTTTTGGAGGACTGGTCATTGAAAAAATCTTCTTCTTTTTTTAAATTTAATATTGCCATGGAAACCAAACAAAATTCTCACTGATGAAAGGCACAAGCTGGGTAGACCATCATCAAATGTCATAACTGCCAAGTATGGTTCACATCACTTCACTGGTTATGAAGAAAATGCAATTTCACCATTTTCCCATTATATTAGTCTACAGGAGCTTTCTGTTGCCATGGCAACCAAAGCGAGAGGCAGATCACCATAATTTTAGCCATTTTGAATTGTCCTTACCCCAAAGCAGTTCATTTGTACAAAATTAGAATCATACTGCTTGATTGGTTTTGAAGGAGATGTCATTTAAAAAATTCCTTTTTTTTTAAATCTAATATTGCCATGGCAACCAAACAAAATACCCATTGGTCATAAAAAATATAAATTGGACAAACACTCATCCAATGATCATAACTGCCAAACATGGTTCACATCACTTCACGTTTTTGGAGAAAATGCAATTAATTTAACCATTTTCCCAATATAAGTCTGTGGGAGCTTTCTGTTGCCATGGCAATCAAACCAAGAGGCAGATCACCAAAAAATTTGGCTATTTTTAAAGGACCCTAACCAAGCAACATTCTTTTCAAGTAAGGTACAAATCGCTTCAATGGCTTTGGAGGAGTTGTCATTTTAAAGTGTTAACGGACAGACAACCGAACAGATGTTTCAACAATTTGGGTTTAGGGTCTATGTCCCATTATGAATTTCTATAGGGCTCAGACACCAAAGTGTGTTCAGACACCAAAAATTCCTTTGCTTAGCCTATGATCAATCCTTGTACCGTTAGCTCTAGATGCCAGTGCACTCACCACTGAACTACCACACTATATTGTAGTCAGTACATGAAATTTTTTTTTTTTTTTTTTATTATTAAGAATTTTTGCCAGACCAAATTTTTAACAGACATGTCTGCAGGCCCTACATTACATATACAGCTGGCCACTGCTAATTAAATTCATGCTACAGAATAACTGGTTCTGTACTTGTCCGATAACTGGTGCATGACGAGTAAGTGTGTAAGAAGGTGATTTTTTTCCAATTTTGTACAAACCGAATAATACCTTATTGTTATTAGAGATATCACTGTAATTTTACGGACAGTAATGTTGTCAAACATAAAAGTAAAGCGTAAACACTTTAAAAAGAGGATAATAAGTAAACTTACATTTCGGGTGGTTCTTCTTTGTTCCAGCCAGCTTGATTGTGACGTTCTGAATATTCTTCCGAAAATGGAACACCTCTTCTTAGGGTACCACACCGGGCCGGATATATTTAGGATTGTCTGTACAACAAGTTCATTTGCTTTTCTTGCAGTCTCTCTCTCTCTCTCTCTCTCTCTCTCTCTCTCTCTCCTTAGCCAGCCAACATTAATTTGTTTTGTTTGAGTTATGGCTATACCACCGAGAAAACCCTTAGGGAAGTCCTCCCAGGGGTGTTCCTGGTCCCCTGAAATAAAGTCAGCATTTTCCCTTGTTCCCCAAAATTAAAATCTTGACTTTCTATATTCCTTGTTCCCCCCAATGGCTCAGTTGTCAGAGCATCTACTTGACAGGGAGGTTGTGGGTTCGATCCCCGACAAAGGATACAAAGACCTGTCAGCTACACTGTACCCCTGTGTCAATCAGTAATGCGGGGTATAGTGGTCTGTCACCTAATTGTATACCGGAATATCTGTCAGCGACAAAGTATACAAAGACCAGTTTCAGCTGCACTGTCGGTTACCCGGAATATCAGTCAGGAACCCAGGGTATAGTGGCCTGTTACATGAAGTGTACACCCGAATATCAATCAGCAACAAAGTATATGAAGTCCTGCCAGCTACATTGCACCCTGATGTATCTGTCAGTAACCTGGGATATACACTTAGAGTGTATAGATATACTGGAATATCGGTCAGCAACAATTAAAGTATACGAAGATCTGTCAGCTACACTGGTCCCCGGTGTATCAGTCAGTAACCCGGGATATAACAGCCTGTCACCCAGAATGTTTTGTAGTATAGGGTCCCGTAGTATACTTTGTCGCTGACTGATATTCACTGGTTTACACTTTAGGTGACAGGTCCCTATACACTGGCTTATTGACTGATATACCAGGTAGCAGTGTAGCTTACAGGTCTTCATATATACTTTGTTGCTGACTGATATTCCGGTATACATTCCATGTGACAGGCCACTATACTCCAGGTTACAGACTTATATACTGGGTAACAGTGTAGCCGACAGGTATTCGTATACTTTGTCGCTGACCGGTATTCGGGTATGTATTTCAGGTGACAAGCGGCTAAACCTGGGTACAGTGTAGCTCACAGACCTTGTTATACTTTGTCGCTGACTGACATTCTAGTCCAGGTGAGAGGCTGCTATACCCTAAGTTACAGACTGATACTTTGGGGTACAGTGTAGCTGATGGGTCTTTGTATACTTTGTCTCCGACTGATATTCCGGTATACACTTTAGGTGACAGGCTGCTATACCCTGGGTTACTGACTGATACGCTGATATACAGTGTAGCTTGCAGGTCTTGGTTTACTCTGTCACTGACCAATATTCTGGTATACTCTCCATGAGACAGGCCACTACACCCTGGGTTACTGACTGAGACACTGGGTAACAGTGCAGCTGACAGGTCTTTGTATACTTTGTTGCTTATTCAGGTATATTTATAACTGTCAGCTATCAAAAAAAAAAAAAAATAATAAATAAATAAATAAAAATAAAACATTAACCTCGACCCTGTCACATTGAGTAGAACATAACATACTTTCTATGCTGCGCATCGTGTTTGCAAATCAGTCAATCAATCAGCGATATGTTAGATTGTGTTTATTTTTAAATTTCAATTGCTGTTTTGTCAAGGACAATGCCAGTCACTGGCTTATAGTGTAATTCTTTGCTTATTATATGAACGTCTGTTTGTACAGGGTAAAGTTTACTGAAACTTATATCAGGGATTTACATATTTATTCTATTAACTCATAACCTAAACATTCAGAGAGAGAGAGAGAGAGAGAAGCCTTTTTTCATAGCTGACAAACCAAGTAAAATCTCCTTTGGCAGCATATAATAGACAGCATTGACTGCTTTAAGAGTATTTAGATTGTCATTTTAAGAAAGTGCTGTTTTAGAATATGTATTGGAGCGGGAAGAGTGGTCACTTTATATTGTTTTAAAGGTCAAATTGCGTTTCGTCTGATAACAACTCAATTTTAGTAAACACCGTTCCATTTTTTCACTGGAATGGACCGGAACGACCGGGAACGCTAAGAAAGCGAGAAATGGAACTGACCGTCGCTCCGTTCCAGTCGTTCCGGTACCGGTCCGGTCCCGGTTGCGTTCCGGTCGTTCTCCGTTCATCGGTCGTTCAGGTGGTAAAGCTAACCGCTGACGGGACTGTAACTTAAAAAGTTACCTTTGAAAAATAGATAACGAATCACTAGTCAAGTATTTTGGAATAGCACTGTTTTTTCCGTTTTCTTCGTATTTCTACATATCTCACAGAAAAAAAAATATCCTGGTGTGTACGGACGTTTAAGGACCCAATCAGGAACAATTAACTTATACAAACATAGTTTATATAAAATAAAGACGAAGTTTCAATTTACAACAATGTGTTTTATTTATAAGATGTAGCGCAGTACTACTAAAGTTGTGCATTTTTGATGCCATTAATGCGATCACTGATGTGATTAATTTCATCACGAAAACATACATATATAATTTTGATCCCCTTAAACCCCACTTTTTTATAGTAAATCTGGGGTTAACAGGAGTATACATTATTTTCCTTCTTTCTGCTCAAAACATAGATTATGGGTACTCGATAGAACCGCCTCGTCGAGGCGGTTCTAACGAGTACCCACAATCTATGTTTTGAGCAGAAATATGAAAAATATCAGAGTTTTTTATCTGAAAATTTTCAGTTTTTGGAGGTGAAATTTTCTATATATTTTAATAGGCGTGTTTTCGTAATGTTGTTTTAATGACACCACATATGAAAAGGCAACTAAACACACTTTGCAAGTTTGCAAGTGCAGTGAGAAGTTAGCTGTATTAGTCTATACGAATTAAAATCAAATAGAACAGTAAAGTGATTAACGTTTTATGTCAGTAAATGTTGCATTACGAAAACACCCCTATTCAAATATGTTGAAAATTTCACCACCAAAAACTGAAAATTTTCAGATAAAAATTCTGATTTGTTTTCTTATTTCCGCTCAAAAACATAGATTGTGGGTACTCGTTAGAATCGCTTCGCCAAGGCGGCTCTAACGAGTACCCACAATCTATGTTTTTGAGCAGAAATATTAAAAAATAATGTATACCCCTGTAAACCCAAGTGGGGTTTAAGAGAGGGGGGGGGGGGTCAAAATTATAAAGGCATGTTTTCGAGATGGCATACGATATTATCCAAACCTGTTCAATAAGAAAGGGGCGCAGTATATGATTATAATGAAAAACGATGAGAAATGATTAAATAATGATAAATGATCCCAAATATATTTTTCACATTTATTTTTTACCCAATGAGCCACCGGATAATTTGTATCTCTGATTTATTTTTCCGGGATGAGTATGGTAACAAGGAAACAGTTTAAGAAAATGTTATTATAAAATTCTTCGAATGAAGATAATTGATTTCCTTCTATTCTAAAATTTTTCAGCGCCTTGAAGAATGCAATAATTATAAAATTAACACAGACTTATGTTACGTGTTTCTTGGCCATCACCAAAACATACCTATATAATTTTGACCCCTTTAAACCCCATTTTTATATAGAAAAACTGGGGTTTACAGGGGTATACATTATTTTTCTAATTTTTGCTCAAAAATCATAGATTGTGGGTACTCGTTAGAACCGCCTCACCGAAGCGGTTCTAACGAGTACCCACAATCTATGTTTTGAGCAGAAATATGAAAAAAAAAATCAGATTTTTTTTCTAAAAATTTTCTGTTTTTGGAGGTGAAAATTTCAATATATTTTGAATAGGCGTGTTTTCGTAATGCACAGCCAAGTAAGTAGTCTAAGGAAATAATCTGTTATGTCGCCAAATACTTATTATTATCGCTGTCTTTAAGCTGTTGGTGGATATCTAAATTTAACATTGCATAGAAGTCTTATATCTATACCGCCTTATTTCTGATATTTTAAAGTAAATTCGGTATACATGCTTTTTTTTATTGAAGACCATGCTACCAATACCAGCCCTGCTCCATGGGAAATATGAAGGCGGTTTTTCCGTTAACGTTTTTAATTAGATATAAAAAGATGTACAAAGATTAGTTTCTGTCATTTCTGTAATAATCTTAATAACTTAGCATCAAACAAAAATACTTGATTAAATTCTGCCAGATCCACTCATCTTCAGTTTCTGTTTGAGATATATTTCCAATATTGACAGATCGAATCAACGCAATTAATATGAATCTTTTCAGCAATTTAATTTTAGCTTGCAATAACTTATTTTTATTCTTCCGACTCTTTTAACACGATTGTATTGCTTCTTTTGATTATAAAGATTTAATTTATTCGTTCTTAGATTTAGAAAAAGAGCTACTGATGTGCTACAATGGTTGTAAATTGTGCAGAAAATTAAAATGATGTCATAATCTGTTTATCTCACCTAAATCACTGTGCCAGTCCTAACCTATATTATTACATAAAAAGCAGGTTCGCACATTAGTAATAGCCGTGTATTAACCCGCGAAAACCCGTGTATTAACAAGGCAATTCACGCGCTGTTAATGCACGGCTACGCAACTTTCAATATGATCTTACCGGGGCCACAGATTTGCTGCCGTTTCGAGATGTGTATTGCCCGGCCCTAGAACGAGCATAGTCAGTAGAAATTACGTTCGCGAGACATCGGTGAAAAGGCGAGACAAAATAGTGCAAGGGATAACGCGAAATGTAGCCAATGTTTTCAGTTTTTATGCAATAATAGCGATCGAACATGGTTTTTCAATGCATTAACATTCGCCAGGTCCCTTGGGAGATGTTGAAAACCGTGGCTTTCGGCCTCGATTTTCAACATCTCCCACGAGACCTTGCGAATGTTAATGCCTGAAAAACCATGTTTGATCCCTATATTATCTATGACAAGAGAAACGGCAACCACATTGCCTACGAATACCACAATCACGATTCGCGAAGCACAGAAACACAGCATTCCCAAAGCTTTCGAAAGACGAGGGCACTTGAAAATAGTGACGAAACAAATTACGCTCATTTACAATAACAGACACACGTCAAATAAAGAAAAAACTGATATTTATATGAACAAGCGCCTATACCATGTTAGACCGACAATGGAGATATTTTCCAACAAAAAATGTAAGTAAAGATACCCCATCACGAAAACATGCCTATATAATGTTGACCACCTTAAACCCCACTTTCATATAGTAAAACTGGGGTTTACAGGGGTATACTTATTTTTCTTATTTCTGCTCAAAAACGTAGATTGTGGCTATTCGTTAGAACCGCCTCGCCGAGGCGGTTCTAATAAGTACCCACAATCTATGTTTTGGGCAGAAATATGAAAATATTAGAATTTTTATCTGAAAATTTTCATTTTTTGGTGGTAAACTTTTCAGTATATTAAATAGGCTTGTTTTCGTAATGCAGAAATGCTACAAACACGAAGCATAGCCATCCCGACACACCAAACGAAAGACAAATCAGAACACATACAAACGAAATTCGGAGACTCGGTTTAATTAAAATCATTCATATACAGCAATGTAGTTTGCCAGTCTGCATTTTCAGAATTACCAACGGCTGTACAAGAATTTAAGTGAAGATACATGTAACAAAGAAATGACAATTTTACCACCAAAAAAATGAAAATTTTCAGATAAAAAAGTTAGATATTTTTCTTAATTCTGCTTAAAACATAGATTGTTGGTACTCGTTAGAACCGCCTCGGCAAGGCAGTTCTAACGAGTACCCACAATCTATGTTTTTGAGCAGAAATAAGAAAAATGATGTGTACCTCTGTAAACCCCAGTTCTACTGTATAAAAATTGGGTTTAAGGAGGTCAAAATTATATAGGCGTGTTTTTGTGGTGCAAGAATGACAAAACAAACGCTTCATGTGAATCCACCGATGCGCAAGCAAAGAAGAACTGTAACAGAGGAACCCTCTTGGAGCGGTCAGTTGGAGAACTGCTGGGGGCGGGGCTTAAATTTGTTTTACAAACATATAAGCAAAGTTGTCCAAGAAAGGCTGCAATCATGAAGCACAGCCCTTCCGAGGAGAGATGAAGAACAAATAATGACAAAACAAACGCCACATTTAAAACCACAGACGCACAAACAAACCTCGCCTGCAATATTAGCACCAATATTAACCCATTGAATTGAATGAACTCCCCCACACTGTATATTGGAAGATTCTAATTCTAATTTCAGGTATGTCAGGCTATGTGATTTAGATATTTTTAGAGAAAAATGGTTGAATAATTTTGTAAACAATGGAGTCCCTGATCAGACGTCGCGTCTGAGCTGGTCTGCACTGTTTGTCAATTTCGTTAACCACAGATAATGACTACTACCTCTAGAACTATTGCATTACATTCTATTGTAGGATTGTTTTCAGATTTAGAACCAACAACTCCACAATATGACGTGAATGTAACCTGGAAAGGTCACAACTGCACATAGGTCTAACATACTGGATAAAGATCTTCTATAAATCGGCTGGGAAACAGCCATATTTTCAATACAATTTGTTATATACCCAATACCTATGCAGACATCATGGTGCCAGCGATATTTTATGAACAAATGTGCATGATTTAACATCTGAATTGCAGCAGCAGAGTAAATAATTAAGAAATATCAATATTTGGTTTACTGAACCGATACAAATATGTTGAAATGTCTGGAGAACTATGACCCACATATCGTTTATGATCCATTTGAACAATTACCTACATTCAGAGACATCATAAACTACATGTATCCTGAGCCAAGTTATTTAACAATTTGGGCGGTTCATGACAGCAGCATAAATAGTCAAGAGACTGAGTGACAGAAGAAAATACACTTACTAATATGTGCAACTTAAGGATGAGGTTTCGCGCGAGTAAAACTGATCTAAGCCTTTTAACCCCTTTAAACCCCACTTTTATATAGTAAAACTGGGGTTTACAGGGGTATACATTATTTTTCTTATTTTGCTTAAACAAACATAGATTGTGGATACTCGTTAGAACCGCCTCGCTGAGGCGGTTCTAACGAGTACCCATAATCTATGTTTTTGGCAGAAACATGAAAAAATAGGACTTTTTTTTAATCTGAAAATTTTCCTTTTTTTGGTTGTAAAATTTTCAATATATTTGAATGGGCGTGTTTTCGTAATGAGTAGTTTTCCTACAGATCGTTCCAAGGCGGTTCCTCTGTTGCAGTTCTTCTTTTTTCGTGAGTCAGTGGTTTCATATATGGCATTCGTTCTGTCCTTATTTGTTCTTCGTCTCTCCTTCCTTTGGTACCTCGGGAGGGTTGTTTTAATGACCTTCGACACTTCCCGGGCATTTTCAATTATATTGATTGATTAATAGCGAGCGCTCCATGTGAAGCGATACCATAAACTTCATTCGTATAAGGTGTTAGAAAAAGGGAGTTTTAATTTCAATAAATGCTGTAATAATCAAGACATTTGAGTCTCAAACACAATTAACTTCGTTAGTGCCGTGTGACGGCCATCAAACGTCTCCTTGTACTCCAATAAAGTATACTTAATACTTTCAGGTCCTTTGTGATCATTGAGCCCGTTCCGGGATTCATGGATATGAGGGTCTGCATTACGAAAACACGCCTATTCAAATATATAGAACATTTCACCTAGAAAAAAAAAATTGAAAATTTTTAGATAAAAACTCAGCTTTTTTTTTTAATATTTCTGCTCAAAACATATATTGTGGGTACTCATTGGGACCGACTCGGCGAGGCGGTTCTAACGAGTACCCACAATCTATGTTTTTGAGCAGAAATAAGAAAAATAATGTATACCCCTGTAAACCCCAGTTTTACTACACAAAAGTGGGGTTTAAGGGGGTCAAAATTATATAGGCATGTTTTCGTGATGGATGAGATGAGGCCTAAGTAACCGAAACTAGCTATAAATTAATTCACCCGGGGATTGCCATTAACACGGAGTATAGCCAAACAACAATGACAAAACAAACGCTACGTCTGAAACCGCCAACGCACGGAGAAGAACTGAAACACAGGTGATGTCTTGGTAAGGTCAGCAGAAAAACTACTTGTTGGCTTAAACTAGTTTACTCGCGCAAAACCTCGCTCTTAGTTCGTCAGCTTACACCAAATCAGGTCTATAACTCTTTTCAAATATATAAGGAGTCATTGACTTTTTGTGCTAAGGTAGCAAATTCTGATACAGCTCTAAAATAAGAATATGTGTTCATTATACATAGGAGTCCCATCATTAAAACACGCCTATATAATCTTGACCCCCTTAAACCCCACTTTTATATAGTAAAACTGGGGTTTAGAGGGGTATATGTTATTTTTCTTATTTTGCTAAAACACATAGATTGTAGGTACTCGTTAGAACCGCCTCGCCGAGGCGGTTCTAACGAGTATCCACAATCTATGTTTTGAGCAGAAATATGAAAAATATCAGAATTCTTATCTGAAAACTTTCCGTTTTTGGTGGTTAAATTTTCAATATAGGATAGGCGTGTTTTCGTAATGTCTTATTCATCACTGAAACCCTCAGTAAAACATATGTGTGTAATCACCACTACGATTCACCAATACGAATAAGAACTAAAATAAGAATATGTGTTCGTTATACATAGGAGTCCTCTTACACATCACTGAAACCCTCAGTAAAACATGTGTGTAATCACCACTACGATGGAACAGATGGTCATGGCGATATATAGCCAGATCACAAGTAAACCAAAATACGTATTAAGATAGGCCCGCCTAAAGACATGGAAAATTCAAACGCCAATCTACGGTGCTGCCTAATTAGAAAAAGAACAGATAATTTTACGAAGCAAAGAGGATCTGCGAATCTACTTCTTGGAAGTAGATTCGCAGATCCTCTTTGCTTCGTAAAATTATCTGTTTTTTGGGGTTTTTTTTTTTCTAATGAAGCAAATTAGATTCGTAGATCCTCTTTGCTTCGTAAAATTATCTGTTTTTTTTTTTTTTGTTTTTTGTTTTTTCTAACGAAGCAGCACCACTTTATCTGCTTGTATGCAGCTCATTCACAGGACTCTTGCGGTATGTTGGAGTCATTGAAGGAGGCTTTTAAAGTATCCTTGTAGCGTTTATTCTTGCCGCTTTTGGGGCGGTTCCTGCCTGATGTTCTTCATATCTTTTTTCTTTGTTTGGTAACCGTTCATCAGACATTCTGGTGACATGGCCCGCCCATCTTACCATCTTAGCTGTGCCAGCTTCAGAAGAGTATGTAGGCTATGTTTCACTGTCCTATGTAAGACTTCTGTGTCAGTGATCTTGTCTTGGGATATAACTTACTGCAAACGACAGTTATAGCATGGCCCTTGAGTGCAACGAATACAATCACAAAACTAGGCCAGACTAGTTTTGTTCGTGCGTCGGTAGATTCATTTGCAATGTTTACTTTCTTATCTTTTTTTTTTTTTTTTTTTTTTTACCTCATCTCGCCTTCTTTTGGTACCTCGGAAAGGCTGTACTTCGTGATTTTGGCATTTGGGTATCTACACTTATATCTATCTAATTTTCTCTTGAACGTATCCACCGCTATCATATTCAGAAACAATTACGGTCGTTCTACAGCTATTCCTTTGCATCAGGAAATGTGCTGTTTCATATTAGCATTATTTTCTTCCAAGTTTCTCTCTTCTTTCAGTGCTTGTGGAAGCTCTGAATCGTAATTGTGGCCTATACCAGGTAATTGCATTTATATGTATACAAGGTTGTGTGACAAGCGTGACAACTTTAACTTCATTATAGATAGCTGAATAATGAACTCAGACTCCAAGTATCCAACACGGAGCATTTGAGCCGTAATGCAGAAAACGTACATTCGGACATGTGCCCAGCGAAGATTCAGATCAGACTGCGCATTCGCGCAGTCTGATCAGATTCTTCACCGGGCGCATTTTGAATAGCTAAGGATGCTATTTCTTCATGTGGAAAACGAAGACTGATCAGACTGCGCTGATTTAAGATTCGTCTGACACACATGTCAGAAGATGCGTGCCTCCACTTCGCGTCTCATTTGTTCTCGCTCCTTGTTTGCTCATGTGGTCAGAATGTTCTACAGACATTTATTTTTTATCTGGAACTTATACAAATGTGATACAGTTTGTAGAAACAGAATCGGAGTAAGTCTATAAATATTTGACATGTGACCTTTCAGTAAGTTATTAAGTTTTCTAGGCCATATATTTGATTCGCAGTTTGAGAAAATTGTCAATATAATTGCCATAGTCAGGCAATGAAGGCCCAATTAGCTTGCTAACTCGCACATTGAGATCCAGATCTTCGTTGCCCGCTTCTGGAATCACTTGCTGCAATAGAATACATAGACTAGCCGAGATTTTTTTTATCTGTCTGCGCATTCGATGCGCTGGTTGACCATCTCTTGTGTGTGTGTGTGTGTGTGTGTGTGTGTGCGTGTGTGTGTGTGTGTGTTTCCTTTTAATATTAGGGACAGTTCCCTATTTTGCACATCATTTGACCACTACCGAAAAATAAATTCCATTTATACATTCAACCCTCGTTTCAACGACAGCATTTGTTCCCAAATACGAGGGATGTTCGAAATGAATTGCTTATTGTCCTCTAGCTCGATATCCATGTGGGGCACGATAAAAACAATACATGCCTGTATAGGGCTATTCAATATCTACACAATGGTGTATAAATGTACATGTTAGACTAAGTGTAAGACATAAAATTTGCCATTTGAATACACGCAGTCATTGACCACTGCAGTAAAAATGGTTGGTAGAAGCGTCGACAAAAAAGATGAAATACGGACTTACATCAAAGCTCGTTCAAAACTTGGTTGTTCTTTGAAGAAGCTGATGACTGAAAGTTCTACTGCTTTTGGACTTTCTTGTGTGTCTTATGACATAGTTCGGGGGTGGAAAAAGAAATTTGAGTCTGGTGTAGAGTCCATCAAAAATGCACCGAAATCAGGTAGGCCAAAATCTGCATCTCGTAAAGAAATTGTTTCAAAAATAAAGGAAATCATTGAAAGAGATGCCAGATTTACAGTTCACGAAAGGTAGGCATATCACTATCAACGGTTCACCTTATTTTGAAGAAGCATTTGAAAGTCAGAAAGATTTCTGCTAGATGGGTGCCACATCTGTTGACTGACGAGCAAAAGAGGCAACGGGTTTAAGTGGCCAAAAAGCTGTTTCAAATGTTTCCAAAATATGACAAAAAGCAGTTTGCCAAGGTCGTCACAGGTGATGAAACCTGGGTCCATTATTTTGAGCCCTTCAGAAAGGTTAGCAATAAGATCTGGGCCACTAAACACAGCAAATGCCCAATAATTGCCAAACGTTCTTTGAGTACAAAGAAGGTTTTGTATGCAATTTTCTTCTCTGGTGAAGGAGTCGCAATAAAAGTGCCAGTGAAAAAGGGCAAAAGCATCACCGGAAAGTACTACAAAGACGTAGTACTGAAGAAACTGAAAAAGTATTATCATAAACGATGCCCTGCCACTGGTTTTAAACATGTCCGTCTTCCACATGACAATGCCCCAGCTCATACCTCCGCAATAGTTACGGCGTTTTTTTTGAAGAAAGAAAAAGTAACTGTTTTGCCTCACCCCCCGTATTCCCCAGACCTTGCCCCACGTGATTTCTTTTTGTTTCCGAAATTGAAAGCATTCCTTGCTGGGCGGAAATACCAGTCCCGACAGGCACTTGGATCTGCCATTCATCAGTACCTTATTACTGTGCCCAAATCAGCGTACCGTGACGCCTTCAAGAAGTGGATACATCGGCTGAAACTTTGCATTTCTAGCCACGGGGAGTACTTCGAGGGCATGAAATGAGTACTTTTGGGCTAACTTGAAATTTGAATTCTCCAGATAAAAATAAGCAATTCATTTCGAACATCCCTCGTATGTTGCCATTAAAATGAACTTGCAGTTGTAAAGAATCCTTAATGGACAGAATGATATGTAAGAAAGACATTGTTTTATTATTTCCTCACGGAACATATGTTTTGGTTATTTGTTAGAACTGCTTCAGTAAGATTCTAACAAATATCAAAAACATATGTTGCTTGAAGTTTTTTTGTTGTTGTTGTTTGTTTGTTTGTTTTTTTTTTTTTGTTTTTTTTGTTTTGTTTTGTTTTTGCAATATTCTTGCAAAATTTTGTATTAACTGTCACCTCTTGAGCGCAGGTTTCGTGTCATTATAACGAAAGTATAGATACATAACGGTATACTGAGTGTCGGTATAAAGAGGGTTGACTGTAATACCGTTTGTAGAAACAGAAATGGAATGTGTCTATAAATATTTGACATGCGATCTTTCAGTGAAAGTAATTAAGTTTCTAGGCCATATATTTAATATGCAGTACGAGAAAATTGCCATTATGAGATATTCAGGCAACGATCAGCTTCCTAATTCGCATAGTAAGATCCAGATCTTTGTTGCCCGCTTCTGGAATCACTTGCTGCAATAGAATACATAGACTAGCAAAGAATTGCTTTATCTGTCTCATCACGAAAACATACCTATATAATTTTGACCCCCATAAACCCCACTTTTATATTGTAAAACTGGGGTTTACAGGGGTACACCTTATTTCTCTGCTCAGAAACATAGATTGTGGGTACTCGTTAGAACCGCCTCGCTAAGGCGGTTCTAACGAGTACCATCAATCTATGTTTTGAGCAGAAATATGAAAAATATCAAAGTTTTTCATCTGAACATTTTCAATTTTGAGAGGTGTCGAAATATGAAAAAGTATCCGAGTTTTTTATCAGAAAATTTTCTGTTTTTTTTTTGGAGGTGAAATTTTCTATATATTTGAATAGGCATGTTTTCGTAATGTGCGCAATCGATGCGCTTTAATATAAGGGGCAGTATCACATATTGCTCAACATTCGACCACAACCGAATCAATAAATTCCATTCATTCTGTATGTGAGCAAAAGAGCATACAAGTCGTTTGCTGGCTGTAAAACCCGGCGTTTTGCTGAATGTCTCAAAACTGAAGGCATCTTGTACTGTGTTGTAAAAGTGCATGTGAACTCCATACTAAAAACATTATAACTGATAGGTAATTTTGCAAGACAAAATATACAGAATGAAATATTTCTTTTGAAAAAAAAATACACACACATATGCTTTTTGGACTACCACGCTCTGGGCAAATTCAGTAGACAATAAATTTATTATATGATTGTTGTTGTTTTTGTCGTTGTTGTTTAATGTTTGTTGTTGTTGTTGTTTCAGTGACTAGGCTTTGCCAATTCTTGCACGAGTCTCCTCATGTGACTAATTGCATGAAATTACAAAGCCTATACTCTTGGGTAATAATATTATTTCAAATTTTCGTCTCTGAGTGAGAAAACTATTTCAAATTGTCGTCTGTTGCAATTTTTACGCAGCATGTTAACTGATTTAAAACTCACTTCCGTCAAAGTAGTTTTTCTTCCTGGTGACCGGGCAATTCTTCTTTGTTCGCACGCCGGTGTGTTGGGCCATTGTTCGTCATCACGAAAACATGCCTGTATAATTTTGACCCCCTTAAACCCTACTTTTATACAGTAAAACTGGGGTTTACAGGGGTATACATTATTTTTCTTATTTTGCTCGAAAACATAGGTTGTGGGTACTCGTACGAACCGCCTCGCCGAGGCGGTTCTAACGAGTACCCACAATCTATGTTTTGAGCATAAATATGGAAAATATCAAAGTTTTTCATCTGAACATTTTCAATTTTGAGAGGTGAAATTTTCTATATATTTGAATAGGCGTGTTTTCGTAATGGTCCCTTGGTCTTTCGGTGTCTCGGGAAGACTGTTCAACGTGATTGTGACCTTCCCTGTGGTAAACTCATATGAGTTGCGTCCCATTTTTTACTTTATTGTAAGCGATGAAGCCAGTGTATATCTGATGAAAATAAAAGTGGCATCAATCACTAGTGAAACGATATCGTATCATTTCATTAGTGACTGATACGTACGATTTTTATTTTCTCTCCTGGCTTTGAATGACTTCAGTTTTCTTCATTGCTTCATTGTTTTAAAGGCTATCTATACTTTGCAGAACGGAACAACTTCAGGGGCACACAATGGGCAATAAATATAAAATTATAATATTTGTTCTTGTCCACTGTTGTTGAGAGTATTTAGGATTATTTTTGATTATAAGTTTATCCTCTTGAACATCTAATTGTTTTTGAGTTCTTTTTATATACGAATACTTTGTGATATTCCATTTATAAACTGTGTTCCTTTCCGTTCCGCAAAGTATAATCATCCACATTGATGATTATATTAAAAAGAACGGAACGGAATCAGACTATGCAGAACTGCTTTCAGCTTCCAGCAAGTTAGAATAAACGAACAAAGACAACATGCAGATATACTGAAGACTATAGATGAAGATTGCTTTGCATTATAGAAATAAGTGGTAGGAAACAAGAATATACCTCCTTTCATTATTGGGTTCTTGTCCAGTGTTTTAAAGAATATTTAGCTGTCGTATAAGGCTTATTATCAATAAAAAAAAATACCTTCTTGAACATTTCCCTGTCCTCTGTTGTTTTTTTGTTGTTTTTTTTTTAAAGTTTGTGTTTTGCCATTTCTAAACCTTCTTCCGTTCCGTCCCGCAAAGTATAATTACATGTATCCACACCGATAATTATATTTGAAGGAACGGAACTGATCAAGAATATCCAGACCTGCTTTGAAAAAAAATACTATCGATAACAATCCCAATACGACAACGAAATATTATTTAAAACATTGGACAAGAGCAAAAAATTAAAGGATTTTTTCATATTCTTGTTCCCTACTATTCATTACTATAATGCAAAGAAACCTTTATATGGAGTTTAGTATATCTGAAAGCTGACTGGGGCATTTTTATAACTTGCTGGAAGCTGAAAACAGTTCTGGATATTCTTGTTCCGTTCCGTTAAATATAATTATCGGTGTGGATAATTATACTTTGCGGAACGAAACGGAAAAAGGTTAATAAATGCCAAAAACACAAACATTACAAAACAATTTAACGACATGTACATATTCAAGAGAATAAACATACATACATACATACATACATACATACATACATACATACATACATACATACATACAGTCAGGGATAAGACACACACACACACACAGAGATACGTACACATACGTACGGACCTGAGAACGAGCGGAGCCATACCTACATGCATCAAGGGACGGTCTACTCTCTAACAATTTGTTTTTTTAACTTATTTCTTATAGCTGAAAGCAGTTCTAGATATTCTTGTTCTGTTCCGTTCAGTCCGATATAATTATTAGTGTGGATAATTATACTTTGCGAAACGGAACTGAACAAATTTGAGTAATGGCAAAACAACTTTTTCATCAAAATCTTTCAAAAGACAGGTACCTGTACAAGAGGATAAACCGAACATAAACATACATTTACAAGACAAACACTTTCAAAAAAGAAATAATGAAAAGAGTACTGCATATTCTTGTTCCATTCAAATCATTCCTATATTGCAAAACAATCTTCAGTCTGTGATTGCGTGTATACCGTCTTCTCGCCTTATCTTACTTTTTGGTAGCTTTGGATGTCTGTGGTATTTGATTTTGGCTTTTCCTGTGCGACACTTTCCTACTATTTCTAAGTATTTCTGCATGCTGCAAGAGTTCATTTTCTAACTTGCTGGAAGCTGAAAGCAGTTCTGGTTATTCTTGTTTGGATATTCTTGTTCCGTTCCCTTCCGTTAATATAATTATCGGTGTGGATAATTATACTTCGCGGAACGGAACGGAACGGAACAAAACTCAGAAAAATGGCAAAACAAAAACTTTTTTATTTGGTAAACAACCAAAGGACAAGTAAATGTTCAAGAAGGTATTTTTATCGATAATAAGCCCAATACCACAACTACATATTCTTTAAGACTTTGGACAAGAACAAATAATGAAAGTTTTTCACATTCTTGTTCCCTACCATTCATTCCTATAATGCAAATAAACCTTTATATGGAGTTCAGTATATCTGAATGCTGCCTGGGTTCATTTTTATAACTTGCTGGAAGCTGAAAACAATTCTGGATATTCTTGTTCCGTTCCGTTCCGTTCCGTTAAATATAATTATCGGTGTGGATAATTATACTTTGCGGATCCGAACGGAACAAGGTTAATAAATGCCAAAACACAAACATTTTATTCAAAAACAACTAAATGGCATGCATCTGCTCAAGAGAATAAACAGGTAACATACATACATACATACATACATACATACATACATACATACATACATACACTCGTGTAATCAGGGAGGAAGACACACACACACACACACACACACACACACACACACACACACACAAAGATAAACATACGTATGGACCTCCGGACGAGCGGAGACATACATACTTGCATCAGGGATCAGGGGACGTTTTAATCTAAAATACTTTGTTTCTAACATACTTCTTGAAGCTTAAAGCAGAACTATATATTCTTGTTCCGTTCCGTTCCGTTAAATATAATTATCAGTGTGGAATTATATTTTGCGGAACGGAACGGAACAAAGTTTAGTAATGGCAAAACAAACTTTTTCATCAAAAACATTCAAAAGACAGGTACATGTACAAGAGGATAAACAGAATACATACATACATACAGGCAGGCAGACAGATAAACAGACGAACGGAGCCATACATACCTATATACATGCACACGAGCACCTTTTCCGCCCCCACCCCCATTGGCATGGAACTTGTTTCATAAAGTGTTTAGGTCATACGCACGTACGTATTTACACCCGTCTGTCCGCCCGTCTGTCTGTCCTTACGTAATTCTGTTACACTCACTTTAACATTTTTTGTTGCTGGTAGATTTTTAGATTCCTTTTATTGTAGCAAAAAAAAGTAAAAGAAAAGTCCAGGGAGTGCCACAATCACAAGCCGCAGCCCTTCCCAGACATCAAGAGTTCTGCATATTCTTTTTTCCCTTCCATTCATTCCAATATCGCAAAGTAATCTTCAAAGTTTGATTTTGTGTGTACCGTCGACTCGCCTTATCTTACTTTCGTTGGTAGCTTAGGATGTCTGTGGTCTTTGATTTTGGGTTTTCCTCAGTAACCCTTTCTTACTATTTCATATAGAGTCTTTAGTGTATCTGCATGCTGCAAGAGTTCATTTTTCTAACTTGCTGGAAGCTGAAAGCAATTCTGGATGTGGGTAATTATATTTTGCGGTACGGAACGGAAACAAGGTTAAAAAATGGTAAAATACAAACATTCTTATTCAAAAACAACCGAAGGACAGAAACTGTTCAAAAGGATTTTTGATCGATAAAACGCCTTTGCTGACAACTACATATTCTTGGAAAAAAACAACATTGAATAAGTAGGAATAATTAAAGGAGTTCTGCATATTCTTGTTCCCTACCATTCATTCCTATATTGCAAAGCAATCTTCATGTAGAGTCTTTAGTATATCTGCATGCTGCCTGGGTTCATTTTTTAGAAGCGCTAATGCATGAAAACAATAAAATAGATAGAAAATGTGTTTTTCGTTTTCGTAAATACTATAAATGTTTTCACAATGAAAACATTTAAATTTTAGTTTACTGTTGACTCTCGCTATCTCGAACTCGCTTATCTCGAATAACCGCTTATCTCGAAGTGAAAATCTGTTCCTTGCCTAAACATGAAAATCTAACAACATGTAAAAAAATATTGTGGAAAAGAGGAGAAATTGCTCCTAAGGAGCAATTTCTCCTCTTTTCCAAAATATTTTCAATATATCTCTAACGTCAAGGGTCCAATTACACATATATTTGTTAAATGTGGTTAATCGAATTAGTTTTTACTCAGCTCTGCAAATCCGATATGTCGAAGTACGGATATCTCGAAGTATTTAAGAGAGTCCCTTGGAATTCGAGATAACGAGAGTCGACTGTAGTTTCACTTCACTTCACTGATTGTTTTTCTCATTGAGCTACATTGTGACAAGGGCAAATCTTTTCTGGTGGTTCTTTACTATTTTGAAATACAGTCGACTCTCCTTATCTCGACTTCGCTCCGCTCGAATAGCCGCTTATCTCTAAGTGAAAATCTAGTCCCTGTTTAACATTAAAATCTAACAACAGGTAATAAAATTCTGTGGAAAAGAGGAGAAATTGCACCTAAGGAGCAATGTCTCTTCTATTCCACAATATTTCTAGTATCTAACAGTAGGTAATAAAATATTATGGGAAAGAGGAGATTGCTCCTTAGGAGCAATTTCTCTTCTTTTCCACGATTCTTTTCAATATATCTCTAACTTCAGGAATCAAATTACATATTCTTTGTAAATGTTGTTATTTCTTCAATTCTGCATATCTGATATTTCGATGTACGGATGTCTCGAAGTATTTCAGAGAGTCCCTGGTACTTCAAGACTGTATATGAATATTATAACCAGACGCTGAAACAGATAAGAGTCATTTCAATCAGAGACAGTTTGGTTTGGATCAACACTGTTTGCTATATAGGGTAGCGAGAACATTTTGGTATTGGCACAGTTTCTATAACATTGATTATTGAATGTAAATTATATTCCTCAATGCCACAAGGGCACTTACTTTGAATTATTTTTTTTATTCTGGCCATTTTTATGAATCCTCAAGGAATTCATATATTCCATTTTGCATTTTTTCAGCCAAAATGTCCCATAAAAGTCAAAAGCAATCAATTGTTGATCGTTATGTGTTCCTGGTTACACGAGTTTATGAGTTGTTTTGCTAATGATAACAAAACACGGGTCTATGAAAATAACAAAACAAAATACCATACTTACCCTAAGTAACAGTGTAGATTCAGATCAGACGCTGCATAATGCATAATAATACGTGCAACCACATGCCAACTTAAAAGATGAATTTAAAGGCAAAGGCAATATAGAAAGAATGTATGTCTATCAGGATAGAACGTTCCAAGCCGTAAATTTACGAGGGGAGTTCAATAAGTTCGTAGAACTCGGGGTTTGACTCACAGATTGGAAGATGGTTTCAACATTATTTTTCAATATAATTCCCCTTTACTTCAATGCATTTGGCCCGTTTTTCTTTTAATCAGTCTATGCCTTTGAAATAAAAGTCGTCTGTTTGGTCCTCAAACCAAGCCTCTGTAGCAGCCTTGAGCTCATCGTCCCCCAGAAATCTCGTTCCACGCAAGTGGGACTTCAAATTTCTAAACAGATAATAATCACTTAGGGCCAGGTCTGGACTGTATGGCTGGTGATTTAACTGCTCTAACTTGCACTCACGAATAGCCGCTTGTGCAACTCTGGACTTGTGCACAGGGGCATTATCATGCAAAAGAAGGACACCAGCAGCTAGTTTTCCCCTTCGTTTTTCTTAAAAGCAACCCTTAATTGTTTAATGCCATTGGCATAGTACTCTTCTGTAATTGAAGTACCAGCAGGCTAGTAATCTATCAATATAATCCGTTTGGAGTCCCAAAACACGTGGCCATTACCTTACTGGCTGATGGTTGGGTACGAAATGTCTTAGGTGGGGATGAGCCAGGGCGCTTCCATTGCATGGATTCTTTTTTAGTATCTGGGTCCCAGTGGTGAAGCCAAGTTTCATCTCCTGTTACAAGACGAGTGTGAAAGTCTTCTGGATTGGCATTGTGCACTTCCAGAAGTTCTTGACTTGACTCCACCCTTTGCTGACGATCTTGCATGTTCAGGTTTCTGGGTACCCACCTGGCAGATACTTTTGACATGCCTAAATGTTCATGAATTATAGTGTAAACACTTCCATTAGAAATATCACATTCTGAAGCAAGTTCGGCAACTTTGATTTGGCGATTGTTTAGCACAAGTCTCTCAACACGGTCGATCATCTCCTGGCTGATGACATCAGCAGGGCGACCTGGCCTTAGGTCAGCTTCTAAGGAGTCTCGCCCACGTTTAAATTCTGCTGACCACTTTGCCACTGTGGAATACTTTGGGCTACTATCACCATACACATTAGCCATGTGCCAATGGATTCCTTTGGCCTTTGCACCCTCCTTAGTGAGGGAATTTATGACTGCTCTGAACTCAATATTCTGACTTTCCAGTTTTACCTATGGGTATAGGTTTTCAAACAAAAAATAAGCGCAAAAAAGTGTACGTGTTGACTGAACGGCTGTTATCATTCAATTGACAAAGGTTTACACTGCACAAAAATGAAAAAAGAAATCTTGACTTGTATAGAAACATACCGAGATCTACGAACTTATTGAACTACCCTTGTAAGTCACCGGAGTTTAATTATTTGAAAACCAACCGTCATTGAGGCTGCCATTTTTACACTTTGTGACGTCACACAACCTTAATTAAATACACATAATCTAAATAATCAGCATCTTGATGGATATTTTGTCTTAATGTTTCTGAACATGTTTTCTTAAAGCATTAAGCAAATTATTTTCTAAAAACAAATGCTTTGGTTATAAAACTAGTGAAATTTTTTAAAGTTCTTAAAACCTCATTAAAGAATCAAAATGGTGGTGCAAATACTGGGCATTTAAATCAGTCAAGCAATAATAATCTTGTTATTTCTTGACCGATTTCGATCAAACTTGTATCAATGTTTGCAGTTTGTTAAGCTCTTTGTTCGGAAATTTATTTTCTATATTAGGGATTGCATTCCCCTTTAATTGACCCCGTCAAGTTCATTTAAATTGTTTGTTTTGTTTGTATTTGCATATCTATTCGTAAAAAATTAGGGTGACACGATATCATATATATATCATAACCATAACAGTATATGAGGATCAGCATTGGAATAATGTCGTATTGTATCAGGTCTGCAAAGTACAGTCAATCCGTTTTTAAACTGACACTCAATACAACGACAAAATTCGTTTTAATGATAATTTGACAGGCAAAAAACCTCCCTCAGTAAGTGACAGTTAATCAGAAATCATGCAAGATTGTTTATTACTTCAAGAAACATATGTTTTGTATATTTGTTAAAATCGCCTCGGTGAGGCGCATCTAACAAATATCTAAAACATATGTTCTATGAGGATATAGAAATAAGATAAGGCCTTCCTTACATATTAATCTGTTCTTTGAGGATTCTTTAAAACACCAGTCATTTTATTGGCATTATGTTTGGGAACAAATGCTGTCGTTGTAACGAGAGTTCGCTGTAATAAAATTGACGCGCAAAGCACGAAACGGGCCCTTATGCAATATGCGGACAACGAAGGTCGAGATCAGTCTGCGCATATGCGGAGACTGATCGGGGCCTTTGTTGTCCGCTTACATAATCACTGAATACTGTAGTATTTGTCGACGAACGGAGACTGCCCAGAGCAGACTGCACGGATGCGCATGCTGATCTGGGTCTTTACTGTTCACATTTGACATAAGAGCCCGTTTTACACGTTGTGCATCAGTGATGAAATCGTATTTATACTAAGTATTCGGACACCCTCACAATTCATCACACTTGACCTAAACTTTGGACAAGTCTGTTTCACATACCCTTTGATGCGGCAAACAACCCAACGTTTCCTGGATGTGTGGCAAACAGTGTAGACTAATATGGATCTATATAGATTTTTTCGGTCTGTTGTCCAAATACTTACGGTACATACGGTATATGTTTTAAGAGGCTTTAGGACTGAACTAAGGGAAACAAACGCTACTGACATTTCTCCTCTCACTATATTACAGTCATCTTCTCTGCTGACTAGATAACATCAGCAGATCAGCTTGAACACCAAACGGACTTTGTTCACTCATTGAAACAGTGTAGACACTGACCAGAGTGCACGAACAAACAGTCTGCCTTGAGTCTGCACTGGTCGAGCATAAGTTCGATTGTAACTTGAAATCGTATGTAATATAAGAATAATGTCAATCTCTGTTTCCTAGATGCCAAAAAACAACAGTCATGAAGGTATGGTCAGCGTGATATTTCGGTTAAAATATTTGTGAAAATGGCCGCCAATACTGTGAGAAAAAAGGACACAGAATTTCATAAAATGGGCGAAAATGTGCCTTACACTGGCCATATTTGCTGCTTATCGTGTTTTAGGAATTGTGGGGTGTGTGAGGGTGGGAAACACGACGCACAGAATCACAAAAATATTGTACATGTGGGAAATTATGAAAAATCATTTGGATATGGCAGCATACCTTATACAGTTCTTCCTAGTCCCCATTTATTCAAAACTAAAATACTAATTCAAATAGACACATATCACTTTCAGCCTGTTAAGGAAAATGTGACCCACCCCCTAAAATGGGAATTTAAAACGTAATAGTCAACGTAAAAACAAAGTTTATGCTGTTAGAGGTACCGTGGAATATTTTTCACTGCATAAAGAAGAGGAAGAATAACAACTTAACATAACCAGCATATTAGACATAAATACTTGAAAATGATCCCACTTAGTGGAAATATTGCTTCATGCATATAAACAGAACCGAAACACTTTATATATCCAATGGACAGTTTCGTTGACAGAAAAGAAACAGAAGTTAAAATATTTTATACAAAAATATAGGGCAGGATTAAAAATGTTAGTACAACAGTAGGCGGTGCACCATCTACGATTTTGCTAGGTGTTTCTTGAGTTTTGGAGTCTGAAACTGTATCTACTAAATTGTTAAATAACCCCGTCGACTAGTATATCTGTCCATGTATTTCATCTATGTTTGCGGCGACACTGTCATATGCTTCACAAATAAGTCTGAAAATGAGTTCGCATGATAAGATAAAAATTGAGAATTCTCTCATGTTTGATATGCACTGCTTATATTGGACGCCGCGTACGCCATCGTTAATTTTTACGTCACTGGACATAAGGACGTCATTAAATGCCACAGTAATGTCATCACAACATGGCGGATGTCAGCAATCGAAGTGACTGCATTATTAAACAATCTTCGTTCAGAAATGAAAGGTGTACAAGAAAAAAAATTTGTCCCCCGCGATCTCGATTTGGCATCACTCGGCAGGCCGAGTATTGCCGGACAGTGATCCCCGGGACGGAATAATTTTTTATCTATCCCTCACACTCATGATAGATCCTTATATGAAACCACCAATATACCATCACGAAAACATGCCTATATAATACTGACCCCCTTAAACCCCACTTTTATATAGTAAAACTGGGGTTTACAGGGGTATACATTATTTTTCTTATTTCTGCACAGAAACATAGATTGTGGTACTCGTTAGAACCGCCTCGCCGAGGCGGTTCTAACGAGTACCCACAATCTATGTTTTGACCAGAAGTGTGGGAAATATCCGAATTTTTTTTCTGAAAATTTTCATTTTTTGGTGGTTAAAATGTTCAGTATATTTGAATGGGCGTGTTTTCATAATGACGGACAAATAAGAACAGCACCAGATGAACAGCCTTGAAACACTTAGCTGCGATAGGTGGAGGCATCAATTACACACACACACACACACACACACACACACACACACACACACACACACACACACACACGGACTCATATGAGATGACAGAATACAGTTGACTCTCGTTATTTCGTAGTCAAAGGGAATCTCTACTTCGTCATATCCGTACATCCACATATCAGATTTGCAGAATGGACGAAAAAAATCAATCGAACAGTCACATTTCAAAAATAATTATGAAATTTGACTTCTGAAGTTAGAGATATATTGAAAATATTATTGAAAAGAGAAATAATTACTCCTTATGAGCAATTTCTCCTCGTTTACACAATACTTTATTACCTATTGTTAGATTTCAATGTTAAAACAGGGAACAGATTTTCACTTCGAGATAATCGGTTATTCGAGATAAGTAAAGTCGAGATAAAGGAAATAAACTGTAATCAAACACATTTCTCAGATACAGTTTATGACGTCACGCTGTCAGATCTGCATAACGGTTGAGCTTTCAAATGACGACCTTGCGAGTATGTTGAAGCAAAACGTCCAGATGGCTGACTGGTTAGCGCCCCCAACTAAAAGTACTACAGATTACGCGGTCTCGGATTCGAATCCCACTGGAGACAGACTTCAGCTCATTACTATGCGGCGCTTTATTGCATAATATGACTTAATAACATTCAAAGGGATGTAAACACCAAATCATCATCTTCACACTATTAATGCGTGGTTTAAAATAGCATTTATCGAACAAAGGGAAGAAATCATTACTAACACTTCTATGGTGAGTTCATTACAGTTGTCGTTGCGGATGAAATTATAATCATTCAATAAAAAGTTTATGTCTGTAAAATATGTCACCAAATGTCGTAGATGTTGATGAGATTGAGCAAACAAGCATGCGGATCTGGGTTGGCGCTGGTCGAATTTAATATACGATATACAAGGGGTTATGGTGGCTCCAAACATTTATGACGGGGTTGTCATTCTGAATTCAATGTCCAAACAATAGTGTTGGCTTGAAAACACTTCTGCATAAATTTCTACAGACACTCGACCTTTAAGGTGACCTAGTCAATAAATTCAGAAGAATTTTGGTATTACTAAGCTTTTGGAGCAGTTTTAAAAAAAATGTTCACTATATACAAAAATATAGGTAACAACATGTATGTCCTATGGTAAACTGTGTGCAGTTTTGTGAACCGACTAAAAGGCAGAAGGTCAAATGTTTTCGGGCGTCTCTGGCATGACAGAAATAATATAACACCTCAGATTGAAGCCATGAGAAATACGTGCAGAAAGATGCAATATAAACTTGCTATACTGTTAATTCATCAATGAATAATATCAAAGAATTTAACCAGAACAGATATATGAAGTTCCTCCCTAAAGTAACAGTCGTTTACGACAAATACTAAGTAACAACGCAGGAAATGCTACAATCACGAAGTACAGCCTTTCCGAGGCAACAAATCATAACGAAAACACGCCTATTTAAATACATAGAAAAATTCTCCTCCAAACAACTGAAAATATTCAGATAAAAAACTGATATTTTTTATATTTGTGCTCAAAACATAGATTGTGGGTACTCGTTAGAACCGCCTCGCCGAGCAGAAATAAGAAAAATAATGTATACCACTGTAAACCCCAGTTTTATTGTATAAAATTGGGGTTAAAGGTCAAAATTATATAGACATGTTTTCGTACATTACCATATATACAGAACCGCCGACACACGAAAACAGAAACACTGAACCAGAGACACATCACCATCCAAAAGGAAAGATCTACATTACAGTCGAACCTCAATGGCTCGAACATCTTTGGGACCATGGAAATTCGTTCGAAACATGGGTAGTTCGAGCTACAGAGGGTTAATCATGGCACCAGTTCAGGAAGCAAATAGCGATAATTTAGGGAAATCTTTCCGAATTTCTACACAATGATTGTATGTTGAATGTACTCATTAGAATCGCCTCGATGAGGCGATTCTAATGAGTACACACAACATACAATTCCATGATAAAATAAGAAAAAAAAATCCCAAAGTATTTGTTTTCTTGAGGTATTGGAAGAATTTTGTAGGGACTGAAAAAAGAGTTCGAATCATCCAAGGTGTTCGAGCCATCCGTGTTCGAGCCATTGACGTTATACTGTATTTCAAAAAATTCAATATTAAGGTCTAGGTCCAGTGATGTGGAATTTCGACAAAAATATTTGAATCAAATATGTTAAAATATCCCGTATATTTTACGGCAAAATAACTGGCTGCTAACGCATTTATTGTTATTTTTTACGGGTGTCCGTAGTTTATTTTACAAGAATCACCTCAGCAGACAGGGCGCAGTAGGGCAAGATACGTAACTTAGGGCAGAGTAGGCGTGTGAACTACCGCACTATATCTAAAGCCTACCCAACCTTACCACATTCTACGAGATAATTCCTGCAATAGTTCTACAGGTGCCCGTAAAAAGTAACAGTATCTGCACTGGAAGCCAATTGCCAGTGACTACCGTAAAACTTAGCGGAATTTTTGTACAGTGAAAGAAGCCACACATTTAAAATGGTATAAACACCGTCAAAGATTGTAGATCTGAAAACCGAAACTAAGATGCACATCTTCAGATCACAGGTAAGAAATTATGTAAAATTTCTGCAGACACCAACGATTAAAGAGGGAGTGCGTCGATGACAAACTTTAAAAATACAGTCGGCTCTCGTTATCTCGAATTCCAAGGGACTCACTGAAACACTTCGAGATATCCGTACCTCGACATATCAGATTTGAGAGAGTGAGGAAAACAATAAATTGAACAACCATATTTAACAAATGGGTATGTAATTTGACTCCTGAAGTTAGATATATAAATATAAAATAATGTGGAAAAGAGGAGAAATTGCTCTTAGGAGCAATTTCTCCTCTTTTCCACATTATTTTGTTACCTATTGTCATAATTTCATGTTAAAACAGGGACCAGATTTTCACTTCGAGATAAGCGGTAATTCGAAATAAGCGTGTTCGAGATAACGAGGTTCGACTGTATATATATATATATATATATATATATATATATATATATATATATATATATATATATATATATAAGTGAAGATACCCAGTAACTGCTACAATCACGACGCACAGCCTCCTTAAAGCAACAAAAGGAGATGGACAAATATTGACAAAACACACGCGACATAGGAAACCACCAACGCACAAACAAAAACGTCCGAAAGGGTCGAAACTGTGTCAAATATAGCCAAATCAAAGACCAAGAATCAGGTAGATATTATCACATCATAGGAATATGATTTGCCGAATTCAAAAAAGATGGAGAAGAAAGATGAAGATGGAGTTGCGCATACAGGCTTTTTAGATGGACCCTAACTCTTTTGAAATTAGCCGCATAAAGCCTAAAATCAAAGCAACTATCTCCCTGTTCCTCAAAAGATTATAAGAGGAGAACACAATGTCATACATGACTCAACAAACACAACATTAAATAAGACAAAACACGAATTAAGTCCCGAAGCCAGCAGCCACAAGGGCCCACAAAGAATAAACATCATATATGAACTACCGACACACAAAAAAAAGAGGCTCTGCAACAGAGGAACCGCCTTTGACGGTCATAAGGAAAACTACTGAGAGGCTTAAACCAGATTTACTCGCGTGACACCTCACCCTTATCTCCTGGCGCAGCTCCAAGCATTTAAACAATACAAACCGAAAGAACATAGACAGCAAAGTAAGGTGTCAAATATAGCCAAATCAAAGACCAAGAATCAGGTAGATATTATCACATCATAGGAATATGATTTGCCGAATTCAAAAAAGATGGAGAAGGAAGATGAAGATGGAGTTGCGCATACAGTAGTGTTTCTATTGACCATCCCAATGCGGTTCCTCTTTTGCGGTTCTTCTTTTTTTGTGCGTAAGCGGTTTGATATGTGACGTTGGTTCTGTCATTATGTGTTCATAATCTGACCTTCTTTTGATGTTTTTGTAAGGCATTATGTGGCATTTCCTGAATATTTTCACAATATTACGAAAACACGCCTATTCAAATATATTGAAAATTTCACCACCAAAAACTAAAAATTTTCAGATAAAAATTCTGATATTTTTTTTTTTTTTTTTTTTTTTTTTACATATTTCTGCTCAAAACATAAAATGTGGGTACTCGACAGAACTGCATCGCCCGGGCGGTTCTAACGAGTACCCACAATACATGTTTTGAGCAGATATAAGAAAAATAATGTATATCCCTGTAAACCCCTGTTTTACTACAAAAAGTGCCTGTTTTACTACAAAAAGTGGGGTTTAAGGGTGTCAAAATTATATAGGCATGTTTTCGTGATAAATAGTTTCCTTGAGATGTGCTTTAACCAAGAAAACTTATTAACCATAACTGGGAAGACAGTCATGCATGCAGTTTGCCATAGAAACGTCATGATGTGTCTATTTATTTATAGTGACAGTGTTTTGAATTGTTCCGTAAATTAATATTACCAACAATCATACTAAATTTACAGATTAAGAAACCAACACTTTCGTGTTCAGAAGTATATTCGTTGTTTGTTTGCTTGTTTGTTCGTTGTTGTTGATCGTGGTCGTGGTTTTGTTGTTGATGTTGGTGGTTGTAGTTTTGTTGTTGTTGGTTTTGTTGTTGTTGTTGTTGTTTATCTACTACTTGCATAATTCAAGGTGAACATTATGATCAGTATTTTGTAAGTCATCTACCTATCGAGTCGATAAGTAAACTTGAATACTTCAATAACATCAGCTAAACTTTCTTAATTAGGTGACAACATAAAATAAAAGTAAAAAGTCTCTTTCTTCACAAAACAGAAACAGGAGAGGAGGCACAATCTGTAAACATCGGTATACCTATTGTATACCTATGTAATTTGGAGCTGCACCAGAATTAAGGGTGATATTTCGCGTGATTAAAATTGGATTAAGCACTCAAGAAGTTTTCCTACTGACCGTTCCAAGATGACTGCTCTATTGAAGTTCTTCTTTGTTTGTGCGTCTGTGGTTTAATATGTGACATCTGTTCTGTCCTAATTTGTTTCTCACCCCTCCTTCTTTTGGTACCTCGGATGGGGCGTGCTTCGTAGATGTGGCATTTCCAAGGTATCTTCACTTATATGTTTGTAAACGTGAGTACAAAAATATAAAAGCTGGCCAGAAAAATGCCAAAATCGCAAAGCACGGCCTTCCTGAGACACCAAAAGAAGGAGGGAAGAGGAACAAATAGTATTGCATAAAAAGCAGTGCCGCACGTTATTAACAGCCGTGCATTAACTGGTGAAAAGGCAATTCACGCGCTGTTAATGCACGGCTACGCAATTTTCAATATGCACATACCTGGGCCACAGAATAGCTGCCGTCATGAGATGTATAGTGTCCGGCCCTAGAACGAGCATTGTTTGTGGAAATTGCGTTCGCGAGACATAAGTGAAAAGGTGAAACAAAATAGTGCAAGAAATAACGCGAAATGTAGCAAATGTTTTCAGATTTTATGCAATAATAGCGACCGAACATGGTTTTTCAATGCATTAACATTCGCCAGGTCCCTTGGGAGGTGTTGAAAACCGCGGCCTTCGGCCTCGGTTTTCAACACCTCCCACGAGACCTGACGAATGTTAATGCATGAAAAACCATGTTTGATCCCTATAATGACAAATCAAACACCACATGTGAAGCCACCAACGAACGAATAGACAAAGAAGAACAGCAATAGAGGAACCACCTTGGAACGGTCAGAAGAAACATTACTTGGGGATTGAACTAGCTTTACTCGCACGGAACTTCAACTTCAATTCTGATGCAACTCCAAATTACTAATATAACTACAGTATAACCTCAATGGCTCGAACACGGATGACTCGTTTACCGTGGATGATTCTTACTCTTTTTTCAGTCCCTACAAAAGCCTTCCAATAGCTCAAGAAAACAAATAATCAGGGATTTTTTTCTTATTTTATCATGGAATTGTATGTTGTGTGTACTCATTAGAATCGTCTCATTGTTTAAAAAAAAGTCAGTTTTGCCGAAAATCTTTCTGACATAAAAGATAAAACCAGCCGAATAAAGATATGCATGATCCTGAAGAAAAGACAAAGACTCTCAAAATTTCTGACAAGACAATAAGGTATAATGTTTATGATCCTCAGAAGTAAAGCAGAAATGTTCTCATTCCAAGCGAAGTAAAGAGAATGTTCTCTTACGGAAGATATTCAGTTACTTTCTTAATTAGGTGACAACATAACGTCTCTTTCTTAACAAAACAGGAACAGATGAGGGGGCACAATTTGTATCCATCGGTAAACCTATTGTATACCTATGTAATTTGGAGCTGCAGCAGAATTAAGGGTGATAAGAAGCTCTCTTTTATCGGTGTATATGGCAGTATTATATAATATTTAGATACATCATATTGTTACGGCCTAGCACTCCTACCTTCGATTATCTGCCTTGGCAGATTACGCATAGCTTCTTAGTATATATTCAATCTCTGACAACTGCGTCAGGGAGTCGACTCTTTGGCTCAGTGGTTAGAGCATTGGATTTTTAACCGGGAGGACCGGGTTCGATTCCCAGGAAAGACGGAATATTTTTTCAGCTATGCTTCATTCCTTTGTTACGGCTTTCATGTCGTAAGATGGGGGCTCGTCCGGGATTGGACTTTATACGCCGAAAATGGCTTCACGTCATCATAAATGATGACTTCCTTGAAAAAGGGGAGTGTTACGGCCCAGCACTCCTACCTTCGATTATCTGCCTTGGCAGATTACGCACAGCTTCTAAGTATATATTCAATCTCTGACAACTGCGTCAGGGAGTCGACTCTTTGGCTCAGTGGTTAGAGCATTGGATTTTTAACCGAGAGGACCGGGTTCGATTCCCAGGAAAGACGGAATATTTTTTCAGCTATGCTTCATTCCTTTGTTACGGCTATCATGTCGTAAGAATATGTAGACAAACACAATTAAATACAGTTGAACTTCAACGGCTCAAACATCGTTGGGGCCATAGAAAACCGTTCGGGGAAGGGTAGTCCGAGCCACTGAGTGTTAACCATGGCGACAGGTCAGGAAGCAAAAAGCGATAATTAAGGAACTTTTTTTTTTTTTTTTTTTTGAGTGGGTGGGGGGTGGTTTCTACACAATTATTGTATAGGGTGTACTCATTAGAATCGCCTAGACGAGGCGGTTCTAATGAGTACAAGCAACATTCAATTTCATGATAAAATAAGAAAAGTTCCCTAAATATTTGTTTTCTTGAGCTATCGGAAGAATTTTGTAGGGACTCAAAAACTAGTTCGAATTAGCCATGGTAAACGAGCTAATGGTTTCAAGCTATCGAAATTCGACTGTACATGGTTTTAATAGCAGTAAGACAAGAAGTTTATACTTTTGAGAGTTCAATCGACGTGCATCAACTATACCTTGCGACAAAACGGGTAGGGGGTTTTATGGAAAGTGTGGTTGTTGTTCTTGAATGTGTTTAATTTTTTTGTGACATTTGTTTATAAAATTTAATAGATAAAATTTCATTTTGCAAGAAAGCTAAAGGAAAATAAATGCTTACATATGCGACTTGATACTTTCAGTGGTAGAAGGTTGCAGTAGGGACTGTTTACTACTGCTGGTAAAGTGACAATCCGTACTGTTCTTTATGCCACATTCTGACGGTCCGTGAAAGCAATTCTATTGCAAATTCGGTCGTCCTGCCCGATTCGGATCAGACACCGACGACAATGAAATAAAAATCTAAACGATTGGTTTTGGAAACAAAGACGTCTCATCCCAACAGTAAAGTTTATATAGAGAATAATCAACAAAATTTTATCTATACGAATTCGGTAAAGATCGAGGTCTGAAAAAAAAAAGCAAGCTGCTACCGAATCATCCACCAGGACTGGCTTATTTCTCCTTTTGTGGGCAAACATCCTCAAATTAATGCAAATACTTCGAGAAGAAAACCTGTAAAAGCAGTTTCGATATTGTGAAATAATTCACTAGTTAAATACCACATCACCACACAGCGAATTTTAGAAGATAATCAAGTGAGAAATATCTATTTTTACAGCTAGATATTTCATAACAAAAAGGTACTTAGTATGCTTCTGGTGGTTATTTAACCTTGTCACCGCTTTATGTAAATGTCCACGTCCAATCTGGTTGACTGTCCTATCTGATCCATACGCGGACAAAACAGTTTACATACGGGTTACCGTATTTTACCTAAGTATTCGGACAGAGAAGCCTGGGCAAACAGTGAAAGTAGAACCGGATATGCTGTCAAACAGATTATAATTGAACCTCGTCGCGAGAAAAAAAGGCTCATCGCACAATTTCCGTTAAATCAGTCAGTCAGGGTGCATGTATGGCCCCTTAGTAAGGTCGCATGTGTATAGTTCTTTGGCTTTAGTTTTCCTTTGGCCTTCTCTTAACGTTAGCGAACAGCACAGGGTCTGGCGCGAGTGCGCGGATGCGCAGTCTCGCCAGAACGTTTGCTGTTCGTATATGTTATAATGGCTCTTTTCCCATTACGCGGTTATTTGAATTATTTCCTTTGTTAAAATAGGAAAGACAAAAATGTATGTTTAGCAGCTGAATGCACATTGTCATATTAGGATCGTTTCCAGAGTTAGCTCCCGTGATCTTGAACTGACAAAATGATCAAGAAAGAGGCAAAGGAGGGGCTACCATTAAGGAAACGGCTCTGTGTATATCAATCCCTAAATTGCGTCTTACGAGTACATATAGGGAAATGGGTGCATACCATTTGTTGAGTTAGCAAAGAAATAGTGCGCTTTATAACATACAATGTAAGCATGGGAAATTGATATTCGGTCCCGAAATAAGTATTCTTTTTTATTATTATTATTATTATTATTATTTTAAATGATGAAATTGATCCTTAGATAATATAAATATATACTAGAAAATTCGTTTTAATGCCCAAACCCTCGTGATGGTTTCTTTTAAATTACTCCGCCAGTCCGGCGATCTCCGTAACTCTCCGACTGATATTTGGACAACTCATTACAGAAAATAGTGCCTTAATATACCCGTTATATTTTCGGTTTTTAATCTAACTGAAAACATATTTTTGTTTGTTCTAATTAAACAAATTCAATATTTTATAAAACGTCGGTAAACCTACTCTAGATACGCAAAGTTTCTTTGTTCAGTGTCCTTGCCCGTTTTACTGACACTGAGCTGACCAGTTCTGATTCCTAGTTCTAATTTCTTAATGCTGATCGCCAAGTGAAAGAGCAGCTAGTACTATTTTTAATGTCTTTGGTATGGCTCAGGCGGGGTTCGAACCCTCAAACTCTCGGTCACAAAGCAGACGCTCTAACAAATGAGCCACTGTGCCAGTTTTGGGGGAACAGGAAATTAAGATTCCAATTTTGGGGAATAAGGGAAAATGCTGATTTATATCAGGAGAACAAAAGAGGGGTGGACAGGTATCCCCTCACCCCTGGAAAGTAAGGGTTAACTGGGTGGTATAACCATAACTCAAACAAACAAATGATGGCTGGCGGGAGAGTGAGAGACAGAGGTACAATTCAGACAAAAATGGATGGGCCGGAGAGAGAGAGAGAGAGAGAGAGAGAGAGAGAGAGAGAGTCTGCAACAAGAGCAAATGGACTTCTTGTACAGACAATCCCCAAATAGATCAGGTGCGGTACCCTAAGAAGAGGTGTTTCATTATCGGTAGAATATTCATAACATCGCAAACAAGCTGGCTGGAACGCAGAAGAAGAGTCGCGGAAAATAACCACACACAATGTAAGTTTACTGATTATCGTCGTTTTAAAGTGCTTACGCTTTACTTTTATTTTTGACAACATTTTTGTCTTTAAGTTAATTACAGTCACATCTCTTATTAATACGGTCTTATTCATTTATATAAAATCAGAAACGAATCGCCTTCTGACACACTAACTCGTCATGCACCAGTTATCGGACTTGACACCAAGATCTTCTAAAAGACAGAGTATGGATACCCGATGTGCAATTTTGAAGGTCTCGGAATGTTACCTGACTCTACTATACATTTTAATCATTTATCTAACCATTGTCAGGCAGACTTTGAAACACTTGCACATACTCTGGCCTGGTAGCAGAGTGGAAATAATTTACCTAGAGACTGATTATCAGCCGACTGGACCCGGCTGAACAGCGCAATCAGTAGTGCATTTGACTGTAGATCTCTAGTGGTCGCAAGTTTGAATCCTAACTTGGCAGCATACTTTTCTACCGATTAATCGCGAAATGATGTCTACCATCATTCTAAGGGCTCTGCTAATTCAAGGAGGGCAGTTATCAGTTGGGCACTCCCGACTTCAGATCATGAGGTCCCAGGTTCAAATCCCTCTTTGGGTCAATATTAATTTCATGGGCCGGCCTCGGTGGCTCAGCTGAATCAGGTGATGATCCGTTGGTGATCAGTAGGTGCGGGATCGACCCCTTCCGGATCGGCAACATTCTTTCGTGGAAATGATCATTAAATATTTTCTAAGGTCGTTCTCTCTCTTCTGCTGATTTAAGAAGGGCAGTTTTCAGTTTCTGGCGAAAGAATGTGCACACTACTGGTTAACCGCTTAGAGGACTAAGCCTGCCCAGTAAAATTGTGGTTAGGTAAACTGACCGCGCTGACCATAACGCCATTAGGTTGACTGTACCGTAAAAACCTCAACACAAAAAAAAAAAACATAAATGTATGGTACTTCATTGTACAGAGTCTTTCATTATCTGTTTATTACATATTCACAGTTTAAAACACCAAATCATCAACTCCATTTTACTACCAGTTGATGTGTCTAAAACCTATTGTCATAACATGACTGAAAGAGTGTTTCCTAGTGATGGGAATCTGTTGGAATTTCATAATCAGTCATCGGTTCAAAGTAAATGAACGATTATGTATTATAATCGGTTTGTTGCTATTAATGTGTTATCTCACACTAATGGCAGAGATCTAAACAGCGGACTTGTTTAGGAGGAGTATTGCGTAATAAGTATGAGATTTAATTATTTCTCCATAAAAAAAAAACAACAACACATGTTATTGGTATTTATTAGAAGCACCTAGGCGAGGTGCTTCTAATGAGTACCAACCACATACGTTTTTATGGAGAATTTGTGAAAAATTTCCCAGAATTATTATCGAATATTCCTCCTTAACTAACAAATACTCTATTTAGAGTTTAAAAATAAATACCCATGTAGAAAGGTATTTACACAGCTTTACATTTACCCACTGGACATTAACCCACCTGGACATTTACCAACATTTCCAGTATCGTTTTTAGCTCACCTGAGCCGAAGGCTCAGGATGAGCTATTATGATCACTTATCGTCAATCCGTAACACATTTGAATGACATTTCTGAAATTCCTGGGCCAATTTTCTTCAAATTTCACATGGAGCCTTATGTTAATAGGGGATTTAAAATTTGTTCATATGGTCACCATCCGGTAATTAAGATAGCCGGTCAAAAACACTTAAAAATCTTCTTCTCCAGAACCAAGAAAGCTTTAGGCCCCATGCATTTGTACGGGGAAAATGATGAAATATCATTTACGGGGAAAATGATGAAATATCATTTTCTCAAAATGTATTAAAGACTAGTAGCTGAAACTTACAATGGATGATTAAAGTAGTTAAACCTTTAAGTTAAAATCAAACTTTTGTCCCCAGGGGGTTATCTGCCCTTGCCCATGGACTATATACATGTATAAAATCATGGCATCTTTAAATGTCTTCTTCTCTGAAACTGCTTGAGCAATTTTTACCAGATTTCACTTGGGGCCTTCTGTCGGAAGAATATTCACAATTTATTCGAATGGTTCTGCGCCATTGAACAAGATGGCCGCCATGCCCATATATGGTAAAACACTTAAATTTTTCTTTTCCAGAACCGAGAAAGCTTAAGTACTTGAATATTGGTATATAGCATCAGGGACTCGAGGTCTACCAAGTTTATTCAAATGATGATCGCAGAGTAACCTTTGACCTTTTTTACGGCAAGGTCAAATTTACCTCCCTATGCATTTATATGGGGAAACGGTTGAAACGTCATTTTCTAAAAATGTATTAAAGATTTATGGCTGTAACTAAAAAGTTTAACTACTTCAATCATCCATTGTAAGTTTCAGCCATTAGTCTTTAATACATTTTGAGAAAATGATATTTCATAATTTTCCCCGTACATATGCATGGGGCTTAAAGCTTAAAGCCTTAAAGCTTTCTTGGTTCTGGAGAGGAAGATTTTTAAGTGGTTTTGCCATATATGGGCATGGCGGCCATCTTAATTAACGGACGGTGACCATTTGAACACATTTTCAATCCCCTATTAACATAAGGCTCCATGTGAAATTTGAAGAAAATTGGCCCAGAAATTCAGAGGAGAAGTCTTTCAAATGTGTTACGGACTGATGACAAGTGATCATAATAGCTCATCCTGAGCCGTACATCCTGAGCCTTCGGCTCAGGAGAGCTACAAATGATACTGGAAAATGTGGTAATTGTCCAGGTTGGTTAATAACCGGAGGGTAAATGTCAAGCTGCGTAAGTACCTTTCAACATGGGTAATTATTTTTTAAAATCTAAACAGAGTATTTGTTAGTTAAGGAGGAATATTCGGTAATAATTCTGGGAAATTTTTCACAAATTCTCCATAAAAACGTATGTGGTTGGTACTCATTAGAAGCATCTCGCCAAGGTGTTTCTAATGAATACCCACAACATATGTTTTATGGAGAAATAATTAAAATCCCATACTTATCACGCAATACTCCTCCTAAACAAGTCCCCTGTTTAGATCTCTGCCATTAGTGTGAGATAACACATTAATAGCAACAAACCGATTATAATACATAATCGTTCATTTACTTTGAACCGATGACTGATTATGAAATTCCAACAGATTCCCATCACTAGGAAACGCTCTTTCAGTCATGTTATGACAGTAGTTTTTAGACACATCAACTGGCAGTAAAACGGGAGTTGATGATTTGGTGTTTTAAGGCGTGAATATGTTATTAACAAATAAAGAAAGGCTCTGTGCAATGAACCACCATATATCCATGTTTGTTTTGTTGAGGTTTTACGGTACAGTCAACCCAATGCGATCATGATCAGCGCGGTCAGTTTACCAAACCACACCATTACTGGGCAGGCTTACTACTCTAAGCGCTAAACCTGTAGTGTGCACATTCTTTAGCCAGAAACTGGCATTTGCCCTTTTTACATCAGCGGAAGAGAGAGAATGACCATAGAAAATATTTCATGATCAAATCTCCTCTAAAGAATGCTGTCGACCCGGAGAGGGTCGAATCCGCAATCTCCTGATCACCAGTTGGACGGGCATCCAACTGGACCACCGAGGCCGGCCCATACACTTATTACCTCAAGAGGAATTTGAACCTGGGACCTCATGATCCGAAGTCAGGAGTGCCAAATTGACAATTGCCCTCCTTGAATTAGCAGACCCCTGAGAATAATGGTAGCAATCATTTCGCGATCAATCTCTAGAAAAGGTCTGATACCAAGCTTGGATTCAAACTGGCGGCCACTAGGGATCTGCAGTCTAATGCACTACTGACTGCGCTGTTTAGCCGGGTCCAATCGGCTGATGATCAGTCTCTAGGTAAATTATTTCTAGCACAAGAGGCCAGCACTACTACTCTGCTACCAGGCCAGAGTATGTGCAAATGTTTCAAAGTCTGCCTGACAACGGTTAGACAAATGATTAATGTGTATAGTAGTAGAGTTAGGTAACATTCCGAGACCTTTAACATCGCACGCCGTGTATCCGTATCCTGTCTTTTAGAAGATCTTGGTGTCAAATATTTTCATTTCATCACCATGTGCATTTCGTTTTACACACCATAGTTAAATTGCACATGCATATGCCAAATATCCAGTTTTGCGGGTATTTTGATCGTCAGTGGAAACGCCTCTTACCACATTTGTATCAGACATGTCTGGTGGCCCTACAGTATTAATACAATTGGCCACTGCTAATTCAATTCATAAGCTACAGAATAACAGTTACTGCACTGAGATGATGATACGATGCAATCTTATTGTAGCTTGTCCTATAACTGGTGCATGACGAGTATGTGTGTCAGAAGGCGATTCTGATTTTCTACAAATGAATAAGACCTTATTAATAAGAGATGTTACTGTAATTTACTTAAAGGCAAAATGTTGTCAAACATAAAAGGAAAGCGTAAGCACTTTAAAACAACGATAATCAGTAAACTTACATTTCGTGGGGTTTATGTTCTGCGTTCCAGCCAGCTTGTTTGTGATGTTATGAATATTCTGCCGATAATGGAACACCTCTTCTTAGGGTACCGCACCTGATCTATTTAGGGATTGTCTGTAAACGAAGTTCATTTGCTTTTGTTGCAGACTCTCTCTCTCTCTCTCTCTCTCTCTCTCTCTCTCTCTCTCTCTACCCCCGGCCCCATCCATTTATTAGTTGTACCTCTCTCTCTCTCTCTCCAGCCAGCCAGCTTTTTGTTTGTTAGAGTTATGGTTATACCACCCTATAAACCCTTAGGGAAGCCCTCCCAGGGGTGAGGGGGTACCTGTCCCCCAACCCCCTTGTTGTCCTGATATAAATCAGTATTTTCCCTTATTCACCAAAATTGAAATCTTGATTTTCTATATACACTGTTCCCCCAAAACTTTCACAGTGGCTCATGTGTTAGAGCGTCTGCTTTGTGACTGAGAGGTGGAGGGTTCGAACTCCGGGCTAGTTCTACCAAAGACTTTAAAAATGATACTTGCTGCTCTTTCACTTGGCGCTCAGCATTAAGAAAGTAGAGCTAGGAATCAGAACTGGTCAGCTCAGTGCCAGTAAAACGGGTAAGGACATTGAACTTAGAAATATTGCTTATTTAGACACTATAAATACTCACACGCCCAATGTTCACCCATCAAAAACTATGATATAACGATGATTCAGGCATAGGGTTTCGTCAGTAACTAGTTTTCGGAATCTTAGCGATTTATCTAGGTTGTTATGAGATTCAGAATATTGACAAATTTTACTGTGACTTAGACTATCTAATGCGAGTTTCTGAAACGTAATAGCTATTCAGACACCTGGACGATCAATGTTGATTTAAGAAGTATTTTCTCCAATATGAATTATCGCGAATAACGCATGATGTTGGAGGGCAGATTACGAAGTATTAATTCACGACAGCGCAGCTTTATGCTTTTCAGTAAAATAAACAGATCATCAATCGAACTATAACGAATGTCAAGAAAAAAAATAGGAATTAAGAATCATGTGTTTTTTTTTTTGTTTGTTTTTTTTTTTTTTTTGTTTGTTTTTTTTTTTTCTTTTCTTTTCTTTTCTTTTTTTTTTTTTTTTTTTTTTTTCTTTGTGCCGTTTCTAGAAATACGACAAGAACTGTGCTTGAACAACAAAAACACATTTTTATGTAATTTCAACACATCACACAGTCACGTTCCAGAGCTGTAACCGATTTATCGGCTGAGCCATGAAATAAATCACCATTTTTTTTACAGAACATTAAAATGCAATGTTATCGATGGGCCGTGCACCCAGTACCATCACACATAAAATCGATACAAATTTACAAAGAAATCATCTTCACAACAGGTACAGATTTTGTTCACAATTTTCCGCCATTTTACACCAGCTACGTGAAGAATCGAACCAGCACCGATGTGTTGCATTAACCTCTGGTGCTCTTACATTTATCAGTGTGATAAAGGGGCATCTATTCCCATGGTCACAACCATACAACGTCAAGACAGGACTGAAAGTCTGTTGACAATGGCATTTACACTCATCTCAAACAAACACCGATGAGTGCATTCTCCACATGACTGTATTGTTTGCAGACTAAAAGATACTTATCCAACAAGGCAACCTGTGTTTTCTTCCTATAATCGTGTATATACGACAAATTCATTCTTAACAAAAGCATAACTGATTCCCCAGCTATGTTTACCTGTTAAGCCTTTCTTGAATGGCAGGTCATAGATAGTTGTCTTCGGCGGTGGGGGGCGGGGGTGTTCCGAGGAGGTTCCCGTAACATCAGTTATCCCACATGGGTCACCCATAGGACCAATCCTCTTCTTGGTATTTATAAATGACCTGACTGACAAGGTAAAGTGACAGGTGAGACGGTTCGCCGATGACACGGTCGCAGGTTAGATAAAATCATATTTGATCGCATGTTAAACAAAAGGATTGGACACAAGTTATAAAAACTTTAGTAAGTCCTCTCCCTACAGCATGAAATACTTTAAAGATACAATGGTGCAAACAACATTTTACACGACCGCCTACCTGGTAATAGCAAAACCGGCTGATTCTCAGCAGCTCCAAACTGACCTTGATATTCTCCAAGTCTGAGAACATGAATGGGATATGGAATATAACCCGTCCAAAAGTCAGGTAGTCCATGTAACCAGGTCGTGATCACCCCACCCAACATCTTATACCCTTCATGGCTAAACGCTTGAAGTGGTATCATCTGCCAAATACCCGGGTGTCGCTATATCAAGCGACCTCTCATAGAAGTCCCATGTCACGTGAATAACTAACACAGCCAATGGCCCTCGGTTTTCTTAAAAGAAACTAAGTGCAAAAATCCTCAGCTGAGAGAAAGAGTATACAAGGCTATTGTCCGCCTCCAACTGGAATAAGCTGCCTCAGTTTGGTATCCCCATACCCAGGATGGCGTTAACAAGACTTAGATGGTGTAGAGGAAGTCTACTAGATGGGCTCTGGGTGATTATTCACCATATTCCAATGTCACAGACATGTCTGTACAACTTGGGTGGCGCACCCGTGAGCAGCGGCGTGCTAATTCAAGACTTATCCTTTTCTGTAAGATTGTCTATGGATATGTTAGTATTAACATATTTTATTGCAACTTTACATGAAGAATATACATGTATGCAATGGGGTTGGGCCACAAGTTCTCTCAACATTTGTTACGGCCCTCCCCTACAATTTTAACACACAACAACAATCACATGACATTGCCAAAAAATTCAGTAATAAAAAGTATGCAGTACTTGTTGGATGAAACTCGATAAATAAATAAATAAATAAATAAACAAATAAATAGGATTGTGTGTCTCTATACGTGGAGGTTGTGGCACAGGAGGATATCAGCGATAGAGTAGTAATTTGTCTACTTACTGATTTCCAGAGAATCTACCAGTATCCTTTATGTATGTCTGAACAGATTTGAATAGAGACATACTGACCTCTTAAGACATCTCGATAACGCCATAGTGTAGGCCCAGTCAGCATTCTACATAAATTTATATCGGGCCGTCATCGGCCCGTCAGGGTAGCTGACGGGCCGATGACGGCCCAATGTAGATTTACGTAGAATGCTAGCTGGGGGATATCCAGGTTTAGAGAATGAAAAGTGCGGGTTTCATTAAACAGTCGTATACGTTCGTTTAAATTATTCGGGCAGCGAAAAAAGTAATGTTCCGCATTCTCGATTTCTAAGTTGCAATTACCAAATGGGTTAATTAGCAAAAAAATTTGATGCAAGTCGCTATTCAAATTACTGCATTCATTTCTTATTCTTGCATGCATAACAGATACATATCTATCACCATATAAGTAATGTTGCGGTACTCCGTGGATTGTCGAGTTGTAACGTTTTATTTCATACTTAAAGGAACTGAATGAAGAACTAACTGGTCCGTATATTTTCATCAAGATTATTCCATAACGGAACAGAAGACAGTATGCAAGAGTTTCGAAATAGTTCTGTTCTACAAAATGGAACAGTAATGTTATCTCGGTTTCTTAATGGATAGTTAGTAGTTCCTCGTATGTGAGGGGGGGGGGGGGGAGGGAGGGGGTGCGGGAATAATATCGCTTATAAGAGGGTATTTGTCCATTAATGCTTTGTACATAAAATATAGTTTCTGATTCTTGCGGCGTTCAGATAATGCAACCCACCCACATTCTCTATATAACTTATCGAGTGAAACTGATCTAGTCAAGCCAGTAACTATTCTAGCAGCTTCGTTTTGTAACTTTTCTAGAGCATAAGCATCTTGATCGGAACAGTTGTCCCAAACTACTGATGAGTATTCTATTATTGGTAAGACATGGATATGTTGCTGTACCGCTCCCAACTTCTGTCATAGCCCAGACTCGTACCGCTAGAACTTTACACCCATTAGCTTACATACAGTTCCCTGCCCGGACTGAGTATTATAAGTATTCATTTTACCCACTTGCAGTTGTTCAGTAGAATAACCGTCCAACTCTCATTGCCACCTTGACATGCCTTGACAGCTTCAAGCTAGCTGTCAGCCAGGTGTGTCACATGAAACCATAATTTTACCATCACTATATTAGCCTCACTTTTTGGCTTGTGCGTACGCGCGCAAGCCATTTAGAATAGAAAGCTCCTTCCGGTTTCAGTCTGTATTTGTCCTCGTTTTCAGGGCCCAGTCATCTTTAGAACCAGGAATAGGCCATTGATACGGCGGTCGTGTATTTTCACACGGCTACCGGGTGTATAAGGTGTCGGACAACCGGCAGACGGGTAAATAACCAACGGCTGCTGTCACGGCGGCCGTATATGAAACATGAATTTTGACCAGTAGCTCGATTACTATATGGAATATTTTATAAAATTTTACAGATGTATAGACTACTGTGAGTTGCATAATCTGTTTTTAGTTATCTGTCCTTGATATACGTGAAAAAAAGTCATTTTTGGCCAAAGGCCTTTTATGGAATATCTTAATGAAATTTTACGCTGTAAAGAATACTAAGGTTAAGGGCCACTACTCGAAACTTTGGTAGGGAGCATCAGGGTGACTTCCGATCGGTAATCCAAGATGGCTGCCATGGCGGCCATCTTGTAAATCTATTTTTCACTTCTTCTCCTGAACTGAAAGTCCAATTGACTCGAACCTGGGTTAGGAATGACATATAGATAAAAAATAGCTAAATTGTTCCGATCGGAAGTCCAAGATGGCGGCCATGGCGACCATTTTAAAATCTATTTTTCACTTCTTCTCCTGAAACGAAAGGCAAATCAACTCGAAACTTTGTAGAAGCATAGGGATGACTGATAGATCAAAAAAGGCTAAAATCCTTCCGATCGGAAATGCAAGATCTATTTTTACTTCTTCTCCTGAACTGAAAAGTCAGTTGACTTGAATCTTGGTAAGCATCATCGAGGTGACTTGTAGATCAAAAAATAGCTAAAATTGTTCTGATCGGAAATACAAGATGGCTGCCACAGTTGCCATCTTGAAAATCTGTTTTGAACTTCTCCTGAATAGAAAGGCCCACTGACTCGAAATACGTTAGGAGATATCAGGGTGACTTGCTGGTCAAAAATGGCTAAATCATTCTAATCGGAAATCCAAGGTGGTCGCCCTAGCTGCCATGTTGAAAATCTATTTTGAACTTTTTTCTCCTAAACCAAAAGGACAATCGACTCAAACTTCATTAGAAGTATCGGGGTGACTTGTAGATCGAAAGTAGCTAAAATCGTTCTGATTGGAAATCCAAGATGGCCGCCATCTTGAAAATCAATATGAACTTCTTCTCTTGAACCGAAAGGCCAGTTGACTCAAACTTGTCTGGTAATCAGATGAGCGATACAGGGCCATCTTGGCTCTCTTGTATTGAGATTTGAAGTAAATTGCCGATATTTATGGACAATTTAAATCCTTTTACAGGGTATATTTGACCACATACGGGTGACAATTAGCGTTTTGGGAATAGATTTACTGGCCGATGGCGCTCGTGTAAAAGTGGTACACTTTTTTAGAACAAAATCATAAAGAAATTGATCGGGAATGTTAAAGGCTGGTACTCAGACGTTATCGTTGGATGCTTGGCTCTGCTACTTTGGACAAACTTGGAAATTATTCGCGAATTTTAATTTTCGCGGATCAAGACCGACCGCGAAATTCCGCGAATATTAGACGACGCGGATACGAGGGAAAGTCAATAAGTAACCAGCCTATCCCATTTCCAATTGACCGAGACACCCAAGATTTTCACGCCTTGTTTCAATACATGTTTTAGGCCTGAGGGCAAAATTGCACCCTTATCGTGTCATTCACTCATAAGATATTGAATGTCAAACATGGCTAGCGATGCAAAAGTAAACTTTTCGTCAAAAGTTGAGTACCGTGCTGCAATTCGGTACTTGTATTTGAAAGGGAAAACAGGTCAGGAAATATATTGCGAGTTGACCAATGTTTATGGGTCTTCTGCACCATCGTATGCACAAGTTAAATTCTGGGTTGGGGAATTCAAACGCAGTAGAACGTCTTTAGATGAAAAAACCAGGTCTGGACGCCCATCAGATGCCACCGATGAAGAAATGTGTAATAAAGTACGGGATCTGGTGTACTCTGATAGGCGAATTAAGGTGGAAGAAATAGCGAATGCATTACACATTTCACATGGTAGCGTTTCAACTTTACATGATCGCTTGGGTATGCACAAGCTAACAGCCCGTTGGGTCTCAAAATCCCTTAGCGACGAGCAAATGGCAACCAGAGCATCAGTATAGAGTACATTGTTGAAGCGGTTTAGGTCAACGGAAGATGATTTCCTTTCACGTCTGGTGACTGTAGATGAGACCTGGGTCCGTTATTATGAGCCAGAGAATAAAGCTCAAAGTAGCCAGAGTGTAGGGCCGGGGTCTCCGAGGCCAAAGAAGTTCAAAACGCAACCCTCTGCTGGCAAGGTGATGGCAACTGTATTTTGGGATGCACAAGGCGTTATTATGTTGAACTTTCTAGCAAAGAAAAGTACAATAACAGTTGCGTATCATGCAAATTTGCTCGACCAACTGAGAACTGTGATCCGTGAAAAACGCCGAGGTAAACTCTCCAATGGGATTCTGCTCCAACAGGACAATGCGAGAGTCCACACTTGCAAAAATTGCAATGGATGCTGTTGAGCGGAATGGATACGAGCTAATACCACACCTCGCCTATTCTCCGGATTTAGCTCCTAGTGACTATTTCCTATTCCCAAACTTGAAAAAGGATATCCGTGGACGTCATTTCCGGTCCAACGATGAAGTCGTGGCGGTAGTTGAGGAGTGGGTCAGAGACAAGGACCCTGGCTTCTTCAGTTCTGGGCCCATGGCACTGGACCACCGTTGGTCCAAGTGCATCATTCTAGAGGGCAATTACATCGAAAAAGAGGAGATCGATATCACCAAGAAATAAGTTAGGATTGTTTTTATTATTGACTCGCCCTCGTATTTGAGCCAAAAATCAAAAAGAAAGGTTTTTTTGTAAAACATAAATAGTTATATAAATATAAAACACCCACTGTGCTCGGGTGAGAGGGGGGGGGGGGGGGGGGGTGGGGGGGGGGTGCTGGAGGAGGGTTACTTCCAATATATCGCATAGTGCGGATGTGCGTGCCGATTGGCGCTGCCAGGTATATGATAGGGCCCCTTTTGTCAACAAAAAGTATATGACTGACCCCGTTTTTCTTGATTGGTTTATGAAAGGCATCACTTTTTCTGACATCCCAGTTATGCACATATTTTTCACTCAGAGATTTTTAGGCTGCTTGTTATCTTAGTATTTAATGAATTGACTATTTGTCTAACTACCAGCAATAAATGGGTACCAAAAATCAACGGGCAGTATATGAATGGGTCAACAAAATTAATATGATCTAGTATATGATATGGGTCCGTTTTTTCAAAGGCCAGGTATATGAATGGGGCATGTTTCGAAATACTGTGTCGCACACCCGTACCAAAAGTTACTCTCCCCCGACCCCCGCCCCCGCCCCCAACCCCCACCCCCGAGCCGCCCCCCACCCCCATCCCCACCCCAGAGCAACTGTGGTAATGCACGTACAACAATATACTAAGGTCCGAGAATATACCCAAGTCTTCATGTTTACTCAGGATGATGAATGAAGCGTCTGTCCTTGGCATGAGCATGCAGAGTGCTCCTAGGTGCAGGCTGATCTGGTAAGCTCCCAGGGGTAAGATACAATCTGCGTGTGTACTATAACGTCAGTTCCCACTCAACGATCTATTTATACACATTACGGTATTAGTCTGATGTAAATTCAGCAAAACTCGATCAATGAAACGGAATGAAACCGAACTCCCATTGTGCAATATAAGCACTAAAATTCATTGGGAAACGAATCTTTTCTTAGTTCACATTTCCATTATGTATATATTATTGAGATATACATTTGTTGTTGTTTGTATGTTTTTATTTTGTTTGTGTTGAGGTTTCACGGCCCAGTCAATCGCATGGGAGCATATCGAGCGTGGTCAGTTTACCTAACCACACGTTTACTGGGCAGGCTAAGTCTTCTAAGAGGTTAACCAGTATTGACAGAAACTGAAAACTGCCCTTCTTGAATCAGCGGAAGGGAGAATATGACCGTAGAAAATATTCCATGAACATTTTCCATGAAAGAATGTTGCCGACCCGGCAGTGGCCGAACCCGCAACCTGATCAGCACTGAGACTCCAAGGCCGGCTTGTATTCTTTTATATTAAGAAAAAAAATATTATGTACAAGATACTTTATATATTAAAAAAAATAACCTAGTATGGTGACCTGTGGCTTAAGGTTCCCAGCTGTATTACATCAAATATAAAATTAAAACCAAAAGTCACAGTTCAGCGCATAGGGTTACCCAGCAGGCACACAACGTTGATACAATGTCAAGTCGACGTTGATTCAACGTGAAGACGTTGAATCAACGTTAAATGGACGTTGTTTCGACGTTGTGTGCCCGCTTGGATTTATGCATTTACCCAGCAGGCACTAAACGTTGAATCAACATGGAAAAAACGTCGATAACATTGTTTCAACGTTAAGGCAAGTTTGAGTCAACTATGTATACTTGGTGGACATAATTATGAATATATCAATAGAATGATATTATTTAACTTGATAAGAAATCACAAATGCGAAATATCATCAATCGATAGGCGGTTCCATGAAATAGAACGTCACCCCGATCCATCATCTCCACGCTCCAAGGGAAAATAAAAACAATTAACCGAAAACAATCGGAACGCAAAGCACCTATAAAAGTCGTATTAAACACATGGAAACCTGAGAAAATATCTTTATATGTCTTCATAGCATACTCTTATGTTATGGCTCCTTTAACAGCAGGGTCGGGATTTCAAGTTCTCACATCATCACGCTTCATTACGAAAACATGCCTATTCAAATATACTGAAAAGTTAAACACCGAAAAATTGAAAATTTTCAGACAAAAAATTCAAATATTTTTCATATTTCTGCTCAAAACATATATTGTGGTACTCTTTAGAACCGCCTCGCAGAGGCGTTTCTAACGAATACCCACAATCTATGTTTTTGAGCAGAAATAAGTAAGATAATGTATACCCCTATATAAAAGTGGGGTTTAAGGGGTTTGAATTATATAGGCATGTTTTCGTGATGTTATCTGTGGCACGACCCATATTGTGACAATCTGTACATAGTTGAACATACAAGAAATTAAGCCCTGGTGACGGGGCCTGGCCCCGAGGTTATAAAACTTTTTTCATGCTCAACTCAGCTGAGCATGAAATTGTCTCAGCTAATAAATATGAAAATGCCAACAATATTTGATATTTTCATATTTATTAGCAGAGAAATTTTCATGCTCTGCTATGTTTAGCAAGAAAAAAATTGCAATTGTCAGTAATTTGAGATTTATTAGCAAGACAAATTTCATGATCAGCTGAGTTGAGCAGGAAAAACGTTTTATAACCTCGGGCCCTGGAGGAGGTGCTCCCAAGTGGGAGGAATCTAAACAGAACAGTAGCAGTAACAGATAGCCTGATAGTACGACATTCGAAGAGAAATGCTATAATACGATACATGACAAAAAAAACAAAAACAGGTTATCTATCGTACAGCCTGGTCTTGATCTTAACTACGTATAGTAGATATATTCTGCAAGGTCAGCGACCTGTAAACGGTCAGCGACGACACTGACCAGACTGTGTGGATACAAAGGCGGACGTTTTGAATCTGTCAGAATGGTTTTCCAAACAGCGCCTAACGGAATGTTGCAAAACATGCGTTTCCTAACGAAATAGAACGTGTTTACCTTCGGCCATATTGTTTTGAGTATATATTAAAAAGCATCCTTAGAAAATTTACACGTCGCAGAAGACTATGAGCCAGACACGTGGAACGTTCACAGGTAGCAAACTTTTATTCATTTATTTATTTATTAAAACATTGCTAAAAAAGGCTTATTGACTCATGTCCCATGTATATCTCGTTATTGCGTCGGTCATCTGTTTATATATTGAAGCGCCCTCTTTTGAAATACCGTAATAACCCTACACATTGGAACAGACAGGCCTGAGCAAACCGCGTAGTCCTAGATCAGACGCCACAGAGTGCTGTGTCTGATCAGGGTCTAAACTGTTTGCCACTTGTCCAACAATATTCTAAACACATCAACGGGTAGTGGAACAGACTTTAACAAATTATAAACGTGATACAAAATGGGCTCAGTGGTGAGCCCACTGCCGCTAGACCTAGAGGTACCAGGATCGATCTCGGCGTAGGCAAGGGAATTTCGGTGTCCGAACACGCATTCCTTAAACTTGTGTCATTTGCAGGGATGACATGAAAACAATGCGCCGTCATTCGGGCAGAGAAAGTCACTCCTTGTGCACACCCTGCGGTAATTCAAAATGCTTAATTGTAGACCGTCAACCTACAAACCCGGATCTGCCTAGAATGTCCGCAATGGCGTATGGCAGTACAGTGATTCCTCGTTATAACAACAGCATTTCTTCCCAAAGATGTTGTCATTAAAATGAATTTGCTGTTGGTCAGAATCTGAGTACAGAATACTTAATGAGCAGGTCGATATGTAAGAAAGGTCTTTTGTTATTTTCTCATAGAATATTTGTTTTGGATATTTGTTAGAATCGCCTCATTGAGGCGATTCTAACAAATATCCAAAACATATGTTGCTTGAAGTTTTAATGCAAAATTTCTCATTAAGCGAAGGTTTCGTGACCTCAGAGTTCGTGACATTCAAATTGTCATTATATAATGAGTTTTGTCGTTGTATCGAGTGTCGGTATAAAGAGGGTTGACTGTATATAAAGAAAACAATACAGGACAAGTACGGTAAGGAGTTTAAGTGTCCCAATAATTAGAGCAAATGTGGTATTTTGTTCAGTTGCACTGTCAATGCAAGAACTTCGCTAAAGTCAAATTTAGAAGGGGTCGAAAGGTCAAAATTGAGGCATGATACAAAAGATTGAAAGTATTAGGTCAGAATGAGTGAAGTTAAAAGTAGTTTAATAACATAGTTTGACGCTTATGGTGATTTGTGATATCGCCGTGTCTATTTCGTTTGGGGATGGGGACATGTAAATACGAAGTCCTTGGCTTTTTTTTCTGAATCCCTGTTGAAATATGGCTCATGTTTATATGTATTGTATCTGTACGTACAAATAAAATATGTTTAAACCAAATATGAAATCAGAATTTTTGTCCTTTACCACTCTCAAGGCTAATTCAGCAGACAACAAATTGACGAGTTTTTTTCTTCTTATTATTATTATTATTTTTTTATTTTTTTTCAGAAAACAGGATTCAAACTTTCATGCAAATTCACAATTTGAATGAAATGTTAAACCCTATTTTCTGGAAAATATAAGAAAAATATCTTCATTTTGTCGACTGCTGAATATTTAATCCAGCTTGCTAAGGGTTAAGGTATTCAAAAGACTGTCATGTACAATTATCAATGAACACCGAGGCAAGACAGACCGAACTTGTGTATTTCACGTGAAAATTGTGAACGTTTTACGGCCCCAGGCTTCATAGCTACCGTAATTACTCTAGATAATCAGATATCTTAACCCTTGTCCTGCTGAATAAATTAGGATGCCACACCCGTTTCTAATTTTAAGCCAATCAGATTACTTGATCCAGGTTGTTGATATAAATCCACATACTTAATGGCAAACAGTGCAGATCCAGATCAGTTGGCTTCTTCAGAAGCCAACTGATCTGGATCTACACTGTTTGCAAAGGCAGGATATATCCGGGCTCAGCAGGACAAGGGTTAATCCGTGCCATTCTTGCCCTAAACTTTGAACAAGTCTGTTTTAAAACGTGTCGACATGTCAAAAACTTCTGAAGGATTCTTTTTTTCTTTCTTTTTTTTTTTTTTTTTTGGTGGGGGGGGGGGGGTGGGGGGGTTGAAGTTTACGGCCCTTTCAAGAACATTTCACTTATTTCGAGCCGATCTTTCATCAGAAGTGGGAGAAAAACGGAGAACCTGGGATATAAAACCACCTGACCATCCCTAAGCAGAACTTGGCTTTCCCACATGTGACCCGAGCGAGGCTCGAACCACAGTGGTGAAAAACCTAATGGATTAATAGTCAGCTCTTCTATCCTTTAGGCTACGGGGGCCCGCCACTTCTGAATGAGTGACGAACAGTGCGGACCCTGTTACCATACTTGTCCTAAAGTTTGAACAAACTTATTTGACTACCTGTTGGTATGTCTAAAGCTTGGGGTGGGGGTGTTGGAGGACCTACTCTGGGTTTTGCCTGCTACATTGGCCAGTATTATTCTTTTGAAATTTGAGTTTTACATAACAACAGATAAGGCGTTTTTTTCATCCAAAAAATGCTGATATCTTTCTTAGTTCTCCATGAAAACATATGTTGTGGGTATTCATTAGAAGCGCCTCGCCGAGGCGCTTCTAATGAGTACAACAACATATGTTTTCATGGAGAAATAAGAAAACTATTATACGGATACCCTCTCTTATCTGTAGCTATGTTTTACTGTTTGTCCCTATGGTCTAAAGACTACTAAATGAGCAGCAAACAGTGTAGTCCCGGATCAGACGCCGCGTTCTGCAGCGTCTGATCAGGGTCTACACTGTTTCCACAGGCCTGTCTGTCCCAATAGAAAGGGTTATTACGGTTTGCAGTGGTCTTGGTTTCGCCAAGTTCTGGCGAAGAGAACGAAGAATCTGCTATAGCTAAGGTGCACGACCTAGCTCATTCTTGCCAAGTGCGTCTACGTAGCCTCGATCTTTTGACGATTCCTTTTGCCTGATCTTGTAAATGTCAGTGTTTATACAACATTTACCAAAATAATCTATATTGTTGAAGAGTTATGGTTATTACCGTATGTTGGTCTCGTCGTTGTCTTGGTCAAGAAACAAGTTACATTCGGCAACTTCTATTCAAATATATAGTAAAATTCAACGCTAAAAAAAACAAACAAAAAACAAAAAAAAAAAAACAAAAAAAAAAAAAAACAGAAAATTTTCAGACAAAAAACTGATATTTTCATATTTCTGCTCAAAACATAGATTATGGTACTCGTTAGAACCGCCTCGGCGAGGCGGCTCTAACGAGTACCAACAATCTATGTTTTTGAGCAGAAATAAGAAAAATAAAGTATACCTCTGTAAACCCCTGTTTTACTATATAAAGGTGTGGTTTAAGGGGGTTCTAACGAGTACCCACAATCTATGTTTTTGAGCAGAAATAAAAATAATGTATACCCTGTAATCCCCAGTTTTACTATATAACGGTGGGGTTTAAGGGAATCAAAATTATATAGGTATGTTTTCGTGATGCCATCGACGTAATTTCTGAATATCTATTTTAGGAGGACAGGTTTCTTATACTACAGATATGTACAATCAACAGCATAATCGCCACAACGACACTGAGTTGATTGATATGGTACGTATTTTAACCCTTAAAGCACCAAGCAAACAGCTGTAGCTGCCGTTGTTATTATTATTATTAGTAGTAGTAGTGGTAATATTGTTGTTGTTAGTGTTGATAACTTTGTCTTATTATTATTATTATTACTATTATTATTATTATTATTATTATTATTATTATTATTCAGGGAAAATTAGGGGAAAATAAGGATTGACATTTCATGTGAATCGACTTGTACGATTCATATGAAATGGTAAGTCATATGCTTTGCTTATCTGACAGTAGTAGTAGTAGTAGCAGTAGTAAAGAAAATAAAGTTTGACGCATCAGCCAGACGATTCATATGAAATGACAATCTTTATTTGTTCTGAACCATAAAAAACACAAGTGTTTCAATATGTCGTCCGCTATAGCTCTAACTGACGATTTAAAGGTTAACATTCCACTTACTGAAAGGAGTGTCTAACTACAATGTACATGTATACAGTCTTACCCGAAAATCGTACTTTAAAAAAGTATTTCAAAATGTCCTCTGGTACAATTGTTATTGGCGGGGAGTTGAAAAATGACACCAATAGCGGTACTTAACCTTTACCACTTTCTGGGTTAATTCAGCAGACGACAAATTGGTAATTTTTTTTCACTTAAAACAAAATTTGACATGTCATGCAAATTGTCTCCATGAAATTTCAGTTCCTGTTTTCTGGGTAAAATAAGAAAAATATTTCAGAATGACGTCTGCTGAAAATTTTGCCCAGTGTGCTAAGCGTTCAGCAAGCTACCTTAAACATAACTCTTCATCCCTGAGTTTGTAAAGTGAACTTTTCTATCTTCTGGTATTTAAGGTTATGTATGTACTGTGAAGTGAAATATTCGCTTTCTAATAACTAGTTATTATGATGCGAATATTACACTCCTTAGCATATAGATCTAACATATATCTTAGCTACAGATAAAAGTGGGTATCCACATAATATTTTTCTTATTTCTCGACGAAAACATATGTTGTGGGTACTCATTAGAAGCGCCTCGCCGAGGCGCTTCTAATGAGTACCCACAACATATGTTTTCGTCGAGAAATAAGAAAGATATCAGTATTTTTCGGATGAAAAAAACGCCTTATCTGTTGCTATGATATATACGTATGTATACAAAATCAATAGGTATGTCTGCGTTCAGTTGCAAAATTTACACCAAAGAAAGATTGATCATGAAATATTTTCTACGGTCATCCTCTCCCTTCCGCTGATTCAAGAAGGGCAGTTGTCAGTTCCTGGTAAAAGAATATGCACAATACTAATTAACCGCTTAGAGGACTAATCATGCACGGTAAAAGTGTGGTTAGGTAAACTAACCGCGCTCGACACGACCCCCATCGGGTTGACGCGGCTGTAAAACCTCAACACAAACAAACATTTAAGAAAAACGGAATGGTAAAAAGTGTCGGTGAGATCTGGACAGACGATTCTCTCAGAATCGACCGCAGTCATGTCAAACAGTTAAACACTGTGTCTATGTTTTCTTACATATTTATTTGTCGTGTTTAAGTATTATTACCGAACGCTCAGCACACGACACTTGGAAATATTCTTTTTTTTTTTCCTGAAAATATACTTTGACCATTCATGCAAATTGTTTGGGAATGGTTGGGTGAGGCAAAGGTGTCGTGTATCTTACGTCGCTTGGGCGTCCAACTGATATTGGCTTACAGTTGGGCAAGGCCTGCTATCCTTGCAGCAGGTAAGGGTAGAGGGGGAATATTTGTATTTCTTCAGTTTATTCACTCTCATTCATTTTCCTTTCTCCCCTGTCCTGTCTTTCATCTCCACTTCTGTCTGTTCTATTCATCTTCTCGCTTTCTCCGAGACAACACAAAATGACCCACATTGGTTGACGTGTTGTTAAACCCCAACAAAATCAATCAAACAATCTGGGTAATACATAGCAACAGATAAGGCGCTTTTTTCATCCGAAAAATGCTGATATCTTTCTTATTTCTCCACGAAAACTTATGTTGTGGGTACTCATTAGAAGCGCCTCGCCGAGGCGCTTCTAATGAGTACCCACAACATAAGTTTTCGTGGAGAAATAAGAAAAATATTATGTGGATACCCCCTCTTATCTGTAGCTATGTAATATAAGTAACATATAATCATTTTGTTGTTTGCTGGATACACCTAAAGAGGTAAAGGCATAAATTACATCCTTGGACTAATCTTAACCTTAACCGCTTTCTGGGCTAATTCAGAAGACGACAAATTTGTGATATTGTTTTCTTTTACCCAGAAAATAGGATTTGTCTTTTCATTCAAATTTCCTCCATCAGAGGCAACCATGAAAACGGGATGTGACATTTCGTGCAAATTGTCTGAAGACAATTTGCATGAAATGTCAAATCCTGTTTTCTGGAAAAAACTAAGAAAAAAATATTTCAAAATGTCTTCTGCTGAAAAAATTTTATCGCGAGAGCTAAGCGTTAAAGGACAGGCTAGTTTTGAAAGCCCATCTGTTTCAAAGCCCAATTTAGAAAACTCTGACTAAAGTCCAGCGTTATATTAGAGTCGTATATTTAACGTTTTGCATGCTGGATAATAATTTCAGCAGATGCTATTTTGAGATATTTTTCTTGGCTTTTCTTTCTGGAAATTAGGCTCTGACATGCCATGCAAATTGTCGCCATAGGAGACGATTTGCTTAAAATGCCAAAGCTTGTTTTCAGAAAAATAAGGGAAAATTAAGAAAATACCATGAATTTGTCGTCTTCTGAATTAGCCCAGTAAAGGTTCAGTAATTACTGAAGGAAATGAAAATCAGTTAGCATTTTTTAACAGGTCAACAGCCGCTAGGTTTAACCCTTAAAGTGCCAAGAAAAACTGCATCTGAAAATGTCGTCTGTTTATGTCGTCTGCAGAATATTCTTGCAGACTTCTCAAACCTAGTTTTGCATACAGGCAAACAGTGTAGACCCATATCAGACTGCTGCCGTCTGATCTGGGTCCACACTGTTTGAAAAAACGACTTGTAAAATCACAAGCAGATGACAAAGCAGACGACAATAGTTGTGGCTGGCGCTTTAAGGGTTAACCCTTTAAGCGATAAGCAGTATTGTAGCAGATGGTATTCTGAAACTGTTTTTTTTTTTTTTTTTTTTTCAAAAAGATAAGACATTTCATATGAATCGACTGCTAGGCAGACCATTCACATGAAATGTCAAGCCTTTTTTTCTGTGAAATAGGAAAAAAAAACTTCGAAGTGCCGTTTGCTACAGTTGTGATAAGCACTTTAACTAATTTAAGTAGAAGGGACATTGACAAACGGTGTAGACCCAGATCAGACGCCGCAAAACGCGGCGTCTGATCAGGATCTGCACTGTTTGCATTCAAAATAGAAATTCCATACAAGATAGTAATTATTATAACCAAGAGTGAAGTTTGTTGTTATTTTTAAAGGGACTGTCGTAAAAGTAATAACCAGTAAAGTAATATGGTGTCATTTGTCAGTGATGCGGTGTACGGAGACATAGGATGAGATTGGTTCACTAGGAGGCGGAAGTCATACTCGAATCTGCTTGACAGCGGAACATTCATTGGACACACCCCTCTCATTTACGATTTCATTCAAGAGCGGCGTGTCTCATGTCTCCGATTAGATGTTTTATCACAAAACTTGCCAAAATTTTCTTTATCTCCGGTACATCACGAAAACATGCCTGTGTAATTTTGACCCCCTTAAACCCCACTTTTATATAGTAAAAATGGGATTTACAGGGGTATACATTATTCTTCTTATTTCTGCTCAAAAACATAGAGTGTGGGTACCCGTTAGAACCGCCTCGCCGAGGCGGTTCTAACGAGTACCCGCAATCTATGTTTTGAGCAGAAATGTGAACATTATCTGATTTTTTATCTGAAATTTTCAAATTTTTTTTGGTGTCAAATTTTCAGTATATTTGAATAGGCGTGTTTTCGTAATGATTACGTATTTCTGTACGCACATAATAACATTTAATGCATTACGTTGACACACTTATATAAAATTTACAGTCGAATCTCGATAGCTCGAACACCGATGGCTCGTTTACCACGGATAATTCGAACTCGTTTTTTGTGTTCATACGAAATTCTTCCGAGTGCTCAAGAAAAGTATGCTGTGTGTACTCATTAGAATCGCCTCAACGAGGCGATTCTAATGAGTACATTCAGCATACCATTATTTTATAGAAGATCGAACAAAAATTCCCTAAATTATCGCCATTTGCTTCCTGACATGGCGCTATGATTAACCCTCGGTGGCTCGAACAATCCATAGCTCGAACAAATTTTCATGGTCCCAAGGATGTTCGAGCCATTGAAGTTCGACTGTATACTTAACTATAGTATTAGATAAGCCGATGTTTTTAACAAAAAAAATCATTTCTTCACAAAATAAAGTGGTACTTATTAGAATTGCCACTTAGGGGGCACTTCTAATGAATCTTCACAACATATTGGCCCATTAACCCATTTATTCCGAATTTACTCTTCTACATCACCTCTTTGGACAAGTCCATTACCTATGTGAAGGTAGGTTGTGTCTGGTTAGTTTTTTTATTATTACCAGGTTTTATGGAAAGTATTTGAATTTGAACATAATGCAAACAGTGTAGACCCTGGTCGGCGGCGTCTGATCTGGGTCTCCATTGTTTGCCAATGTCCTTTCTGGTGGACGCTAGGCATAAATGGGTTAAGGCAAATTTATGCAGTAAGAAAAGTTCCTATAAGTAACAAAGAAATTGAAAAGCTGATTTAAAAAGCCGCAAACTTCTAAAATCTCCCCAATAATGTAGACCCTCTCAAACTTTGATTTTTACTTTATATCATGGGGAAGCATGGGGGTAAGCATTGAATAGATTTGTCAACACTTAGCACTCTGGGTAAAAATTTCAGCAGACGTAATATTGAAATCTTTTTTTTTTTTTCTTATACTTCCCAGAAAACAGGTTTGAAATTTCATGCAATTTGCATGACATATCGAATTCTGTTTTCTGGGAATAATAAGAAATGCATTTCAAAATATCGTCTGCTGAAAATTTTACCCAGAGTGCAAAGGTGAAGATTGTGCTTGTCTTTTCATTTCAGCCTCACGATGCATATCCGGTCAGACACAAGGTGATGCCGTTTGATTGGTTCATTTGTTCCGTGCTCGGATACATCTGCTTCCCGTGTACGGGAGTCTGTGCAATGTACTATGCTGTTCGGGTAAGTATGGTCTGTCTCCATTTCTTTTCCGGTAGACAAGGGTACAGTGAACTAATTATTTTCCCCCATAGCGCTCCATATTAATCCACTCATTTGATGGTTAAGATTTCTTTTCAGGGTAAGGCTGACCTGCCAAACTTTGTTTTAATTTTAAGACCAGGCTTAGCAAAGCAAAATAATTAAAGTGAAATACCACCAACGCCAGCACTTACTGTGACTTATTGGAGGCTGAATGTAGCAACCCCTCGATTGGCAGATATCACAAATTGGTTGCCTGTGCCCACAACCTGATGCTGCGTAATATATACTACAGAGAAACCTGTGTAAGAGAGCCACCTTTGAGACTGACTTTAAATAGCTGTTGATGTGAAAAAGGCGTCCGTCTTATAAAGGTCCATGTCATGTAATTTTGCTAGCAAAATTACATGACATTTACCTTTATAAGACAGCCACCTTTCCACATCAACCACTAAAGCCAATCTCAAATGTGGCTTTCTTACACAGGTTTCAATGTATTCTGGTCATTTCCCTTTGCAGGAGACATATTCAGCAGACGACAAATTTGTGGTATTTTTCTTTTTCCGGAAAACATGATTTGACTTTTCATGCAAATACATGCTTTGACATTCCATGCAAATTTTCCATTGGAGACACCTTATAAACTTATTGTACTTGTCATAAAAAGTGAACAGCACAATTTAACGGTGTGTCTTTTAATCTGCTGGACTGAGTGGCAAACTGTGTAGACCTTGATTAGAAGGCGCATGATGCGGTATTTGTTCAGACCTACACTGCCTTTCTCAGGCCTGTCTGTCCCAGTATTTAGGGTTATCTAATATTGCCAAAACACTTTCAGGGCAAATTCAAAGACAATTGATCATGAGGTATTTTCTGTGGTCATTCTCTCCCTTCCGCTGATTCAAGAAGGGCAGTTGTTAGTTTCTAGCGAAAGAGTGAGCACACAAGTACTGTTAACCGCTTCGAGGACTAAGCCCCATTACGAAAACATGCCCCATTACGAAAACATGCCTATTCAAATATACTGAAAATTTTACCACCAAAAAACGAAAAATTTCAAATAAAAAGTCTGATATTGTTCACATTTCTGCTCCATACATTGATTGTGGGTACCCGTTAGAACCGCCTCGTCGAGGCGGTTCTAACGAGTACCCACAATCTATGTTTTGAGCAGAAATAAGAAATATAATGTATACCCCTGTAAACCCCAGTTTTACTATGTAAAAATGGGGTTTGACGGGGTCAAAATTATATAGGCATGTTTTCGTGATGTACCCAGAAAAAGCGTGGTTAGGTAAAATGACCGAATTCGACATGACCCTAATGTAAAGTATTTAAACCCAGCGTTCAATCAGAAGATATTTTGGTTTTATGTACAGTCTAAAAACTAAAGGCCCTTTAAAGCAATACACACGCGACCAAAACTGAAAACATCTAAGTATCGAGTTTTCTGGGCCGTGAAAACAGCTGAAATATCACTTTTTCTGGGCCATGAAACCAGATGAAGCATCAAGTTGTTTTGGCCATGAAAACAGCTGAAGTATCACGTTTTTTGGGCCATAAAAACAGCTGAAGTTTCAAGGGTTTTTTTTTTTGGCCATGAAAACAGGTGAAGTATCAAGTTTTCTGGGCCATGAAACAGCTGAAGTATCGTGTTTTCTGGACCATGCAAACAGCTGAAGTATCAAGTTTTCTGGGCCATGAAACGGCTGAAGTATCGAGTTTTCTGGGCCATGAAAACAGCTGAAGTATCAAGTTTTCTAGGCCATGAATACAGCTGAAGTATCAAGTTTTCTGGACCATGAAAACCGCTGAAGTATCAAGTTTTCTTGGCCATGAAAACAGTTGAAGTATCAAGTTTTCTGGGTTATGAAAACTGCTGAAGTATCAAGTTTTCTGGGCCATGAAAACAGTTGAAGTATCAAGTTATCTGGGTTATGAAAACCGCTGAAGTATCAAGTTTTCTGGGCCAAGAAAACAGTTGTCGGCCTCGGTGGCTCAGTTGGATGCGCCGTCCGACTGGAGACCAGGAGGTCGCGGGTTCAACCCCCGCCGAGGTCGGCAACATTCTTTCGTGGAGATTGATCATGAAATATTTTCTACGGTCATTATCTCCCTTCCGCTGATTTAAGAAGGGCAGTTGTCAGTTTCTGGCGAAAGAATGTGCACAATACCGGTTAACGCTTAGAGGACTAAGCCTGCCCAGTAAACGTGTGGTTAGGTAACCTGACCGCGCTCGACATAACCCAATTGGGTTGACTGGGCCGTAAAACCTCAACACAAACAAACCATGAAAACAGTTGACGTATCAAGTTTTCTGGGCCATGAAAACCGCTGAAGTATCAAGTTTTCTGGGCCATGAAAACAGTTGAAGTATCAAGTTTTCTGTTTTATGAACACCGCTGAAGTATCAAGTTTTCTGGGCCATGAAAACAGATGAAGTATCAAGTTTTCTGGTTTATGAAAACCGCTGAAGTATCAAGTTTTCTGGGCCATGAAAACAGTTGAAGTATCAAGTTTTCTGGTTTATGAAAACCGCTGAAGTATCAAGTTTTCTGGGCCATGAAAACAGTTGAAGTATCAAGTTTTCTGGTTTATGAAAACCCGCTGAAATATCAAGTTTTCTGGGCCAACGAAACAGTTGAAGTATCAAGTTTTCTAGTTTATGAAAACCGCTGAAGTATCAAGTTTTCTGGGCCATGAAAACAGATGAAGTATCAAGTTTTCTGGTTTATGAAAACAGCTGAAGTATCAGGTTTTCTGGTTTATGAAAACAGCTGAAGTATCAAGTTTTCTGGGCCATGAAAACCGCTGAAGTATCAAGTTTTCTGGGCCATGAAAACAGTTGAAGTATCAGGTTTTCTGGTTTATGAAAACAGCTGAAGTATCAAGTTTTCTGGGCCATGAAAACCGCTAAGTATCAAGTTTTCTGGGCCATGAAAACAGTTGAAGTATCAAGTTTTCTGGTTTATGAAAACAGCTGAAGTATCAAGTTTTCTGGGCCATGAAAACCGCTGAAGTACCACGTTTTCTGTGAGTCTGAGTAGTATGTTTGAATGTCCTCTTTCGGCGTCCGTGGTTGCTTTTAAACCCTTGTCCGTTGGGAGGTTGGATCATATCTGTTCTGTATTAAGAAATCTTCTTTCTTTCAGGCGAATCATGCGGTGGACTGGGAGAGAGACGGCGAGCTTATCAGCAAGCATACAACTAAAGCGAAGTGTCTCAGCCTGACCAGTATTGCCCTTGGTGTCGTCATGATTATCATCATGATCATTATAATTGTTGTGTCATTCAACCGGGCGACGTCATACGCCCAGGGCTATAAATAAGATAGCATTCGACCAGCCTACCGGCAGTTTAAGGGTCGTTAAACTTCAGACCAGCCAACCGACAGTCGAGCTAAGATTTACTTATATTTAAGGGGACTTGTTACACTTCCGAGGAAGACAACTCTGACAAAGTTGGTTTGTTTCCGTCTGAAAAGAGGTCCACTCTAAAAGGAAAGAATTTGCTCCTCTTAGGAGCAAATTCTTTCCTTTTAGTGTAGATCCCTTTTTCAGACGGGGTTTGGTGTTGAAGAAAGCAAACAGGTAGTGACAAAAGTTGTCTCCCTTGCAAAAACAAAATGGTGGAAAATCTAGCGTGTGTAATCAGTTTCCCTTAACTTACAAGTAGTAATAGCTGACTGCTGAGAAAATCTACATTATGTTGATAATGAATGCCCAGACATTTTCTAGGGTCCGTAGATGTAAATAAATGCTTTTGTTTCATCGCAACACTATATATATGACACACTATATATATGACACTTTTTTTCAAACGAACAGTATCGATGTGTTTCATGTTTCTCCATGGAAGCGTGTTGTTGTAGCCGGCCTCGATGGCTCAGTTGGATGCGCGTCCGACTGGTGATCAGGAGATTGCGGATTCGACCCCCGCCGAGTCGGCAACATTCTTTTGTGGAGTTTAATCATGAAATATTTTCTACGGTCTTTCTCTCTGTTCCGCTGATTCAAGAAGGGCAGTTGTCAGTTTCTGACGAAAGAATGTACACAATACCGGTTAACCGCTTAGAGGATTAAGCCTGTCCAGTAAAAGTGTGGTTAGGTAAACTGACCGCGCTCGACATGACCCTATTTGATTGACTGGGCCGTAAAACTTCAACACAAACAAACGTGTAGTTGGACTCATTAGAAGCGCCTCGTAAATAGTTTTCTTGTTTTCCATGAGAACAAATTTTGTAGGTATCTATTAGAAGCATGAAAACATATGTGATTTTATGGAAAAAAGAAAGCTACTAGTGCGGCGTTTCCAATGCGTACCATTACATATGTCTTTAAGGACGAGTAAGAAAAAAACTACGTGGGTACCCCACATTATCTGGAGCTGTGTATTTCACTTATTACTCCACGAAAACATGTTACAGTCTCAGATAAGAGGAGTAATCAGATAAATATTTTTCTTAGAGTCATGAAGGTGTGTTGTGGGTATTCATAAGAAACATTTCTGAATTGTACTTAGGTCTAGATAAGAGTGGGTATCTGGGAAATATATCTCTTGAAACATATGTTGTGGGTACTCATTAGAAGCGCCTCGCCGGGGCGCTTCTAATGAGTACCCACAACATATGTTTTCGTTGAGAAATAAGAAAAATACAAATACATTTGGATTGAAATAAACATATTTATTTTAAGCTATGAAGGTAAATCTGATGCGTACCCACATCACATGCTTTTGATGAGAAATACGTAAAAAATATCGGTATACAGTAATCTCTCATTATCTCAAACTTCAAAGGACCAGTATATTTGAATTGAGATAACAGTGGTTTGAGATAAAAGGAATGGAAATGTGAGGCACATATAGCAAGGTAAACAAATATTGGCCTTTATTTAGTTTGACTTAGCAGTTATATGACATGTAGCAAGTAAACAAGTATTGTCCTTTATTGAGTTTGACTTAACAGTTATATGACATATAACAAGCCAAACAAATTTTGTCCTTTATTTAGTTTGATTTAACAGTTATATAACATGTAGCAAGTAAACAAATATTGGTCTTTATTTAGTTTGACTTGACAGTTATATGACATATAACAAGCTAAACAAATTTTGTCCTTTATTTAGTTTGACTTAACAGTTATATGATATATAACAAGCTAAACAAATATTGCCCTTTATTAGTTTGACTTAAGTTATATGACATATAACACGCTAAAATATATTGCCCTTTATTTCGTTTTGACTTATCAGTTATATGATATATAACAAGCTAAACAAATATTGCCCTTTATTAGTTTGACTTAAGTTATATGACATATAACACGCTAAACAAATATTGGCCTTCATTTAGTTTGACTTGACAGTTATATGACATATATCAAGCTAAATAAATATTGCCCATTTATTTAGTTTGATTTAATAGTTATATGACATATAACAAGCTAAACAAATTTTGTCCTTTATTTAGTTTGACATAACAGTTATATGACATATAACAAGCTAAAATATATTGCCCTTTATTTAGTTTTGACTTAACAGTTATATGACATATAACAAGCTAAACAAATATTGCCCTTTATTAGTTTGACTTAAGTTATATGACATATAACACGCTAAACAAATGTTGGCCTTTATTTAGTTTGACTTGACCAAATGTTGTCCCTTATTTAGTTTGACTTAACAGTTATATGACATATAGCAAGCTAAACAAATGTTGGCCTTTATTTAGTTTAACTTAACAGTTATGTGAGTGATCAGTGTTTGAGGTAACGAGAGTCAACTGTATTTGAAAATATGCTGTTTCTAAAGCTATGTCCCTTGCACGGTGAAGGGTTTTTTTTTAAAATATACAAATAACTTTAATACAACAGCTAAAACACTGGTGGAAGTTGGACCGTGACATTTTATTCTACATGTAAACCTGTATCCTATGGGCATTTCAACGGCTGGGTCGTAAAGGAATGCTTTGAAATTTTCAATACACTGCCATAAGCTTTAAGCGAAAATCAACTGCTCAGAATAGCATTTGCATAGACGGCATAGACTCTAACATTTAGAATCTCACGGTTTATTGTCAGAACGATTGGAGAACACTGAAATCATGTGATCTGACTTGACAGCATAAATTCAGACTAATTGAACCAGCGCACAACAAAACCTACAATAAGACTTGTGCGACCAGCGAAGACACAGATCAGCCTGCGCATCCGCGCAGTCTGATCAGAGTTTTCGCTGATCGCATGTGCCTTCTACAGCCTCCGGGCTATCCAAAGAGGGTTAAACGAGAAACCTTGCTCTACTGGGTGGATGTACAGGCTGATCTGAATCGTTAATGGTCACGCAGGTCTTATTGCAGGTTTTGTTGCATTTAGCCAAAGTATTCTTGCTTATGGTATTGTTCTAAAATTTGTCCTGTATATATAAATGTATGAGCCGTAACGTACCTTCTGATATCTGCGCCCAACGAAGACACAAATCAGACTGCGCAATCGCCCAGTCTGATCAGAGTCTCCTTTATCTGCATGAGGAAACTTTTCATTATTGGCTGTCCAAAATGCGCTATCCAAAATGCGCCCGGTGAAGATTTGGATCAGACTGCACGAATGCGCAGTCTGATCTGAATCTTCGCTGGGGCACATGTCCGACGGTACTTCTTTCTGACGTTGGTGCTCTTGTGTTTGTGTCCGCGTGTGCGTGCGTATGTGGTTGTTTGTTATTTACACGTTGTGTTCAAGAAGAAGCATTCTTCTATATTTTGTCGCATTTGTCAAAATACTTCTCGTGTTCATTTGTAAAAGTGTTTTGTCGTGTTTGTTTTATATTATTCTGTTAGACCAACCAAAGATAGTTCAGATCAAATTACAGTGTGCATGTTTTTTTCTGTTAACCTTTTCGCAGGAAGACCTCAGTAAGTCCAAAAATCTGCATAATTGTTAACGTTGTTTATTTACGTATGATCCTGTTGCGTTTTGGGTGGGCATGGGGCGGTGCAAAAATGATATGCGTATTCGAACGGAAACCCGATCCAGGTGTTCGATTCCCGCAGGGTCCGACAACATTCTTTCGTGGAGAATGATCTACGGTCATTCTCTCCCTTCCGCTGATTCCAGAGAGGCAGTTAGCAGTTTCTGGCTAAAGACTGTTCACAAGTACTGGTTAACTGCTTAGAGGACTACGTCATCCCAGGAAAAAAGTATGGTTAGGTAAACTGACCGCGCTCGACATGACCTCACTGGGTTGACTGAGCCGTAAAACCTCAACACAAACAAGCATTCTCTCCCTTCCGCTGATTCAAGAAAGGCAGTTAGCAGTTTCTGGCTAAAGAATGATCACAAGAACGGGTTAACTACATAGAGGACTACGTCTGCCCAGGAAAAAGTGTGGTCAGGTAAACTGACCGCGCTCGACATGACCCTTATGGATTGACTAGGCGCAAAATCTCAACACAAACAAACAAACAAACCCGTTCCAGTGGCCCCGTAGCCTAGTGACTCTTAATCCATTAGGTTTCTCACCGCTGTGGTTCGAGCCTCACATGTGGGAAAGCCAATTTCTGCTTACGTATGGTCAGGTGGTTTTTCCCCGGGTTCTCCGGTTTTCGCCCAACTTTAATGAACGATCGGCTCGATATAAGTGAAATATTCTTGAAAGATTTTTTAAATAAAAAAAATCATTTCAGGTAACGTTACACTTCTTTGCAGTATTTTTGTTTAGAGCGTCCCAGACAGACAATAGAAATTTCTAAATCCTCACCAGAGTTCTTGTTTATAATACAATACGGTCCCGGACTGTACATGAAGATAGAAAATAATAAAGTATCACGCTCATGTAACACTCGGGTACATGTCAGAAGCTAGTGTTCAGGAGCAGAGTTTGTTATGACATGTCCGGGCGGGCCCCCGTAGCCTAGTGGATAAGAGAACTGACTCTTAATCCATTAGGTTTCTCACCGCTGTGGTTCGAGCCTCGCTTGAGTTACATGGGAAAGCCAAGTTCTGCTTACGGATGGTCAGGTGTTTTTTCCCCAGTTTTCGCCCACCTTTGACGAACGATCGACTCGATATAAGTGAAATATAAGTGAAATATTCTTTAAAGGGCCGTAAAACCCAAATAAAAAAATGGCATATGTTCGGTCGACATAGGGTACGCTACCTCATCTGTGAAAATTCACAGTGACGCACATACAATCACAAAATAATGTGGTGAAACAAATCAAAGGGCTCGATGGCGATCTGAAGCCAGAATCCAGGAAAACCACAAACAGGACCACGATGTGCCCGATCACAGACATTGATAGTCAGGCACCGACCATTTGAAACAGATTGAGGAGGAAGCCGTCATTTAGTCGGAGGATCGGCCCACCGTCATCAAAGAGTGCTTGCTTGAAGGCATGCTAGCAATGCCTAGAGGCATGTTTACAATGTTCCAAAATGAACCTTTTAGGGTAACGAAAGGAGTAAAGTAGGAGTGTGTACTGTTTGTAGAGCATATCCGGGTTCAGCAGGACTAGGGTTAAAGAATCCGTAATACGCCACTGTCTATCTCTTAAGACGTATTACAGATCAAGGCTAAAGGCTCAGCACCCTTTCTGTCCAGAGAGAAAACGGATTAATGAGAATATAGGGATTGACCGAGTTATACTACGATCCCACAATCAACACCAAGAATACCGAGGTCGTGCACCTGGACAGAGGGCAATGATGCATAGCATACATATTCTTCTGAAGATGGCAAAGCTACGATGGGTTGGCCATGTTACCAGAATACATGATGCTTACCAAAATATTTTACGGAGATCTCCAGGTGGGAAAACGCTTCCAGATTGGCCAGAAGAAATGCTATTGGCATACATATACCTTTAAAGCCTAACTGAAGGGCTTCAACATACCCCGAGAGTCCTGGAAAGAGATTGTACATGACCAAGCAAACTGGTGCTTCCTCATCAGAAAAGGAGTAGATGATATCGAAGCAAAGAGAATCTGCGAAGCAGAGAAAGTGCCAACAGCGGAAAGCCAGAGCCATTGCGCCAACATCCGAAGAATCTTCGCCAGACCTTTTTTTGCACAATATGCAACAGGAAGTCCAGAGCTAAGTCGACAAAGAGCACACGCAAACAAAGTGACACTGCAATCACCAAACAAAGATCAAGTTGCTTATAGTAAGACATGAATGAGGAACATAAAATCTATACCAAAATTAAAGGAAAAGTAAGTTAAACCCTGGTCCTGCTGAACCCGATATACCCTGCTTTTGGAAAAAGTGTAGATCTAGATGAGTTGGCCTCTAAGGAAGCCATCTGATCTGGATCTGCACTGTCTCGTATGTGATTTTGTATCAACAGCCTAGATCAAGTAATCCGATTGGCTGACATTTAGAAGTGGGCGTGGCATCTTTATTTATTCAGCATGACAATGGTTAACCATTATTCGTTCATTATGCTTTGTTCCTTACATTTCAGCTTCCTTTATCTCAAACTATTGTTATCGCAAATTTTCTTGTCCCTTGGAGTTTGAGATAACGAGTCTGCTGTACATCCTATCTTCTGGCTTTGAATGAGTAACGTCAGGATATGTGAAACAACCGTGTAATTAACTGTTGTATATGTCTCTTTCTCTTAGTAGAAATGTAAACGTTTGTGCAGAAACACATGTGCGTATAAAATTGTATCAAATTAGTAAATCAGAAAAGAGCATTTCCCAATTTTATATTTATTACACTATTTCGTGAAAATTAAACTAGCCTTGATCAACACCAAGCGTATCCGGTTTAAACTTCATCTTAGTGGCAAATAAGAAGAATTATAGTAACTTAGCTTTGCATAGTTTGAGCCGGACGTAGCGTTTCCTATAAGATTGCATGTGCAACCAGCGAAGCTTCAGATTAGCCTTCGCATCCGGAAAGCGGCATTATTTATAGATGTATAATAAAACCGCAGAACGTCATCCTCGCCACCTCGGCCGCAACGTGGGAAAACGTGCTTCGGACATTTGCGCATTTGCTCAGCATTACGAAAACATGCCTATTCAAATATATTGAAAATTTCACCACCAAAAACTGAAAATTTTCAGATAAAAATTCTGATATTTTTCATATTTCTGCTCAAAACATAGATTGTGGGTACTCGTTAGAACCGCCTGGCCGAGGCGTTTATAACGAGTACCCACAATCTATGTTTTTGAGCAGAAATAAGAAAAATAATGTATACCCTGTAAACCCCAGTTTTACTATATAAAAGTGAGGTTTAAGGGCGTCAAAATTATATAGGCATGATTTCGTGATAATCATCACCACCTGGGCCGCAACGTGGGAAAACGCGTTTCGGACATGCGCGCATTTGCTCAGCATTACGAAAACATGCCTATTGAAATAAATTGAAAATTTTACCACCAACAACTGAAAATTTTCAGATAAAAATGTTGATATTTTTCATATTTCTGCTCAAAACATAGATTGTGGGTACTCGTTAGAACCGCCTCGGCGAGGCGATTCTAACGAGTACCCACAATCTATGTTTTTGAGCAGAAATAAGAAAAATAATGTATACCCCTGTAAACCCCAGTTTTACTATATAAAAATGGGGTTTAAGGGGGTCAAAATTACATAGGTATGTTTTCGAGATGGTCTGGTCAGAATCTTCTCTAGGAGCATTGTGATTAGTCAAGAATGCAAGGCATTATGCGGGCATCGAAGACAGATCAGACTGTGCGAATGCGCAGGCTGATTTGAGTCTTAATTTGGCATACAGGTCCCAATAACGGGATAAATGCATTCTGGATCAAAAATGAAATGACTTTATATCGTATATCTGAACTAATGTCGTTCTTGAATTGGATAAAATATGAAATGGTTTTTATCGCATGTCTGAATTAATGTTGCCAACATTAATTCAGATAAGTTAAAAATTCCATTTCGTACTTTTTTTATTGTTTTTTTTTTTTTTTTTTTTTTTCACTTTTTTTTTTTTTTTTTTTTTTTTTTTTTTTTCACTTTTTTTTTTTTTTTCACTTTTTTTTTTTTTTTTTATCCAGTTCAAGAACGTGAGACTAACTGAAATTTTACAGGCCGTCAGATGCCACATTTTATGAATGTATTTATATCATATGTAAATTTATTAACTTTTCTTGGATAAAAAAAAATGTCTATTTTTGAGGACAAGGGAGCCTTTAAGTTGCCAAGTTATACTCTAAGGGTGATAAAGCGTGTCAATGACAATACTAAGAATCTTATAAGAGTGCTTTCCCTTACATATAACAAGAACACCTGCAGAAAACGAGCATTTAGTCGCTTGGTGGAATCTAAAAGGCAAATCATAACCGATGAATGATTGTCTAATATTGATTTACAGAGCTACGCGGCGTTTCCCCAAATGACTTTTCTTCAATAGGTAAATGAGCTATGCTAATGATTATGTAAATACAGCATTAATAAACATTACACACTAACATTTTACGTTTTCCCATATCAAATAATCGTACTAGAAAGAATTGATGTTAACCAATCTTTTGCTGAACGCGGCATGCCCTGTCTTAGCAAACAGTGTAGATCCAGATCAGTTGGCTTCTTCAGAAGCCAACTGATCTGGATCTGCACTGTTTGCCATTAAGTATGCGAATTTATATCAACAATCTGGATCAAGTAATCTGATTGGCTGACAATTAGAAGAGGGCGTGGCATCTTAATTTATTCAGCATGACAAAAGTTAAGTGCAGTCAAGTGCAGTCAAGGACAAAAATAACGATTTGCTGAAGAGTCGAACATTAAGACGAAGAGTAGATAATAATAATAATAATATTAAACATTAAAAATAAACATAGCATATTTTCCACCAAAAGAGCTATAGTCGAGCATCAATGGCTCGAACATCTTTGGGACACTGGAAATCTGTTCTAGACATGGGTAGTTCGAGGCGCAGAGGGTAAATCGTAGCGCCAGGTCAGGAGGTCAATGGGGATAATTTAGGGGTGATTTTTCGATCTGCTATAAAATAATGGTACGTTGAGTGTACTTATTAGAATCGCCTCTTACACACAACATACATTTTTGTGTTGCTGATGTCCGCCATTATTGTGCTGACATTATTGTGGCGTTTAATGATGTTCAGTGACGTAAACCTTAACGATGACGTACGTGACGTCAGTTACAACCAGTGCATATCAAACATGTGAGAATTCTCGATTTTTATCTTACTCTGAGTAGGATAACCTGGGTAGGATAAGAATTTTTATCCCAGGGTAAATCCATGATTTCCTTATCTGGTGTTCAAGAAAAGATGCCCAGGAAATGCTTCAGTCTCGAAGCACAGTGGAAAAGCTACAATCACGAAGCACAGTGGCAATGCTACAATCACGAAGCACAGTGGAAATGCTACTATCACGAAGCACAGTGGAAATTCTACAATCACGAAGCACAGTGGAAATGCTACAATCACGAAGCACAGTGGAAAGCTACAATCACGAAGCACAGTGGAAATTCTACAATCACGAAGCACAGTGGAAATGCTACAATCACGAAGCACAGTGGAAATGCTACTATCACGAAGCACAATGGAAATTCTACAATCACAAAGCACAGTGGAAATGCTACAATCACGAAGCACAGTGGAAATGCTACAATCACGAAGCACAGTGGAAATGCTACAATCACGAAGCACAGTGGAAATGCTACAATCACGAAGCGCAGTGGAAATGCTACAATCACGAAGCACAGTGGAAATGCTACAATCACGAAGCGCAGTGGAAATGCTACAATCACGAAGCACAGTGGAAATGCTACAATCACGAAGCACAGTGGAAATGCTACAATCACGAAGCACAATGGAAATGCTACAATCACGAAGCACAGTCTTCCCGAAGTACCCAAAAGAAGAAGAGATTAGGAGCCCAAATAAAGACACAACAAACGCCACATATGAAACCACAAACATATGAACAAAGAATAACTACAATAAAGTAGCTTTGGAATAGTCAATAGGAAAACTACTGGAACTGCGGGGTTAGGGGTGGGGGTAGGGGAGAGGGGGCTTCAACCAGTTTTACATGTGCGAAACTTCACGCATAATTATGATGAAGCTTCAAAATGCAAACATATTTTCGTCTCATAGGGGTCACCTACCTCATCAGTGAAACAGAGTAGTGAAACTTATAGTCGAACCTCAATAGCTCGAACACCGATGGCTCGTTTACCGTTGCTAATTCGAACTCATTTTTTAGTCCCTATGAAATTCTTCCGCTAGCTCAAGAAAACAAATATTTAGGGAAATTTTCTTATTTAATCATGAAATTGTATGTTGTGTTTACTCATTAGAATCGCCTCATCGAGACGAGGCGATTCTAATGAGTACACTCAACATACAATTATTTTGAAGGAAATAAAAACAATCCCTAAATTATCGCTATTTGCTTCCTGACCTGGCACCATGATTAACCCTCAGTGGCTCGAACTACCTATGTCTCGAACAATTTTCTATGGTCCCAAAGATGTTCGAGCCATTTAAGTTCGACTGTATATAGTTACAAACACTGTGATGAAACCAATTCAAGTACGTAATAGCAATCGGAATCCAACACAAAAAAATGACCATGTCGGGCCCGACCACAATTATTGAGTCATGCGCCAACCTTATGAAATAGATTGAGGTGAGAACTGTCATTTTAATTAAGGACTGACCCGCCGTCGTACAATTAAAGAGGGAAGCAAAGTTATCAATCATATTTCTCAATGCTTCGCGATTCTGAATCTGACCATCCTCAGTCAAATATGATATCTTTCACAAACATTATGATTCCTCTGTGATTGTCACATTCTCGTCTTTACGTTCTAACACACTAAAAGTCAGTAATTGATGATCATTGCAAGTTAAGACACGGTTCTAAAAAATCTCAAATATATTCATATAATTCTGTATTTAGAATTCCAGTTTTGGAGACAATCTCTGTACAACTTAAATGAACGATTGATAAACGATTTGCGAGATCACCAAACATATACAGTCGACTCTCGTTATCTCGAATTCCAAGGGACGCTCTGAAATACTTCGAGATATCCGTACTTCGACATATCAGATTTGCAGAATTGAGGAAAAACTAATTCGATTAACCACATTTAACAAATATATGTGTAATTGGACTCTTGAAGTTAGAGATATATTGAAAATATTGTGGAAAAGAATTTCTCCTCTTTTCCACAATATTTTTTACATGTTGTTAGATTTTCATGTTTAGGCAGGGACCAGATTTTCACTTCGAGATAAGCGGTTATTCGAGATAAGCGAGTTCGAGATAATGGGAGTCAACTGTAATTGAAGATGCCCAGGAAATACTACAATTACGAAGCACAGCCCTCCCGAAGCGCCAAAAGAAGGAAAGACGAGGAACAAACAACGACTAAATAAACGCCATATATGAAATCACAGACGTATAAACAAAGAAGGACCGCAATAGAGGAAGCGCCTTTGAACGGTCAGTAGGAAGACTACTGGTGGGGCGGGGGTAGCGGGGAGGAGATTAAAAACGTTTTATTAAACAGCGCAGGAAGGCGGCGACTTGTCAGAGATTTACTTTTTCGGTAATGGAAGTAATGAACCTAAATGTGAGTATATATCACCAGACCGAAACAATAAGGATATTAACAATGTCACGACCATCGTATTATGTGAGAAGTATATTTTACATGGCGTTTAAATTCTTATATTGTAATGATTGCCCCGTGCAACACGCTTATGTAAATGTCTGAATATACAAAATGTGAAAATTGTCGTTTGCTGTTTAAGTAATAGCAAATCCACTTACTGCTCCTCACAGATTTTCTTTTATATAGCGGCAATCCTAAATCTGTAGATTCCTGGCTGTAGTTTCCTCGCCCACCACATGATCCTTGGCCGATTGCATGAAAGCTAAGGTCTGTCTTATGATCTGTTTCCAGCACAAATTCCGCACCAAAAGCATTTTTTCGAAACTTAATGTCATGCACTTTATCTAAATGACCGAATATTCTTTTCCTGTGGCACTTTTATTCTAGGCTTTCCCACTGGCATAGCATTGAAAGCTTGCATTTGTCACTTAATTCCTAGACTAATCCGCTATTATGTAAGGATCGAATGTGTTAGTCCCAGGACTGTATGATGAACTGTCATAAAAACAGGTAGCCTCAGGATAGAACTATATGTGTGCCTAGTTCTACGAGTCTGAAACGCCGTCTCATGACAGTCTAGCCAATCTTTGATTACATTTCGCTTATCATTTTTAGATAAGATCAGTCAACCGAAAGACAATAGCCGAACAACTAAGAGAGCAATTGATGGTAGAATCCAGCCAGCTCGAACTAAACATATACGTGAAGATACATAAAAAATGCCACAATCACGAAGCACAGCCCTCCCGAGGCACTAAAAGAAGGAAAGACGATGAACAAAATATGACAAAACAACGCCACATATGAAACTACATGCGCACAAAAAAGAAGTGCCGCAACAAAGGAACCGCTTTAAAACTGTCAGTAGGAAAACTACTGGATGCGAGGGGAAGGGTGGGTGGGGGTAATGCGGGGGAGGCTGGGGCAAATTTACTGGTTCTCACAGACTCTCCTGTCCTAATAGATCGACGATCCTAAATCTATAGGACTGAAGTTTCCTGGCCCACCGCATGATCCTTGGCCGATTACATGAACGTTAAGGCTTGTGATCTGTTTCTAGCACACATTTCGCATTAAAGAGGTATATTAGAAATTTATCAGTGCCCCAGATGACTGTTATGCGCTTTATGTCAATGACCGAATAATTGTTGTTCCTGCGGTGGACTAGAATTTCTTACTGGCATCGGCAATGAATGTTTGCATTCATTACATCATTCCTGGAGCAATCGGCACTCCTATGAAGGAATCTGATGCGTCCGTCCTAAGACTGAAGGATGTACTCTCAAGAAAAACAGGTAACCTCAGGATAGAACTATATGTAAAGTAAATAAGTGAACGCAGGAAGTGATACAATCGGATCCACACCAAGCCGCAAACACCAAATAGAAAGACAGATAAATACAATTAAGCAGCCACAAATAAACAGATGGTAAGCAGAGTTGGCAACTCGTTCCCAAAAAGGTGGTAACTCTGTTACCCAAAACTTAATAGAATATATTTTAAACTTCTTAGTTGTTAGAAGAAAAACATTAGAGGATGAAACACTACATAAAACTTAACAAAAAGGTATAACAATAAAAAGAACCGCCTTGGAACGGTCAGTAATGAATTATATTGGGATCGGAAGAGGTGGGTGGTGTGCTTAAACTAGCTTTATGGGATCCTTACCCTCGCCCTCAGCTTGCATAGTTGTAAAACATATATTTTGTTTGGTCCGAGGGGAGGTCTTCTAACTCATCCATGAATCATTACGGGCAATAAATAAATCACAGATGAAGTCCAAAATAAAGCAAAGATAAAGACTCGACAGAAACAAAGTGTTGATACACTTGGAGATCTCTGGGCTTCAAACAACACCACTGAGCCTAGTTGTAAGAATCTTAAATAAAATACTTTCTCATGACAGTCTGGCTAATCTTTGATTACATACAGTCTAGCCAATCTTTGATTACTACAGTCCAGCCAATCTTTGATTACACTTGGTTAATCAATCTTAGATCTGTCAACAGAGTGATAATAGCCAAACAGTTAAGAATGCAATGATGGTAGAATTTAACCAACCTTAATTCAACATATACATGAAGATGAAATGCTACAATCACGAAGGAACCATAGGTCTAAGGAACATCAGTAGCAAAACAACCCGTCACATATGAAACTAGCTACACATGAGGAAAGAAGTACTGTAAAAGATGCACTGCCTTGAAACGGTCAGTAGCCAGTTGTTTGCTTTCAATATCTGGTGACCACCTTTTATAAACGGAGATGCTTCTGATCAACTGTGTGGCTGTGTGGCTGTATATGGGCTTCTCTATCTGTTTGCAGAAAATGTAGATTTTTATTAAACGAGTAGGTTCTGATCAACCGACTGTGTGGAGATACAGGCTGTCCATGGCTTTTAATACCTGTTCACAGAACATGTAGATTTTTATTAACCAATTTAAGCCTAGCGCCCCATAAAAGGGACATTGACAAAAAGTGTAGACACACATCAGACGCTGCAGAACGTCTGATCAGGGTCTACACTGTTTGCAACTTATACAGGAATTTCTATAAAACGTGGTAATAACAGACACTAATCGGAAACCCTTTGTATTGGAAAAGGACGGGTCCAAAGATTTAAGGCAGAAGATTCCAGTCCGAATAATGGGTTAATAGAGAATCGACCCAGCTAGCATTCTACGTAAATCTACATCGGACCGTCATCGGCCCGTCAGCTACCCTGACGGGCCGATGACGGTCCGATATATATTTACGTAGAATGCTGACTGGGGACTGTGTGGACCCAAAATATCCATTTACAGAAAACGCAGATGTTTCTCTGAACAAAGAGGGTTTTGACCATCCCACAGTGTGGAGGCGCAAGCTGACCAAGGCCTTCGACAAACGTTCAGAGAAAATAAGTGTTTACTACGAGTAACAAAAGTAGATACGCAGACTGGTCAGGTAATTCAATATTCGTCTACAGAAAGCCTTGATTATGATGAACAGATAGGGTTCTGATCCACAAACTACGCGGTGGCATAGGCTGTCCAGGACCCATTACCAGCTTCCAGAAAACGCATCTATTTGAGAGACTCTTCATCAACTGATTTTGTGGGCTGGCTGTCCACGTGTCAGTATCCATTTGCAGAAATTGTAGAGTTTTAGAGACTCTCATCATCTGACAGACTATATATGTGGAGGCACAGTCTGTCGAGTGCCTCGATTACAGAAAACAAAGGTTTTAGAGTATCTTGACAACCGACTGATCGAAGGAACAGGCTCTCCAGGGTATTTAATATTCCTTTACAGAAAGCATAGATTTTGAAAAAATCTAACCGACCGACCTTCGGACCGACCGTTTGGAGACACAGGCTCTCCAGGGCCTTTAATAGCCATTAACAGAAAACATAGACTTTGAAAGCCTCTGACCATTTGACTGCGCGGAAACAAAATCTGTCCAGAACCTCAATATCCATTTACAAGAAAACACAAATTTGGAAAACCTCTGATCAACCGATAGTCTGGAGGCAAAGGTTGTCTTTTCTATGATATACATTTACAGAAAACACTGATTTTAGGGCCTCTGATTAACCGGCAGTGTGAAGTAACAGTCTGTCAAGGACAATTTATATCCATTTGCAGAACAAAAGATTTTGAGAGCCTCTGATCAACCGACAGTATGGTGGCATAGGCAGTCTAGGCCTCAATATCCATTTACAAAAAAACAGATTTTGAGAGCATCTGGCAAACTGGCAGTGTGAAGGCACAGTATGTCCGGGCTCAATAGCCTGGCACCACACTACATGAGTTTACATTTTTAATCTAACAAAGGTAAAATACTCCTCCTTGACTGGTTTTCTACACATATAATCTCCCTTACTAGTCAGAAACTCATCACTGATCGGCTAAATCATAGAGACATTCCCAAAGATAAGATTATTGCAAAATATTAATCTTACCACAGTGTAGAAGCACAGGCTGTCAAGGCCTCAATATCCATTTACAGAAAACATATATTTTGAGAGCTTCTGCTCAACTGACAGTGTGAAGGCACAGTATGTCCAGGCTTAATATCTATGTACAGAAACGATTGATACTGAGAGCCTCTCACCAACCGACAGTGTGAAAGCACAATCTGTCCATGCTCAATATCTATACACAGATTTTGAGAGCCACTCACCATCTGACAAGCACAGGCTGTCCAGGATCAATACCAATATACAGAAACGATTGATTCTGAGAGCTTCTCACCAACGAACAGTGTGAAGGCACAGTATGTCCAGGCTCAATATCTTTATACGGAAACGGTTGATTGTGAGAGCCTCTCACAAACCGACAGTGTGAAGGCACAGTATGTCCAGGCTCAATATCTATGTAAAGAAACGATTGGTTTTGAGAACCTCTCACCAACCGACAGTTTGAAGGCACTGTATGTTCAGGCTCAATATCTATATACAGACATGGTTGATTCTGAGAGTCTCTCACCAACCGACAGTGTGACGGCACAGTATGTTCGTTTACAGAACAAAAATAGATTTGGGAGCATCTGACCAACAAACTGTTTGACGGCTAAGTCTAACCAGGCGCAATATCTATATACAGAAACGGTTGATTGTGATAGCGCTCACTAACGGACAACGTGGAAGCACAGGCTGTCAAGCCTTAATATCAATTTACAGAAAACATAGATATTGATATAAGAGCCTCTGACCAACCGACAGTGTGAAGGCACTAGCTGTCGAGGCCTCAATATCCAATTTACAGAAAACATAGATTTTGATATAAGAGGCTCTGACCAACCGACAGTGTGAACGCACACGTCTGTCCAGGCTCAATATCTATATACTACAACAACTGATTCTAAGAGCTTCTCACCAACCGACACAGAAGGCACAGTCTGTCCACGCTCAATATTTATATACAGAAACGACTGATTTTGAGAGCCTTTCACCAACCGACAGTGTAAAGGCACAGTCTGTCCAGGTTCAATATCTTTATACAGAAATTGACAGATTTTGATAGCCCCTCACCAACCGACAGTGTGAAGGTACTGTCTGTCCAGGCTCAATATCTTTATACAGAAATGATAGATTTTGAGAGCCTCTCACCAACCGACAGTGTGAAGGCACAGTCTGTCCAGACTCAATATCTTTATACAGAAATGATAGATTTTGAGAGCCTTCCACCAACCGACAGTGTGAAGGCACTGTTTGTCTCGGCTCAATATCTTTATATAGAAACGATAGATTTTGAGAGCCTCTCACCAACCGACAGTGTGACGGCACAGTATAACAAGGTTCAATATCTTGTTATATAGAAACGATTGATTTTAGAGCCACTCACGAACTGACAAGTCGAAGGCACAATATGTCCAGGTTCAATATCTATATACAGAAACGAATTATCCTGAGAGCCTCTCACCAATCGACAATGCGAAGGCACAATATGTTCAGGCTCAATATCTGTATACAGAAACGATTGATTCTGAGTGTCTCTCACCAACCGATAATGTGACGGCACAGTCTGTTCACGCTCAATATCTATATACAGAACCTATTGCTTTTTAGAGCTTCTCATCCTACGAAAGTGTGAAGGCACAGTATGTCCCGGCTCAATATCTATATACAGAAACGATAGAGCCCCTCACCAGCCGACAGTGTGAAGGCACAGTATGTCCCGGCTCAATATCTATATACAGAAACGATAGAGCCTCTCACTAACCGACAGTGTGAAGGCACAGTATGTCCAGGCTCAAGATCTAAATACAGAAACGATTGGTTTTGAGAGTCTCTCATAACCGAAAGTGTGAAGGCACTGTATGTCCAGGCTCAGTATCTATATACAGAAATGATTGATTCTGAGAGCCACTCACCAACTGACAGTGTGGCGGCACAGTATATCCATTTACAGAAAAAAAAATAGATTTGGGAGCCTCTGACTAACAGACAGTTGAAGGCTAAGTATAAGTAGGCTCAATATCTATATACAGAAACGATTGATTTTGATAGCCTCTCACTAACGGCCAGCGTGGAAGCACAGGCTGTTAAGGCATGAATATCAATTTACAGAAAACATAGATATTGATGTCAGAGCCTCTGACCAACCGATAGTGTGAAGGCACTTGCTGTCGAGGCCTCAATCCAATTTTACAGAAAACATAGATTTTGATATAAGAGTCTCTGACCAACCGACAGTGTGAAGGCACACGTCTGTTCAGGCTCAATATCTATATTGTGCAAAAAGTTCTGTCACTAATGGGCTTCCTAAGTTTTATCCCAGGTATATTTTAAAATGCTTCACTGCATTTGAAGGGTGTGTTGAATAGTTAATGATGCCCGTTTATGTCGTGCAAATTGCTTTCCAACTGACCGAGATTTCAAATTGAAATAGATGCAATCATATACACTGACCAATTTACTTGTTACTTTGGAACATGGACCAGATGACTGAAATTCGTATCTATATTAAATGCCGTATTAGGCTTAATATAGATTCAAAGCAGATATTTAATAAATTGTGTGGTATATATGGCTCTCAGACCATTTCAATGCGCACAGTTTATAGGTGGGTTAAAGCTTTTAAAGTTGAGAAATTTTCTGTTGAAGAGGATACCCGTCCTGAAAGGCCTAAAACCTCTGTTACCAAGGCTAACACCGCTGCTGTAAAGATTGTGGTCGAACAGGATGCGCGATTGTCTGTCAAAGATATAGCTAGTTGTACTGGCATATCAGAAGGCAGTATGCAAACAATTCTGAAAAAGCGTTTGGATCTGAGAAAGATTTGCGCTAGGTGGGTACCTTATTTGCTCATTGAGGAGCAAAAGACACAACGTTATTAAATGTGGCCGAGAACTTTTGAAAACATACAAACGCTGTAATAGTCGGGTTGTTTCTAACTTGCTAACAAGTGATGAAACCTGGGTGCACATGTTTGAGCCACAAAATGGGGCTGATAATAAGCAATGGAAGCGAAAAAATCAAAAACACCCATGTATTGCCAAGAGAACCATAAGTTCTAAAAAGATGTTGTACACAATTTTCTTTAATTCAAGTGGGCCAGTCGTTCAAGTGCCTTGTCCATCTGATCATACAGTCACTGGTCGATTCTACAAGAATTCTATACTGAAGAAAGTGAAAGAGTTTTACAATAAGAAACGACCAAGCAAAGGATGGTCAGGAGTCCACCTTTTACATGACAACGCCTCCTCTCATAAGTGTGAGGTTGTTATGTCTTTTTTGGCTTCTGAAAAGGTGAAAGTTTTAAACCATCCACCTTATTCACCTGACCTGAGTCCCTGTGACTTCTTTTTATTTCCAAGGCAAAAGAAAATGCTTTCTGGAAATAAGTATACGTCTAGAAGTTCTCTTGGCAGCGCTATTTATCAGTGTCTCCAACAGATACCAAAAGAAGAATATTCATTATGAAAACACGCCTATTCAAATATACTGAAAACTTTACAACCAAAAAAGGGAAATTTTCCGATAAAAAATTCTGATATTTTTCATATTTCTGCTCAAAACATAGATTGTGGTACTCGTTAGAACCGCCTCGGCGAGGCGGTTCTAACGAGTACCCACAATCTATGTTTTTGAGCAGAAATAAGAAAAATAATGTATACCCCTGTAAACCCCAGTTTTACTATATAAAAGTGGGGTTGAAGGGGGTCAAAATTATATAGGTATGTTTTCGTGATGATCTGCTTTTCGCGACTGGGTAAAAGGGTTACAAAAATGTGTTTCAGTGAAGGGGGAATACTTTGAAGGTTTGTAATAAAAATATGTTTGATAAAACGTAGCACTGAAGTAATCCGAACCCAGTGACAAAACGTTTTGCAGGACCCTCGTACAACAATTGATTTTAAGAGCCTCTCACCAACCGACACAGAAGGCACAGTCTGTCCACGCTTAATATTTATATACAGAAACGACTGATTTTGAGAGCTTTCACCAACCGACAGTGTAAAGGCACAGTCTGTCCAGGTTCAATATCTTTATACAGAAATGATAGATTTTGAGAGCCTCTCACTAACCGACAGGGTGACGGCACAGTCTGTCGAGACTCAATATTTTTATACAGAAATGATAGATTTGAGAGCCTCTCACCAACCGACAGTGTGAAGGCACAGTCTGTCCAGGCTAAATATCTTCATACAGAAATGATAGATTTTGAGAGCCTCTCACCAACCGACAGTGTGAAGGCACGGTCTGTCCAGACTCTATACAGAAATGATAGATTTTGAGAGCCTCTCACCAACCGACCGTGTGAAGGCACAGTCTGTCCAGGCTCAATATCTTTATACAGAAACGATAGATTTTGAGAGCCTCTCACCAACCGACAGTGTGACGGCACAGTATGTCAAGGTTCAATATCTATATATAGAAACGATTGCTTTTAGAGTCACTTACCAACTGACAAGTTGAAGACACAGTATATCCAGGTTCAATATCTATATACAGAAACGATTTATCCTGAGAGCCTCTCACCAATCGACAGTGTGAAGGCACAATTTGCCCAGGCTCAATATCTTTATACAGAAACGATTGATTCTGAGTGCCTCTCACCAACCGATAATGTGAAGGCACAGTCTGTCCAGACTCAATATCTTTATACAGAACGGATAGATTTTGAGAGCCTCTGACCAACACACAGTGTGCAGGGTACAGTTTGTTCAGGCTTAACACTTCTGCAACAAGGTATATCGGAACCAGATTTTCACGGTGACTTAGTGTACATATTTAGAAAAATTGTAGGTAAATCTAACTTTTCGGAGCAATTCAGAAAACTTATTAACCGTTATAAAAGAATTGGCTATAGCCCGGATATTATGCGGCAGACTGCATGCCTAGTTGTCAACCCAATCATTGTTGATGGCTATGCTTCACTCTTTAATTGCACGACGGCGGTTCGGGCCTCAGACTCAATGACGGCCTCTTCGTAAAACTTTACCAGTGGGTTGGGGCTTGACGATATGTCTTTGGCTTGGCCCGCCGTGGTTCAACTATTGGTTTTCATTTACTCTGGCATACTGTAGAATTAGCCATGAGTACTCGTCTTTGTTTGTTATAGTGATTAATTTGATTTTTATGTTTTCGCTTTGATGCACTGACTGAGTTGGGAGCCTTTATGCGAACCGAATTTTTATGTATTTCTGTATTAAGAGTAGCATCGGGACCCAGGGTGAAGTTAGCTAGCTGTAAAAGTGCTTAAAACCCCTGGTGGTTTACTCTACTGACCGTTCTAAGGCGGTGGTCCAGGTGTTAGGCTTACTCTTTGTTGCTTTGTGGTTTATTCTACGATGCGATTTGTTGTATGTCTTACCATGTGTCATTTTGTTCTTGTGTTGTTCAGTCCTTTTAGTATTGCGATTACCTCGCTTGGGGAAGAGAGACATAATCTTGGTGCTTTTCGTGCGTTTGTTCGGTTTGTGCTTGTTTGGATCTGTCGGTTCCCTCTTCCTCTTGGTGTCTGGGAAGGGCTGCGGTTTGTGATTGTGGCACTCCCTGGACTTTTCTCTTACCTTTTTTTAATATCGATATACAGATACGACTGATTTTGAAAGCGTCTCACCAACCGACAGTGTGAAAGCACATTCTGTCCAGGCTCAATATCTATATACAGAAACGATTGATTTTGCGACCTTTTCATAAACCGACAATGTGAAGGCACAGTCTGTCCAAGCTCAATATCTATATACAGAAACAATTGATTGTGAGTGCGTCTGACCAACCGACAGTGTGACGGCACAGTATGTCTATACTCAATATCTATATACAGAAACGACTGATTTTGAGAGCCTCTCGTCATTCGACAGACTGAAGGCACAGTCTGCCCGGGCTCAATATCTACTCGTATATACGGAAACGATTGATTTTGAGAGTTTCTCACCAACCGACAGTGTGAAGACACAGTTTGTCCAGGCTCAATATCTATATACAGAAACTATTGATTCTGAGAGCTTCTCACCAACCGATGGCGTGAAGGCACAGTTTGTCCAAACTCAATATCTAGATACATAAACGATTGAGTTTGAGAGTCTCTCACCAACAGACAGTGTGAAAACACAGTATGTCAAGGCTCAATATCTATATACCGAAAAGTTTGATTGTGAGAGCCTCTTAACAACCGACAGTGTGTAGGCACAGGCTGCGTTGAGGCACAGGCTGTCCAGGCTATTTACAGAAAACATAGATTTTGATATAAAAAACCTCTGACCAACCGACAGTGTGAAGGTGCAGTCTGTCCAGGCTCAATATCTATATACAGAATCGATTGATTCTGAGACCCTCTCACCAACAGACAGTGTGAGGGCACAGGCTATCCAGGCTCAATATCTGTATACCGAAACGATTGATTTTGAGAGCCTCACCAACCGACAGTGTGAAGGCACAGGCTGTCCAGGCTCAATATCTATATGCAGAAAAGATTGATTCTGAGAGCCTCTCACTAACCGACAGTGTGAAGGCACAGTCTGTCCAGGCTCAATATCTATATACAGAAACGACTTTTTTCTGAAAGCCTCTCACCAACCGACAATGTGAAGGTATAATATGTCCATGCTCAATATCTATATACAGAAACAATTGATTCTGAGAGCCTCTCACCAAGAGACAGTGTGACGGCACAGACTGTCCAGGTTCAATATCCATTTACAGAAAACAGAGATATTGCTATTAGAGCCTTTGATCAACCGACAGTGTGAAGGCATATGCTATCCAGGTCTCAATATTCATTTACAGAAAAACAGAGATATTGATATTAGAGCCTTTGAACAACCGACAGTGTGAAGGCACATGCTGTCCAGGCCTTAATATCCATTTACAGAGATTTTGAGAGCCTCTGACCAACCGAATTGTTTTTATACTCGTATGAAGCAGACTTTATACAGGGTCTCCTGAAAGCAGGCAAACAACGCCTTGCCCAACAATTCAGTTTCACCTACAGACGCATAGATGGGATTATCTCTGAATAATTTTTCGTTTACAGAGTGCCTTGAATTCTTCTACCCAACGTCAACATGAAATACAAAAAAAGACATCTTAGACGATAACCGCGTCCTCATATTTGGATATATACCTCTGTATCGACAACGGAAAGCTCAGTACTAGGCTTTACGATAAACGGGATGATTTCAGCTTTCCTATAGTTCCGTTTCTGAGCAGTATTCATTCTGCACCGGCATACGGTGTTTACGTTTCACAGTTAATTCGTTGTTGGAGAGTCTGCTCATGAGTATCAGGACTTTATCGAACGAGGAAGACTGCTCACTACGAAACTGTTGACTCAAGCATACCAAAGAACTTAACTATCGCCAAGAAGTTCTATGGGAGGAATGTTGACCCTGCCAATCCTTACAATGTGGCTACTGACATATCTGATTGCGCATGAGCAATGTATCACTCGGGCCTTTGCTCTCCATTCTTACATTCTGTGGTATGATTCTGTCAGCGGACAGTGAAGGCCGTGATGCAAATTTGCGAGCATTTTGCCTAAATATAATTCATTTTGAAATGCTACACAGTGCTTTCGTATGAAATAAAAGCGGAAATGCCACAATCACGAAGCACAGCCTTCAGGAGGCACTAAATGAAGGAGGAGGGTGGAACAAATAATGGAAAAACAAACGCCACAAACGCCACATAAGCGGTTCTAACGAGTACCCACACTCTATGTGTTTGAGCAGCAATAAGAAAATTACGTATAGCCCTGTAAACCCCAGTTTTACTATATAAACGTTGGGTTTAATGGGGTCAAAATTATATAGGCATGTTTTCGTGATGTGCGCGAAACCTCATCCTTAATTCTGATGCAGCTCTAAATTACAAATGCATGTTAGATGCGCATATAGGTCCTCTACATCATCTGTGAAACAGCATAGTGAAAAACACACAATCAAACATATTGTGTTGAAGCAAAACAAAGAGCTCAATAGTGATCTGAATACAGAACACAAGCCAAGCCCAGTCCTTCTTAAATTCAGCTTTCCGGTCAAGGTGCGATGGGTTTTTGCAAGTCTCTCAACCCTGTAACTCTGGCTATCATACGGGTGTCTGGATGTAAAACGTGGGCAACTGTTTGCTTGTAGAGTGCTGCCATCACCCAGACATATGAACTTAGAGTTTTTCCAGTCAAGTTATTCTGACAATCAGTTCTGATTCACATACATACATACATACATATATGCATACATGCATACGTACGTACGTACACAAATACATAGATACATACACCTTGAAAATGAACGTTCTCCGTACATACATACATACATACATACATACATACACTTTATAAAACGAACGTCAAGGGTCCGGCAATATGCTTTCGTGGAGATTGATCATGAAATAGTCTACGGTCATTGTCTCCCAGCTGCTCATTCAAGAAGGGCAGTTGTCAGTTTCTGGCGAAATAATATGCACAAGTAATAGTTAACCGCTTAAAGGACTAAGCCTGTCCAGAAAAAGAAAGTGTGGTTAGGTAAACTGACCGTGCTCGACATGATCCTAATGGGTTGACTGGGCCTAAACCTCAACACAAACGTCATCTATGACATGTGCATGCTAGTTTCATTCCAACTCTTAACCTTTGTTTCTGGATATAATGCTTGTTTCAAGTCAAATGGAGATCAGAATGGAATATGTTAAAAACATTCTCTCTCATTAGTACGGAACCCAGGAAGGGACATACTAGTTTTATTTTTTAAGTTGTCCGACGACTTTATATCATGTTCGGACAACTTAAAAGCTTTTTCGGACAACTTAATATCTTTTTTCGTACAACTTTTTCGGACAACTGAATATCTTGTCCGGACGACTTAATATCTTGTTCGCACAACTTAATCAGACACCCTGATTGGCAGATTCATACCTAATGCAATATGGCGGATCGACTGAAATGTAAGTTGTCCGAACAAGATATTAAGTTGTCCAAACAAGATAATATGTTGCTCAAACAAGATATTAAGTTATGTGAACAAGATATTAATTGTCCAAACACGACATTAAGTTGTCCAAACAAAATATTATTTTGATTGGACAACTTAAAAAAAATAAAACTAGTATGTCCCTTCCCGGGTAAGAAGAACGTACTTACTGACATGTACGCCCAACGAAGACTCAAATCTGCCTGTGCATCCGCGCAGTCCGATCAGAGTCTTCGTCGTCCATATCAAGAATCTTTGCATCCTTGGCTATCCAAAGTGTCCCCAGTGAAGATTCTGATCAGACTCTGTGTGTGTGTGTGCGTGCGTGCGTGCGTGCGTGCGTGCGTGCGTGTGTGTATGTGTTGTATTCATTCCTCTACACCATGAAAGAAAGCTCGTTTAATGTTTTTTTTTTTTTTTTTTTGTTTGTTTCTTTTTTCTCTCTCTTATGGAAGAGCAATAATGTTCACATGTTACTTGCCGTTTTTGCTACTTCTGTCACGTTCTAGGTAAGGAGCGGAACACTATAAAGCAGCACTCCTATACATTAATACATGTCTTCGATTTTTCTTTGATAGTATTTGAACAGATTTCAAGACATCATGCTGCCACCATCGTCCTCTTGCTGGTTCCCCATCCGGTAACCAATTCCCGATACAGCATAATCAAGCAGGTATAAATAGGCCTTGTCATTGAAAAAGGGATATTTCAGCGGAACACAAATTGATGTTTTCTTATTTTTTTTTCCCGAGAAAATAGGATTCAACACTTTATGCAAATTGTCTCCTAGGAGACAATTTGCATGAAATGTTGAATCCTATTTTCTGTAAAAATAAGAATAAATATTTTGAAATGTCTGCTGAAATGTTTATCAAGCATATTAATTGTAAGCATATGGAAATAGGGAAGTTGTAGAAGGTCTGCACGCATACCCAGTCTGATTTGTGGACACTCTATTCCAGTATATGCTATAAGTGTGTTTGTTTCCCAAGCGTCTAACCTACATAGACTGCGCATATGTGTAGACAGGTCCGATCCTCTGTGGATAGCATATAGCTGTGCCTTTCCGCTTGGCAAAGCCTAATAAATCGGTATAATATTACCGATAGTATGTAGAGTGAAACTAGCCTACGCATCCTGTGCATCATGATCAACATCCATGCCGGTCAGCTTATTCAAGATTCAAAGCTTTTGATGTATAGTCAATATACATGTATGTCTGCGCATGCGTATGTGCAGTCGGACTTCAATGGCTCAAACATCTTTGGGACCATGAATGTTTTTTTCTAGACATCGGTAGTTCGAGCACTGATGGTTAATCATAGCGCCAGGTCAGGAGGCAAAGGGGGATAATTTAGGGATGCCTTTTCGATCTTCTATAAAAACAAATAATGGTATGTTGAGTGTATCCATTAGAATCCCCTCGATGAGGGGATTATAATGAGTACACACATCATACATTTTCCATAATAAAGTAAGAAAATTTCCCTAGAATATCCTTAGACATTTTTTTTTTTTTTTTTTTTTTTTTTTTTTTTTTTTTTTTGAGCTATCGGGAGAAATCCTAAGGGACTCCAAAACGAGTTCAAATCAGCCCCGGTAAAGGCGCCATCGCTGTTCTAGTCACTGAAGTTTTACAGTATTGTGTGTAAGCAGCGCAGCCTTTGATACGAATGCATGAAGATACAAGCCGCCAGAGGCTTATAATTCTACTAAGCCTCTGAAGCCGTATACTTGCAATATGGCACCTCTTCTCGTGGGACGATCATTTATAACAACTCAGCCGGTACATTATTAATCGATTTCATATTTTCTCTTTTGTTTCCATTGTGGCGATCAGTAAATGGATTAACTGCGTTTACAATGAATTCTAGATTAATTTCTTCCATTACATATTTGTATCTCGGCAGTAGAAAATGTTCTTATGCCATATGACCATTACCAAAGCTCAGATGAACGTATACAACCACGCAATCCGTTCAGGACTTTTGATGCCCTCTTACAGACGTGCCGCATATGTTTCAATGCATGAGCTTAAACATAAGGCTCTTGTGAGAACAGGCGGATGCGCAGGCTGATCTGAGGTTTCGCTTTTCGCAAATGCAAGAAGGTATGTTTTCTTGTGGTAAGGCTCATTTGTGTTAAGCGGTGTGTTTTACGCATAAAGAGAGCAACAGCTCGCAGTGCGTGCGGTAGGCTGTGAGTGTCCCCATCGACAAGTTGAACTTCAATGGACGACCGCTGGGGCGTAAAACCGTTGCGTTGAGCGCAGTAAATTTTGATTGTATACCTGTAAAGTGGTTATGATTTGGCATTGATTCGGACGCAAGGCCTCGCGTTTGTACCGAGTGTCTTTGTCTGCGAAAAATAGCTTCCTGTATTCAAGACGGTTCGGTGAAAATAAACAGAATGTCAGGAAAACTTGGCAGGAAATTTGCAAGAACTTTAACACGTTTTGCATTTTAGAAGATATCTCATTACTTTTGAGATGAAATAGGTTACCAGCAAAAATTTAAATATTACATCCTTAACGTCAGGTCCTGCTTTGGTTTACCATATTCATCCTTAATACTAGGACACTTTATTGCTACAGACGACAAATTGGGCTGATTCAGCAGACGATAAATTGACATTTTTGTCTTATTTTCCCCAGAAAATCGGCTTTGGCATTTCATGCTAATTGTCTCCGAAGAATTTGCATGAAATATCAAAGCTTATTTTCTGGAGAAAAAAAATGTAAGAAAAATATTTCAAACTGTCACCTGCTAAAATTATAACCTTTAAAGATAAGTGTTCACTGTCTACGATATTTATCTTAACTATTGATCAAGTCCATTTACTATCCATTGACATGTCCAAAACTGCTGGGTGAGTGACAACAGTGTAGACCCTGTGGGTTGTGGTCTAGGTGTACATTGTTTGCAGAGACTTGTCTTCCCGAATACCTAGGGTAAATACGGTATGTTTTTGTTGAGAAATAGAAGTTTGCACTTTAACTTTTTGTAACCTAAATAGAAGGGGCCGGGTGCCAATAAATGGTGAGTACAGGAACCAGCATTTCATGGAAAGATCGACTGTGACTGGACAATAACAGACGAGACTGTTTGAATCAATAATGGTTTTATACAAACATATTGTTACATTTAATTGCAGACGAATTTTATATTTGTTGATGCTATTAATTGCGTCTGCAGCCTCGTTTATGCCGAATGTGAAGAGACTTCATAAAATCGAGTATCCGAATTTCGTTCTTTTTGGTAGATGTATTCAGTGATTCCAAAGGCAACCTTTAAGATTTTTATTGTAGTGTGCTATGATTGAAAAAGCGGACGTGGTAAACTTCCTTTATTTTATTTTTATTTTCCTTTTTTTTTTTTTTATCAAAATGAAGGTGCATGTGGATCTGGGGCAAAAAGAGGCCTCGTCATACTAAAAGACCCCTGCTTTCTTTTATTTGTCCGTCTATGATTGTCCTTTAATTTCAGACCAAGTTTGGAAATCAAAGAATATTGTTAGGGTTAGACCTGAGCTATATGCTATGATGAAAGCCTGTGGAGAAGTGAGACTGCTGCAACTAAGACATGGTTGAAATTGAGCCGCAACGAGAGAAAACGTACCTTCTGATATGTGCACTCTACGAAGCATCAAATCAGCCTGCGCATCACGGAAATATGCCTATATAATTTTGACCCCCTTAAACCCCACTTTTATATAGTAAAACTGGTGTTTACAGGGTATACATTATTTTTCGAATTTCTGCTCAAAACATGGATTGAGATTCTGGACAATCTGTGTCCCCTCACAGTTGTTTTATCAGATGATCTCAAAATCTATGTTTTCTGCAAATGGGTATCAATAGCCCTGGACAGACTGTGTCTCCACACAGTCGGCTGATCACAGAAATGCAAAAGCTGCATTGTTCTGCAAAATGATGTTGTGGCTGTATACAGTCTGTGCCTCCACAAAGTTAGTTGATCACAGACGCTCAAAACTGATACTTTCCGCAAATCGATATATTGAGGCCCAGAATAATCCGTGCCTCCACAAAGTTAGTTGATCATAGACGCTCAAAATTGATATTTTCTGCAAAATGGATATATTGAGGCCCAGGACAATCCCTGCTTCTACAAAGCTAGTTGATCAGAGACGCTAAAAATGTATGTTTTCTGCAAATGGATATATTGAGGCCCTGGACAATCCGTGCCTCCACAAAGTTAGTTGATCAGGGACTCTCAAAATGTATGTTATCTAAAAATGGATATATTGTGGCCTTGGACAATCCGGCCTCAACAAAATTAGTTGATCAGAGGCTCTCAAAACGTATGTTTTATGCAAATGGATACATTGAGGCCCTGGACAATGCGTGCCTCCTAAAAGTCAGTTGATCAGAGACTCTCGAATTTTGTGTATCCTGCAAATGGATTTATTGTGGCCCTGGACAATCCGTGCCTCAACAAATTTAATTTATCAAAGACTCACAAAGTTTATGTTTTAAGCAAATGCATATATTGAGGCCCTGGACAACCCGTACCTCCACAAAGTCAGTTGATCAGAGACTCTCCAAATTTATGTTTTCTGCAAATGGATTTGTTGTGGCCTTGGACAATCCGCGCCTCCGCAAAGTTAGTTTGTCAGCGACACCCTAAATTTATGTGTTCTGCAAATGGATATATTGGAACCCCGGACAATGCGTGCCACCACAACGTTAGCTGACCAGAGAATCTCAAAATTAATGTTTTGTGCAAATGGATATATTGAGACCCTGGACAATCTAAGCCTCCATATAGTTAACTGATCAGAAGTTCTCAAAATGAATGTTTTCTGTAAATGGACATATTGAGGCCCAGGACAATCCGTGCCTCCACAACGTTAGTTGATCAGAGACTCTAAAAATGTATGTTTTGTGCAAATGGATAGATTGAGGCCCTGGACAATCCGTGCCTCAACAAAGTTAATTGATCAGAGATCCTCAAAATGTATGTTTTCTGTAAATGGATATATTGAGGCCTTGGACAATCCGGCCTCCACAAAGTTTCTTTATCAGAGGCTCTCAAAGTGTATGTTTTCTGTAAATGGATATATCAAGGACTTGGACAATCCGGCCTCCACAAAGTTTCTTGATCAGAGGCCCTCAAAGTGTATGTTTTTTGCAAATGGATATACTGAGGCCTTGGACAATCCGGCCTCCACAAAGTTTCTTTATCAGAGGCTCTCAAAGTGTATGTTTTTTTGCAAATGTTGAGGCCCTGGACAGTCCGTGTCTCCACAAAGTTAGTTGAGCAGAGACGCACAAAATTTATAATTTCTGCAAATGGATATATTAATACCCTGTATAATGCGTTCCTCCTAAAAGTTAGTTCATCAGAGACTCTCAAAATTTATGTTTCCTACAAATGGATATATTGAGGCCTTAGACTATCCGTACCTGAACAAATTTAGTTGATCAGAGACTCATAAAGTTTATGCTTTATGCAAATGGATATAGTGAAGCCCTGGACAATCCGTGCTTCCATAAAGTTAGTTGATTAGAGACTCTCAAAATGTATGTTTTCTGCAAGTGGATAAATTGAGGCCCTGGACAATCCGTGTCTCCACAAAGTTAGTTGAGCAGAGATTTACAAAATTTATGTTTCCTGCAAAATTTACAAAAAAAATGTTTTATGTTTTCTGCAAATGGATATAATGAAGCCCTGGACTATGTGTGCCTCCTAAACGATAGTTGATCAGAAACTCATAAAATTTATGTTTTATGCAAATGGATATATTGAGGCCCTGGACAATCCGTACCTCTACAAAGTTAGTTGATCAGAGATTCTCAAAATGTATGTTTTTTGCAAATGGATTTGTTGTAGCCCAGGAAATCCGTGCCTCCGCAAAGTTAATTTGTCAAAGGAACACAAAACTTACGTGTTCTGAAAATGGATACATTGGGACCCCGGACAATATGTGCCTTCACAAAGTTAGTTGATCAGAAACTCTCAAAATTTATGTTTTCTTTAAATGGCTATATTTAGGCCCTGGACAATCCATGCCTCCACAAAGTTGGTTGATCAGAAACTCTCAAAATATATATTTTTCGCAAATGGATTTATAGTGGCTCTCGACAATCTGTGTCTCCACAACGTTGGTTGATCAGAGAGTCTCAAAATGTATGCTTTCTGCAAATGGATATATTGAGGCCCTGGACAATCCCTGCCGCCGCATAGCTAGTTGATCAGAGACTCTCAAAATCTGTGTTTTCTATATATGGATATTAGAGGCACTGATAGTCTGTGCCTTCACACTGTCGGTTGATCGGAGACACTCAGAATTGCCACTATGATATACTTGAAAGCACGTTACGAGCGATGTTCAACCAAACACACCCACCCGTTCAAAAATACAACCCTGAAAAATTTGAAGGTGAAAGATATACAATAGGAATACACATGCAAAGAGCGGAATCTTTGTTTTCTGTAAATTGAGATTAGAGGTCCTGAGAGCCTGCGCCTCCACACTGTCGATTGATCGGAGACACTCAAAATCGACACTAGGATATATATTAGAAAGCACGCAACAAGCGTTGTTCAACCAAACACACCTACCCATTCATAACTGCTAACCTGAAAAACTTAAAGGTTGAAAAATAAGCAATAGGAATAAACACCCATAGAACGTTACTACGTCCATGGACTTTAAGAAGATATTCACACACCAGGCCCAGTTGTTCAAAGCATGGTTAGCTTAACGAACTCGTCAGTGGTCAAAATGTTAACTGATATCTAATTCACATGTATTTTTGCTGAAAAGATGCATGTAGCATTTTTTTTTCAGGAAAAATATTAGCATATACGCCATATTATGACCAAAGTTTTAACGATACGTTAACAAACGATGTAACTAACGACATCGTTAGTTTTGAACAACTGGGCCCAGAGAAGTAAAACCTCTTCAGTCGGTGTAGTCTCCCTTTGAATAGGTCGCCAGGAATATACACCCTCTTTGGATCTATTCATTCTTCTTAACCTATTTATGCCCAGCATACCATAAAGGGACATTTCAAAACAGTATCGACCCAGATCAGACGTTACAAGCCGTCTCATCTGGATCTACATTGTTTGCATAAGTATTTGTTTTGGTCCACTGGGCTGAAAGGGATTATGTAAATGCGATCTTGATTAAACTTAGCCCTTGTCTCCGCGCAATCTGATCTGGGTATTTGGTTTCGTTTACTTATTTCCTTAATGCTGCAGCAATCGAGTTTTCTTTAGAGAATAACTTGAGGCTCTGATCAGACTACGTAGGCAGGTCTGGACCTTCAATCTGCACATACTGGTCTTGGCATTCACTGTTTGCCTACTGTTGCTCTAAAATCTTTTCTCGTGTATTTCATGTGGGCCGCGTCAAGCGAAGAAGTGCCTTCGAACATACGCAAGATGCGCTAATTCAGATCATTCTGCGCGTGCGCAAAATATCATCCGGGTCTTTGCTCTCCATTCAAACATTTTGTAGTGTCCAATGATTCTGTTAGCGGACAATGAAGGCCCTGATCAGACTGCGCGGATGCGCAGGCTGATCTGGGCCGTCGCTGTCCGCAAATGCCCGAAGAACGCGTTTTCGCATGGCGCGGTCATATATCTAACGGATATAAACAACCTGCATGACACTCAAGACTATTAAAATAATCGAAATCACCGCGGCGAATTCGCTTTTTCAAATTCAAACTTAATTGTGAAGCGTAAAACTTAGTCAAACGTTAATGTAAATTGCTCGGCTGATTAACTGTCCCATTTCTAAATATAAATTATGTATTAAATATTTTCTAACTCTTGAACACAACGGGGGACGCAATTAAAACCTTTAAGTCAATATGGCGACGGGTCTGTAGCCATCTTGAGTTGTTCGCAGCACAGAAGATGGATGCTGGTAGATTGACTATCGGTTTCAATTAGATTATGTGATTGGGATTTGTGTTTAGCCACATCAAAGAAATTAATGAACAAATCTTAACCTATAATTGCCTTGCAAAATTATCTTTCCAGGTGAATGGATACCACTGCAGATTTAACCACTATTTTCACTAGGAAGACAACTTTAAGAACTTCCTTTTGTTTTTCGACACACCCAGTTCCCGTCTAAAAAGGATCTACTAAATACGGAAAATGCAAATTCTTTCCTTAAAGAGAAGACTACTTTTCGGAAGGGGACAAAGCAATTTTGACACACTTGCCACCCATTAAAATGCTTATGGATGTATGTATATGTACGTTCATGTCCCTAACATGAACTCAAGTAGTGGTTCTTTTCATAATGCACATATACCTTCGAAATTATGCTTATAGCCGCCGTGCAGGCTTTTTGTCATCACGAAAACATGCCTATACAAAGGTGACCCCCTTAAACCCCACTTTTATATAGTAAAATTGGGGTTTACAGGGGTACACATTATTTTCCTTATTTCTGCTCAAAAATATAGATGAGGCGGTTCTATCGAGTACCCACAATCTATGTTTTGGGCAGAAATGCAGAAATATGAAAAATATCAGAATTTTTATTTGAAAATTTTCATTTTTTTGATGGTAAAATTTTCAGTATATTTGAATAGGCTTGTTTTCATGATGTTTATAGATAAAAAATACCCTGTCCATAGTGTCCATGCATGTTGCTTTCTCCTTACTATCCAAGAATTAATCAGAAAAAAAAAATCCTTGAAATAATATTTATACGAAAAACAGTAATAGAGATAATATAGAAGGCGAAGACTCCATTTTCATTTCCAATAAACGACACTTTGTATGGCGTCATACTTGAACTCCGCGGTTTCACTGTTAATTGGATATAGCTCACAAGAATATCAATATAAATAAATAAAGCCAATAAGTGTACTTTAACTCGCAGACATAATATTAATTTGAGCTTACGTTAGGTTTTTCCTCTGAATCAGAATAGGGAACGTGACAAGATTTCATATAAATTATATTTTTTGAGAGAGAAATATAAAGTTTACAACCGTTTTGTTTTTTAAACAAATACAATGATACAAAACTACCCGCCTTTATTATTATTATTATTATTATTATTATTATTATTATTATTATTATTATTATTATTATTATGTAAAGGCTCCGTATTCCTCAATAATAGACTTTTTTTTCCAAGAAAGGTTTAATAAATAGATAAACATTACTAATACGGTCATAAAATGTGGCATCTGACAACCTGTAAAATTTGAGTCAGTCTCTCGTGAAATGATTTTTTTTTTTTTTTTTTTTTTTTTTCGTATTTCTGAATTAATGTTGGCAATCCAAACGATAAAAAATCATTTCATTTCAAGAACGAGAGACTAGCTGCAATTTTAAAGGTTGCCAGGTCCCACATTTTATGATTGTATTAATACCATATATCAATTTATTAAACCTTTATTGGATAATAAAAATGTCTATTTTTTTAGGAATATGGAGCCTTTAATTCACCAGAATTTTGCTCGGGATTACTGACTAGTCACTTTTCGTCCGTCGTTCGTGTGCCCGTCCGTCTACATTTTGGACGTCATCTCTGACGAAGCTGCTTTGAAATATAATGCATTAACTTTATCGATCAAAACGAAATATTTGGGCAACATTTCCTTGTGTATTTTTAATTGTAGACAATTGCTGCAAACAAGAAACAGGTCTACAACAGCCAGTCCTTGTTATTATCCCATTGTAGACTGAAGAAACTCACCCACACTATATATCGAAAGAGACCAATTTCAATTTTAGGTACTTGTATGTCCGGGTATGAGATTTAATCATAAACCTAGAAAAAATGGCTAAACTATTTGCAAACAGTGGAGACCCTGATCAGACGCCGCGTTTTGCGGCGTCTGATCAGCGTCTGCACTGTTTGTCAATTGCCCTTTCAGGGGTCTCCAGACTACAATTGATTTTTTTTTTCTTAAAACTGGTGAGTTACCGAAGTTGGAAAACCTCTTAGTTAGGATTAAGGAAGAGACAAAAGAACAAAGTCTCGGTTTCGTTGAGCCTCTTTATATGACAGCGTTATAGTTTGCAGGACTGCATACATCCCCAACTCTAGACTGGCTCCAGTCTCCAGGACTGAATATTTATTTTTATAATCCTTTTTGATAATCCACTAAACTAATACCAATAATATGTAAAGGTTATTGCATAGTTTTAAATTTCGAGCTGTGCAATAACCGATTTGTCGCAATAGCCATTATGACCATATCTCAAAGATGCCATACTGAGACTGACCACAGTGTATACCGATCGTGTATTTAATCAAGGATATCACATTTCATTTAATGGCTTATTGCGACAAGGTTTTGTCACATTCACTGCACCTGTAAGGTTGTTTCTTTAGATGGACAACTTTCTGGTGGCGCACTTTGTTAGTGAGTTAGTTAAACCTCCTGGTACAATACGAACATGAAAACTGTCGATTCTGCTTTCCATGCGCAATCTTTTGGTGTCCTCTGAGTGACTGTCTTAATTTAAAAGCCTAGTTACAGTCTTCACACCTATTCGGATCTCGCGTCCATGCTGAAATAAAATAACTTGAAACATCATTTTCAGGACATATAATTGTGATCTGCCAGGGGACAAAAAGTTACTAAACGAATCTGAGGTAAGTTATTAATGTCCACGTGACCGCACTTACCAGAAAAAAAATACACTCCATACCTTTCAGTTATGTGGTGTATTCCGTTCTTCCACAGGATAACATTACGAAAACACGTCTATTCAAATATATAGAAAATTTTATCTCCAGAAACATAAAATTTTCAGATAAAAAAAAAATCTGATATTTTTCATATTTCTGCTCAAAACATAGATTGTGGGTACTCGTTAGAACCGCCTCGGCGAGGCGGTTCTAACGAGTACCCACAATCTATGTTTTTGAGCAGAAATAAGAAAAATAATGCATACCCCTGTAAACCCCACTTTTACTATATAAAAGTGGGGTTTAAGGGGGTCTAAATTATATAGGCATGTTTTCGTAATGTCTGTCGTAGAACATATTTACGTCACTGCAGCTGGTGTTAAGGAAATATGTGGTTGTGGTTTTGACTGTGGCCTTTCCTGAGTGACATTTTCTTACTTGCTTGTACAAACCATGAAAAACAATTATTAATAGCTGGGCCATTCTTGTTGTTGTGTAAAAAGGCTATTTGAAAAACCTGAGCTTGACACAAATGTTGGGTTAGGCAAACCGAGTAAACCCAGATTAGCCGCTGCATAAAAAGCGGCGTCTTATTAGGATCTACACTGTTCGCCTAAAGGGTCAGCCGAAGTCGCCATTCAGTACAAGTTTCCCTGCCTACTTTCTGAGAAAATCGGCACTCCAGTGCTGTCAGTGCTTTGATTTATGGGTGTCAGAAAATGCACATATGAAAAATACACAGATATCATTTTGTAGGTTATGTAAGACAATGGACTGAACATATTGTTGCGATAAAAACTCGAGCCATCTAACCTGCTGATATTTGAAATAGTTTGTAAAACAACTACCTTTTGTTCCAGCATATTTTTGATGGGTTCATATGTTAAAAAGTACGACAAATCTGTCTTAAAAATATCAAACTTGGGTTAACTAAATTTCAACATATTACATCATTTTTTTTTCAGACGCTTAATGGTTGCTGAATGATTTATACTCAAACTGACCTCCTTGTTTTCAAATTGACCGCCGAGTTTATTTTTCATGCACACTTTGTTCGATGTCATCGGTCGAATTTGTTCAATGTGCAAAGGAATCAAGTCCTAATTTCTTTCATGTTTAAATAAAAACTACATACAAATATGCACCACTGTGCTTCTGAAGAGGCTAATTTAAAGAAAATGTAAAATTTAAGCACCTTTACAGTGTTAAATTTTGATGTTGCTGTCACCGGAGACAGAAACGATAACTTTACATCATTGAGTGTTTGTACAGAACAGAACAGAACTTTATTTAAGAACAAATTCTCAAGCCATTCACAGATGGCGTAAGAGAACATAATATATGTACAAGCAAACAGACAATAAACAAAGCAACTTGCTATATTACAATAATAAGATATATACAGACTATGTGGAAAATGTAGTCGCATATTTGTTTATTATTATCTGAACAAACTCGGAAAGCTTTTTAAATGTCGCTAAATTATCTGAGGCAAGTGCTCTTTCAGTTTTATTATATTAGGCATTTTCATAAAAAAAAAAAAATAAGGTTTCAAATGGCGTTTTCTCTCTGTTTCAAAATATTGACAACAAAACAGATAATGAACTCATCACCTAATTCGTTTTTGTGACAAAGTTGACACTTTCTATCGTTGAAAGGTACATTTTCCCAACGGCCTTTCTCAATCAGAAGTCTGTGATTACTTGTTCTGAACTTTATGAAAGGCAAGTATTGTTTATAATCAAGTCTTATCAAATAGTTTTCGAAATTAAGGTCTTATTTAAAACTATAAAGAAAAGTCTACCTTTTGATGAAGAATCGACCTTCTGGACCCATTTTTTGATGTATAGATCAAATAGAACCCTGTAGAAAACAGCATAGAAATTAATGTTTTTCACGCTTTTAGCTCGAGATATCATTTACCATTGTAATGTCCATTGGTAAAATTAGCTTCCATTTCTTCAAATGGACCACCGAGTATGAAAATGATCTGGGCCCAGTTTTTCAAAGCTAACGATGTGGTTAGTTATCGATTCCTTAAAATTTACATCGAGTGATACGCAAATATGCTGAAATTTTTTGCTGAAAATATGTGAGTAGCTTTTGCAGTGCGAAAGCTACTCACATTTTTTTTTCAGCAAAAAATATGAGAATATTGTATACTGAATCCGCTAAAACAGTTAACGAAATGACCCTTAACGAGCTCATTAAGCTAACGACGCTTCGAACACTGGGCCCTCGGCTTTGAAAGGAAAGCGTGTGTTTTTTTGTAAAAGTGGTGTCTTGAAAGCAGATATGGTACTGACGTATCTGACTTCATCGATAATAGTTCGCTGGAACATCAGGGCAACTTTACCTGTGTGTACCTTCTTCCTACATGGAGCTTGGAGGACAAACGTGATAGCAGTGTTACGGCTTTAAGCCATGCCATACTATTTGATCTGAACCTCGGACCTAATAATACCGTATTTTGGGTCCAAGATCTGAACATACAAGGGCAAAAAAACTATAGCATGACATTCTACGATTTAAAAAAAAAAAGTTTTATGTGAAGAAAAGTCTTACCTGAAACGTCCAAAAATCCGCGAAATTAGTTGAACGGAAACTTTCAAATTAATCTCCGCACATACACCAAATTGTTTTTAATTGGCCGCCTTCGGAGGTCAATTTTAAACATTGCCGGGTTTGTAGACGAGTCTAATAAAAATCAGTATTTTTGGTAAAGATGACCATAGCGAGCGTCTCGAACTTTGCCGCATTTTGTTACTAGTTCCTGTGGTCTCTACCGTCTCGATTTTCATATCTGTCTCTGTTTTGAGGCGGTGCGTGAGAAGATCTGCAAAATGCAGCATGCATGCACTGAACGCACACTAAGGACTGCCTACGGCCACACAATGTAACAAGGACCCTCGATGTATGCGTTTCTGATTTTACGCAATGTGCGGACAAAGAAAGCCCTGTTAGAAACGGATGCCCAACACATCTCCTCAGTGTTTCGTCTTCCTATGTATAATTGTTTTTGTGGTGGTGGGAAGGGACAAGAATGACAACAATGCATGATAATAGGAAAAACTACATACAAAAGAACAGGGCCCAGTTGTTCAAAACTAACGATCTCCTTAGTTAACGTATCGTTAAACTTTTTGATAATTAATATGGAACATACGCTAATTAGATACTGTATTTCTAGAACAGTCTACATTTTGACCACTAACGAGCCCGTTAAGCTGACGACGCTTTGAACAACTGGGCCATGATTTCTAGCACATTTTAGAGATTAAAATATGTGCATATTCCGATACATGCTGCGATAATAGCATTCGTCGATTACATTCCACGATGATACCGCCAAAAGCATAAAATTAGTGTAGGCTTATTAGTGTTATGCAGATAAATATACCTTAATATATAATATTCAAATGGATTCAAAGGCTGCTTAAATCTTTTAAACAAGAACCTCAGGCACTAGAAATAGCAGTAAAAATAGATATACATGAATACAAAAAACAAGAAGGAAATAGAAAGAAGCTCGAACACCCAATCTGGACTGTTCTCGCGGTTTTTTTTTTTTTTTTTTTAATAGTTCGAACACCCTATCTTGGTCTTAGCTATGATGATGTACATGTTTGAAACTCGGGTGTAATGGAGTCGGTAAACCGGAAACTCCTGACTGTTGAAATTTCTTTCGTAACAATCTGCTTTATCTTGACCCTAGACTAGTCCAGTATTAAAAGCATGACAGTAAACAACCGTTGATTTCTAATGAAATTAGAAACAAAAGCTTATTCAAATAATACTTAACTGTTCAAACCCATGCAAAATTATTTTCTTTGAGTATATGTCTATAACAAGGACTTGTATCGACTCTTCCTGTGTCTGTTTACATTTATACAGTTGACACTTTATCTGTGAATCTGAACTAGCTAGTGCACATTGACCATCCTTTCTGTCCTCGCATTTGAATATTTTCAGTCGGCACTGTCAATTTCACGAAAAGGGTGCATGTTGTGCACAAGTTTACAGTAAAAAATACTGTTATGTAATTCATTGACTTGACATAGGGCATAGCCAGTTAGTCGCGTTTAAGAAGCGAGACTGGCAGTTGGTTTTTGTATTTAACAAACTAAGACATCAGCTTTGATTTTGTAACAACATGTTTTAATTTGTTTAAAACTATCGCTTTCGAAGTTGCCTAATATCGAAGAACATACTGATATTGACCATTTTGCTCTTTACACGGTGAGACAGGTCTTGTTTTAGACTTGCCAATATTACTTTAGAAACAGATAAATTGGCCGCGAGTACTTGGTAAAATAACGAGTCAATAATAACATTTATGAATATTAGTATACAGATGAAAGTTTTGGTCAACAGATGATAAGCAGTTTGGTTGAAGTCTTCAACTACATGTGACTGAAACGACGTAAGTATTAAATTCTACCGCGATTTTTCTGCAACAAATCTCTGGTGCATTAAAATGAGACAATTCATCACGAAAACACGCCTATGTAATTTTGATCCCCTTAAACCCCACTTTTATATAGTAAAACTGGGGTTTACAGGGGTATACATTATTTTTCTTATTTCTGATCAAAACATAGATTGTGGGTACTCGTTAGAACCGCCTCGCCGAGGCGGTTCAAACGAGTACCCACAATCTATGTTTTGGGCAGAAATATGAAAAAATATCAGTTTTTTTTTTTTATCTAAAAAATTTTATTTTTTGGAGGTGAAATTTTCTATATATTTGAATAGGCGTGTTTTCGTAATGTGTTAATACCAGTGCGTCCGAGTTCTCGATTAGCTGACCGTTACCCTGGAACTGGATTTCTGATATAACCTGCACGTGAAAACTTATTAGCCAGTAAAAGTTGTGACAAGTGTATGTTGTGGCGTTAATATACGCCTGTTAACAAACTGAAGTTACAGATTGTCTTTTAACCCTTAAAGCGCCAAGAAAATCTGCATCTGAAAATGTCGTCTGTTTATGTCGTCTGCTGAATATTCTAGCAAACTTTTCAAACCTATTTTCGCATACAGGCAAACAGTGTGGACCCTGATCAGACTGCTCCTTTAGGAGCAGTCTGATCTGGGTCCACACTGTTTGGAAAAATGACTTTTAAAATTACAAGCAGATGACAAAGCAGACGACAATTGTTGTGATTGGCAGTTTAAGGGTTAAATGGGCCGATGGGTGTGACGGCATAGTGGAGAATGAAAATTTACGCCCTTTTAACATTTCACCGGAGGAGTTTGTTTGAGTATGTAATTTAATGCCTTGCTTTTCATAGATTGCTTACACCCGTTAGAAATGGTTTGTCAATAATTTACACGTTGTCTCTGGATTAGCCTAGCTACTAGGCCAATATATGTAGGTTTGTCACTTTTTGTTTACTTTTTTTTTTTTCTTTTTTTCTTTTTTTTTCTTTTTTTTCATTTACATTCTACTTTTTGATTCAATGTTTAGTTAGTCTATGGATGAACTTTTCTTCTGTGGTTGTCTCTGAAATATATTAGAAATCCAGACCACATTGTCTATAGACTGGCCACAGAGCTCAATAAGCCCCAAAAAATATATATGTATATTTCTAAGCCTTGGGCAAGGCTATCTCTGGATCAGTTGAATATCATGATTTGGTGTATAACATGTGCGGTATTTGAAGTAATTTCGGGATGATGTATGAGCATGGAACTGGTACGGACGGCAACGCATGTTCAGTATGCGAGAATAGAAGACAGGAGCCAGACATAGGTGTAAGCGGCATACTCTTATTGTATCACTACATATTGGATTCAGTTAGGTTTTATACTATGGCCATCCTCTAAGCGGGATGTTTAGCACACCCGTCGTGCGTTTAGCAAATATAAGACCCGTCCGACTGGCTCAGCTGACAGAGCAACCGCATTGGATTGGGAGGGTTTGGGTTGAATCCCTAACCGTATCATACGACAGGACTGAAAGTCTGTTGATAATGGCGTTTAAACTCATCTCAAACAAACAAACGCCGATGAGTGCAATTGACACATGACTTTTTTGCCTGCGGACTGCAAGAAACTTATCCAGCAGAACAAGTTGTCTTTTCATCCTCTGATCATGTTAATTCGGCTCATTCATTCTTAACTAAAACAAAACTCTTTTCCAAGTTTGTTTACCTATTCTGCTATGAATTATTCTAATAAGCATATTCACGGACCGAGGTCAAAAAGACAGGTCAATATGTACCAGCTATACGTCCATTCTTAGTATACAGTAACAGCAAAATAGCTATTGCCCATCCTTGTTTATTTATTTATTTATTTATTCTGCAACAATTATTTGTTGAGTAAAACTGTATATTCTACTGACCTTGTCCAGGCGGTTCCATTGTTGCAGTTCTTCTTTGTTCGTGCGTCGGTGATTTCATATATGACGTCATTACAGTCGACTCTCATTATCTCGAATTCCAAGGGATTGTCTGAAATACTTCGAGATATCCGTATACCTCGACATATCAGGTTTGCAGAACTGAGGAAAAATAAATCGAACTACCACATTTCATAAATGTACACGTAATTTGACTCCTCGAGTTAGAGATATATTAAAAATATTGTGGAAAAGAGGAGAAATTGCTCCACAATATTTTGTTACCTGTTGTTAGATTTTCATGTTTATTCAGGGACCAGATTTTTCACTTCGAGATAAGCGATAATTCGAGATAAACGAGGTCGAGATAACGAGAGTCGACTGTATTTGTTACTCATCTCCTCTTCTTTAAGTACCTGTGGAAGGCTGGACTTCGTAATTATTTCATTTCCTGGGTATCTTTGCTCATATTTTGTTACAGTCTTTTTTTGTAGTTTGCATTATTGTTGTAGCCAAATAATAGTCAGTAATGCAGTGTAATGAAATAAAGCGAACACATGCCAGTTTAAAATTGTTTTCTGGGTTTATTAAGTACTCTAATTCTTACAACTAATCAGCAAATTATTCATACAAAATATGTTGTACCGATTTCCTTCCAAGTCGTACCCCATCTGTACAGTCATGACAATTTGTTTGCTGCTGTTATGATATTAATGTTTATACTCATTGCAAGGGCGGATCCAGGACTATTTAATTGGGGTTCGAAATTCTGAGAGAGGGTTCGGTTTGATCGAATGATCGTACTTCCACTACGTATTCGGATAGACAGGCCTGAGCAAACAGAGTACACTCAGATCACATGCCGCAGAATGCGGCCTACACTGTTTGCCACTTATTCATGACATTTAGACACATTCACAGGTTGCAGAACGGAATTGTTAAAGTTTTAGAAGTATAATATAAAGAGTTGTGTGAATATAAAGCGTAAATATGCTTTCTAAAATTTTATAAAATTTATCCAAAATTTTCTATGAAACTGAAATCATCTGGATCCGCCCTTGCATTGAATATTTGTATTACATGTACACTCCAACCGTTTTATAACACGGTTCGTTATAACACGATTTTTGATATAATATATATAACACAGTTTAAAGATTGATCACAAAAATGTATAGATAATCTATACATTTTTGTTTGGATATAACACGTTTGTTTAACTAACACGGTTTATGCTATGGACTCCAACAACAGTGTTATAATGAGGTTGTGGTGTATCAACTTGTACCAGTTACAAATAAAATACCAAAAGAGAAAAAGTGTGTTGACGTAAATACTTTTACAGAATATAACTACGGGATCAGTCGTAACTAGAAATGCCGAGAAAAGCTGAGAGGGTTTTAAATAAACCCGTAAAGCACCAATCAAACTTCACGGTTTAAAAAGATGTCCAGAAGAAGCCACAATTACAGAACAAAGCTAGACTGCCTCCAGTCTCCACAGTCTCTAAACAGATTATAAGAAAAATTTTGTCACTAGAGACTGGAGCCAGTCTAAACAAAGTCCACCAATGGCACCAAGAGGTAGAACAAACAAACCAAAGCTGACAATACACAAGCCACAAACCCCACCCCCGAAAAAAGCAACCAGCTACCTACGCCCCCCACCCCCACCCCCACCTCACACACACACACACACACACACACACACACACACACACACCACCACCACCACCACCACCACCACCACCCCCTCAAATATGTAGCAGACAACATTCTAAGATTAATTTTGCTATTTTTCAATGAAAGTAAGAATTGACAGTTCATATGAAATGTCAATCCTTATTTTTTTTTTTTTTTTTTTTTTTTTTTTTGAAAAATAATATGTCAAAGCGGAAAAATCTTCTTATTTTCGAGTTTCGTTTTCAATATTCATGTCCGTTAGTATGTGTTTTATTTATATGTTGTGTACATATGTAATTGCACAATCCGCAGAAAAGTCGACCGATTGAAAGGCTGACTTTCGAAGGGTGCCCTGTAATCGTCTTATGGGTCTGCTTGTCCGTCTGTCCGTCCGTGGTCAATTAGCAAAGATGACCAAATCGCTTAAAGGTTCCATATTCCTCAAAACCAGACATTTTACTATCCAAGAAAGGTTGTAATGAATAAATTGATATATGGTATTAATACATTCATAAAATGTGGCATCTGACGGCCTGTAAAAATTTCAGTTTCTTGTTCTTGAAATGAAATGATTTTTTTTTTCATCGTATCTCTGAATTAATGTTGCCAACATTAATTCCAAGATACGATAAAAAAAAAGTCAGTTCATTTTTGGTCAAGTTCTACACGGTGTATGCAAATATATTTGTACATTACCTAGAGCACGCGAACCAGGGCGACCAATATATGCTCCATCGAAAAACGTCGCGCTACGTTTTGCCTCTTAGAATCGAGTTACAGTACAAAACTGTTCAAATGGGTACTTTATCGCCACATTTTGTCCAAAGTGGCATAAAATGATCAAAAGATTTAAATCACATCTACATAATATGATTACAGGTCATTTAACTGGTCTTGTGGTCTCTCCATACAACGAATAAGTGGTAAATAACCAGCAAGTAATTGAGATGGTTTGATTCCATTTGAGCTTTACCACTCTAAGGGCACATTCAGCCGAAGACATTTTAAACTTTTTTTTTTCTTCTTCTTCTTCTTCTTCTTATTTTGCTCAGAAAATAGACTTTGATATTTTATGCAAATACGTTTTGATATTTCATGCAAATTGTGCTTGAAATGCCAAAGCCTTTTTTGCTGGGAAAATAAGAAAAATATTTCAAAACGTCATCGGCTGAATTTTTTACCCAACATGCTAAGCATTAAAATTCCATTTTATGTCCCGCCTCCTCGGGAGATCTGATTGATAAATATTTATGATAAAATCTCTACAGAGATATGATTAAATTTTTCGATTGACAGCGCCACGCTCCTCCTATTTTATTGAAGGTGCTATCCAGGTAGAAGAGAAGCGTGTTACCTGAAGTCATCGATTTTCGCACTTGACTGAATGACAAAAGCAGCCCGATGGCTGTTCAAGAGTCGTCGTGTCACGTGATGCGATTCAGCCAACCGGATCACGTGATGATGCAGGTATGTCTATTTACAATTTTAATGGATGTAAAAAGGCAATTTATGGTAGATTAGGAGATGAGATTGGTTTAAGTGGCAATATTCAGTGGCGTGTCTTCAGTATTTTATTACCGTGTAATGTGACACCTTTAGATCTGTATCTTTACTGAAAACAATCTCTATGACAAATTAAGTGACAAATTAAACAAATTAGTGTTAATTAGTAAAGGATAGCGCAAAAACAGAGGAAAAAGTTTCAGAACTGATTTTATTCCAAAGAAAAACAAAAAGACAATGTTGAATCCAGTGTTTCCATATCACCTGGCCGGCTTGGGGCTCATGTCTAGCTTTCCATTAGAAGGTAAGTCACTAACGAGAGAGAGAGAGAGACAGAGAGGTGAAAAATATGGAAACTAATGCTGATTGCGTGCAACTGCGCGGACCGCGCAGTTGCACGCCATCAGCATTGTTTCCCCTATTTCAATGAGAAGCAGTTTTTTTTCTCATTTTATCTCCGACAGAAGACGTTGAATACTGATTCAGTTTATAATCCTTATGCCGTTCTACTATCTTAATTTTCTGTGTCATTATGTGTTCTGTACATACTTAAATAAGTAACCTACTTTATTTCAAACATACGCACATGTATTCATCACGGCCAAATTCCCCCGTTGACCATATTGGTTTCAAAAATATTGTTGCTGTCTTATTCTTACTGCCTATTTTTGGCATCATATATTTTGTCGACTAAAAAAGGTATGAATTTATGAAAGATACCCATCATTTCAGTGGATACTTTATATTCTTTTTATTTCAAGAAATTCTAAGCTACGGAGTATCTCCGAGCCAGCACCCTAAATGTGGTCATCCGAGTTTATATGTGGCGCTTGTATATCTGCATTAGAATGGAAATTATTATTATTATTATTATTATTATTATTATTATTATTATTATTATTATTATTTTAATAGATTTGATCAAACTGGTAGCTGACTTCATGAAAGAACAGATAAGTTATTTAAGTTTTTTCAACGAAGCTTTATAAAGAGTATACTGAGTAGTTCTGGTATAGTATGGATGCTGGTAGAAATGGATCTGAAGTAATAACTTAGAGTTAGTCATCCTGTTTTTGTTGCATTGTGTTCCTACAGACAATTAATATACAGACAACCCTCTTTATATCGACACTCTATACAACGACAAAATCCGTTATAATAACAATTTGACTGTCACGAAACCTTTGCTTAAAAGGTAACAATAACAAATTATGCAAGAATATTGTATTTAATATTTTAAAGAAAGGCGATAGAATCGCCTTATCGAGGCGATTCCAACAAATATCCAAAACATATGTTCTATGAGGAATTAGAACAAACTTAGACATTTCTTACATTCTAATAAATATCCAAAACATACGTTCTGTTGGCAAATAAGAACAAAACAAGACCATTCTTACATATCAACCGGTTCATTTAGTATTCTGTACAACAGCAAAATCATTTTAATGGCAGCGTCTGGAACAAATGCTGTCATTATAACAAGGGCTCACTGTACTGGTATTTTTATATAACGATATCCTTTTTGGCCTTTGACTTACACCTTATCGCCCAGAAAATATTTGGACAAAACTGTACATCTCCTGTACAAACTGTGCATCCTAACACTGACAAGATAATGTGCACATATTATTTGAAAATGTTGTGATGTCGTGTGCCTCCATCCAACAATATCCCGTGAGTTACATTCATCAACAAAGAAAGTAACTTCGGTGGATATAGTGTTTAAAGACTACACCACAGCTGAATTTTTTCAGTCAATTAATTTTAGAGTTAGTTCTGATTTGTTTTTTTTCATCTTCATCTTTTTCTTCTGTTTTTGCCATTTTACTTGATGTAGTTTAAAATCAAATGTCATTGTTTGTTACTAGAGTCTTAGTAATGCTTTCTGTGTTATCTCACTATCCTCTTCAAACGTTCGCGCTGTCTTGAACTTAGACTGGCTCCAGTCTCCAGTGACTAAACATTTTTTTCTTATAATCCTGTTTGGTAATCAACTAAAACACAACCAAAATAATATCATGACTATAAAGGCTGGTCACTAGTGACCAGCCTTTATAGGCATGCTATTTTTTTTTTTTTTTTTTTTTTTTTTTTTGTAGTGAATTATGACCAGCCTCTATAGTCATTATTATTTTGGTTTTAATTTAGTGGATTATCAAACAGGATTATAGGAAACAAATATTTAGTCACTGGAGACTGGAGCCAGTCTTGAACTTTCAAGTTTGTGTATCATATGTACGCTAAATATTTAACTAACTTAACTCTTTGCCATACTTGTCCTAAAGTTTCAACAAGTCTATTGTACTTCCCGATGATGCGTCTAGAAACTACTGGATGACTCGTAAACAGTGTAGACTCTGATCTGCGGCGTCTGATCTGGGTCCACATGGCTTGCTCGAGTCTGTGTGTCCCAATACATAGGACAGAGAAGGTACTATGTATCGGCATTTTGCGCATTAATGTCCTATATTGCTAAACGTTCTTGCTACCACGTTTGGTCACCCAACCCCTAATTAAATAAAACAAAATATGCAATTACTCATGTTTGACGTAATCAATAAAGCGCTAAGCAAATTTGTAGCCAGCGTGATTCTAAAATCAATTTTATTACTTTTCAGAGAAAATAAGATTTGACATTTCATGTGACTCGTCTGCCTATCAAACCTTATTTTCTCGGAAAAATAAAGCAAATATTTCCAAATGTCGTCTACTGCTGTTGTGATTAGCACTTTAAGGGTTAGACTGGCTCCAGTCTCCAGCAACTGAATAGTTTTTCTTATAACCCTGTTTGATAAGCCACAAAAATGAAACCAAAATAATATCATAACTATAAAGGTTGGTCATTAAAGTCTAGTGACCAGTCTCTATAGTCATGATATTATATGGTTTTATTTTAGTGGATTATCAAACAGGATTATAGGAAAAACCTATTTAGTCACTGGAGACTGGGGCCAGTCTATTTAAGGGTTAAATATAGTTAACCAGCGGCATGAAAATAACTATAGAATCGCATTTGCGAAATGTGCAGACTTAAATCTACTGTATATCAATCCCCGCATTCTGACCCAGGCATGTGCAAACATCTAAATATATCTGTATGGTCAACGAAATGTGCATTAATCACAGTACAAATGCGCATGCGTGTTTACGTATAGAAAGTCTCATGCCTGCTTATGTTGCGGTTGTGTACCTTCAAGTTGCTGGACATAGGTTAATAGGTCCATTTAAGGAGAATTGGCCCACTTTTAAGGGAGATAACTCTATCAACATTGTTTTGTCTCCCTTCTGAAAAGGGATCTGCTTTAATAGGAAATAATTTCTCCCAAGGGGTCTACTCTTAAAGGAAAGAATTTGCTCCCAGTGGGAGCCAATTCTTTCCTTTTAGAGTAGACCCCTTTTTAGAGGGGGGGGGGGGGGGGGGGGCTGTTCTACAGGAAACAAAACAGGAAGTCATAAAACTTGTCTCCCTTGTACAAAAAAATGCGGAAAATCTACCAACCAATCTTTCACCTTAAACCTGCAACTTCTGTTCGTACATGCGTTGAACCCTTTTCTTGTTGCAAGACTTGTCAAGAACCCAGATATCACACAGAACCATTCATCAACGCGCTGCTTTTGTTACCAGATTTAAGCCGACAATATAGCATTCTGGGTAAAAGATTCAGTAAACGACTTTTTGAAATATTTCTCATTTCTTTCTCAGAAAGTAGACCTAATATTTAATGCAAATAGGAGACAACTTGAATGAAATTAAAAGTTTCTTTTCTGGGCAAAATAAAAATAAAAAAAAAAAAAAAAAAAAACATATCAATTTGTCGTCTTTTGAATCTGCCCAGAGACTGATATCGGGCAATAAACTGTCTATTGGAAATATTTTATCTAATACAACTACTGAATGCCAAACAACGTAGATCCTGATAATGAATAGTCTGATCTGGGTCTACGCTTTTTGCAAAAGCCTTTTATCATCGCGTGTGGCACAAAAATAACAATATATTCGTACTGTGTGACAGTTATGAACTTCACCGGCTGTTGACGTTTTACGTATTTGATCCGCGCCGGGCGAAAAGGGCGTTACCAGAGCTTATGCGGATAGCGAGGGCATCCACGCAATGACCAGGCCTTTCTATGCGCTTATAGATTCATTAGCTATTGCAGAATATATCACCATGGTCAGACTGTGCTGATGCACAGGCGAATATTGGCCTTTGCAGTTCACAGGCTGTGCACGACCAGGGAGGAGGAGTGCATCTTCATAGTATTATAAACAAGCAGCGGGGACGCTGACCATCCTGGGACTGGGGACTTGACTGAGGCACATGGTATTACAACATTTATCGTACAAATGTAGCTGTTAAAACACCATAACTATTTAACATTTGAATATGAACCAACTGTATGCCCTTATGTTTCATAGAAAGAAATTAATATTGTTTAACTCTTTCTGTGCCAAATTTCAGGCGGCATTTGTCGTCTTTTATCTATTTATTTATTGTTTTTAAAAAACAAGCTATCACTTGGAAAGAAGTTTATATGTAAAGTTGAAAGACTGAATGACAAACTGCGTAGATCCAGATTTGACGGTCTCATCTGGATCTATGCTGTTTTGCAAAAGTCGATTATAATAAATAAATAAATAAATAAATAAATAAATAAAATACAAAAGATAGCGAATGTAGTTTAAAGGCAGATTTTTACGATTTGCACTTCATCATAAATTGGGTAGCCTCTCCACAAAACGTGTTATAAATTGTCAACTAAAAAAGAACAAAAATTATTTTCTTACAAAAAGTCAATAACCGTAATTATTCGGACACACGGAGGCTTAAAGCAAATAGTGAAGAACCAGATCAGACGCCGCAGACCGCCGTCGTATCAGTGTCTACACATTTCTTTTCACCCATCCAGTAGTTTTACGATACATCAACATGAAGTCAAATGGACGTAAATTTTTAGGAGCAATACGGTTAATGACAAGGTGTCCGAATACAGTCGAACCTCAATAGTTCGGACACCGATGGCTCATTTACCATGGCTAATTTGAATTCGTTTTTTGTGTCTCTACGAAATTCTTTCGATCTCTCAAGAAAACAAATATTTCAGGGAATTTTCAGTACGAAAACGCGCCTTTTCAAATATATAGAAAATTTCACCTCAAAAAACTGAAAATTTTCAGATAAGAAATTGTGACATTTTTCAAATTTCTGCTCGAAACATAAATTGTGGGTACTCGTTAGAACCGCCTCGAGGAGGCGGTTCTAACGAGTACCCACGATCTATGTTTTTGAGCAGAAATAAGAAAAATAATGTATACCCCTGTAAACCCCAGTTTTGTTATAAAAGTGGGGTTTAAGGGGGTCAAAATTATATAAGCATGTTTTCGTGATGTCTTATTTCATCATGAAATACTCATTAGGAGTGCCTCATCGACACTCAACATACCATTATTGTCTAGAAGATCGAAATACATTCCCTTAATTATCACCAGTTGCTTCCTGACCTGGCGTCATGATTAACCCGAAATATCCATATTCAGAACAAATTTTCATGGTCCCAACGATGTTCGAGCCATTGAAGTTCGATTGTATTTGAAGAAATACATGAACGGTAGTTTAGAAGATGTCCGGATAAAATCGGACTTCAATAGCTCGAACACCGATGGCTCGTTGACCATTTTACTACCTATGAATGTGTATAAAATTGTTGGATTAGTGTCAAACATTGTAGACCCTGATCAGACGCCGCGTTCTGCGGCGTCTGATCTGGGCCTACACTGCTTGCTCAGGCCATAGAGTTAGTGCGGTAATTTGATCAAATCGAACACCCTCAGAAATCACCCTGGATCCGCCCCTGGGTATAACTTGTAAAATTGACGCGGAACATATTTCTAATTATATACCTAAGTCAATATCTATGTTGGGATCCACCGGTGTGAATTTTGATGTAAAGAACTCAAAAACTCTCTTTCATACAAGAGCTTTCCATAATCCGTTTAAGATATTTGAATATTTAATTTATTTGCAAGTTAAAAAGTTAATACCACTGATACCACACAAGTCAAATGTGTAGGGCTTAAACCGTTTAAGGGTGGGGTAAGGATGGGGTTCTCGTTGTATTAGGTATTTTAACGTATGTCACCAGTCATGAATACCTTTAACTAGGGTTATGAGAAAAGAGGTCTTCTAGGCACATGCGGACAGTCGAAGGACCCGATCAGACTGCGCATGCGCAGTCTGATCGGGGCCCTCGCTGTCCACTTATAGAATCATTGGATATTGTAGAATATATCTGTGTTTAGAATAGGTACTTCTCAGACTGTGTGACTTAGATGGCTAGTCTGGTTCTATACTGTTCGTATAGCCTAACTATGAAGAGCTATTTTCTCCTGACGAGTTTCATTTTCATTCGTGATAAATATAAGGTAGTGGATTTACAGGGAAGGGAAAATTCGGTTCCGCGTTAAAACTGCAGCTACCAGAACTCTTTATTAAATGACCTGAAATACCAGTCACTCGATCTACATGAATAATACCATGTTGTTATATTAGTTTACTTTTTTTTCTGTATTCTGCTCCTTGTCTTGCTTAATTTAAGTAAACCTGAGCTTTATAAAATACACCGGACTCTCATTTTCTCAAACTCAGAGGGAGCAGAATTTTCAGTTTGATATAACAGTACTTTGAGATAACAGAAGTTGAAATGATAAGAACATAAAGCAATACTAAACCAATATTATGCAAAATAAAGTTAGTTTGAGTTATCAGTGTTTGAGATAAAGAGACACAACTTTATTTGCATTTGTGTTAGTACATTTATTTCTTCACGCTCAAGAGTCTCGCCTGGACCAAAACTAATCATGGCTCATATACTAGGTATACTGCGTATACCCTAGACTGGCTCCAGCCTCCAGTGACTTTTTTTTTTGTGCTTATAACCATGTTTGATAATCTACTAAAATAAAACCAAACTAATATCATGACTATAAAGGCTGATCACTAGAGTGACCAGCCTTAATAGTCATTATATTATTTCGGTTTTATTTTAGCGGACTTTCAAGCAGAATTATTAGAACAAATATTTAGTCACTGGAGACTGGGGCCAGTCTAATATCCTACTAAGCTTTCAGCATCACTGACGTGTTTTGCTTGGCGTTTTATTCAAGACGCAAACATTTATTTGAGACTGATTATATCTTATCGGGAACGATTTGTCTTTTGTATTTCTATGCTTTTGTTCTTAAATATTTTCCTCAAATTTACGTCCAAAACATGGTCTGACCTGTGCAATATCTACAATAAACTGATTTGTTGGGACATTTCGTAGAATTGTTTTCTTTTTCTCCACTGATGTTTCTTCACAGCATTTCAGAAATTTCAGAAATTTTGAACAAGTTAAACTTATTGAAAATGTGCGCAGCAGGCACACAATATCAAAATGACGTTGTATCAACGTCGATGCGACGTGATCACGTCGCATCGACGTTGATACGACGTCATTTTAACGATGTGTGCCCACTGGGGCATGCCTTCAAACTATAGACCCTATCGAATTTCGCATAATTTGCAGCCATTTTGGACTACAGGAAATAATTCTTAAAAAAAAAAAAAAAAAAAAAGAAAAAAGATAAAATAAAGAAAAAAAAACAACAGTGAATTGCATTAGCAAAATATTTTGCTTTAAATCATGACGAGTTTTGCAAATTTATTTCTGAGTACTTTAGTCAGGCAAAATACGACTTTCAGAAAGATTATGAAAGCAGATAAATTATTCGTACACTATCTCCTTACTAAACTTGTCCCAAATTTTGAGCAAATCAGTTCACCTCCACTTGATGTGTCGAAAAATGCTAGATGAGTGACAAAAATAGTATACCTTGATCGGACGCCCAAGACATCACGAAAACATGCCTATATAATTTCGACCCCTTAAACCCCACTTTTATATAGTAAAACTGGGGTTTACAGGGGTATATATTATTTTTTTTATTATTGCATAAAACATAGATTGTGGGTACTCGTTAGAACCGCCTCGCCGAGGCGGTTCTAACGAGTACCGACAATCTAGGTTTTGAGCAGAAATATGAAAAATATCAGAGATTTTTATCTGAAAATTTTCAGTTTTTTGGAGGTGAAATTTTCCATATATTTGAATAGGCGTGATTTCGTAATGAAATAGTGGGTATACTGCTGATTTGTAATGCTGGTTTTCGTTCTAGGGACACACGTGCGCATGTGCGCATTTCTTTGCATCTGATTATAATATCCCTAAACTTATGGAACAAAAGTTTTTTTTTTGTTGTTGTTGTGTTGTTGTTGTTTTTTGTCTTTTTTTTTTTTTTTTTTTTTTTTTTTGCGTTCCTTCTCTGATTAGCAATTTTCTATAAGAAACAGGTAATTTATTGCAAGTCACAGATTTTCTACAGTTCAGGAGTAAAATATGCTTGAAATTGACACTAGACCCTAATTTGCATGGTTATAGAAATTCCTTTTGTTTTCCAAATACAATCTTCAAGTTACGCATTTGCGGAACGAATTATAAATGTCCCATGCCTAATATATCTCAGTCACTTACAGAACTACAAATAAGTTGAGCCAAAAAATACTTATTTTTATCGTATTTGTAACCATTACCTCGCTCTGCGATAATTCAGCAGACGACACATTGTGTGTGTGTGTGTTTGTGTGTGTGTGTGTGTGTGTGTGCGCGCGCGCGTGCGTGCGTGCGTGCGTGCGTGCGTGCGTGCGTGCGTGCGTGCGTGTGTGTGTGTGTACGACACATTGTGTGTGTGTGTGGGGGGGGGGGTACGACACATTGCGTGTGTGCGTGCGTGCGTGTGTGTGTGTTGTTTTTCTTCAAAAAATAGGCTTTGACATTTCACGCAAATTGCCTCCTCAAGTGACAATTGACATGAAATGTCAAACATATTTTATGGGAAAAAATATTATGAAACTTTCAAAAAGTCGTCTGCTGAAATTTTATCCAGCATGCCCTTATGTGTCATGCGCAGGCCAGTCAAAATATTGCAGCCAAAACGTTGGGATTTTAAACAGACAAAAATGGCAAAACAAAGCGCTCGGCTACCGGATGATAATAATAATAATAATAATAATAAAATCAATAATAATAATAATAATAATAATATTAATAATCTTTATTTTTAGAGGATATAAACTCATTTATCCAACATAGAAAGCTATCATTCCATGTGGTCTTCAAATATAGACTCTTAATACAAGCACAAGTACCAGTTTGCATGTACAGTCAACTCTCGTTATCTCGAAGTCCAGTGGACTATCTGAAATACTTCGAGATATCCGTACCTCGACATAGCAGATTCACAGAATTGAGGAAAAATAAATCGAACAACCACATTTCACAAATAAATGTGTAATTTGACTCCTGATTGAAAATATTGTGGAAAAGAGGAGAAATTGCTCCTCTTTTCCACAACTTTTTGTTACCTGCTTTTAGATTTCCATGTTGAAAACAGGGACCAGATTTTCACTTCGAGATAAACGGTTATTCGAGATAAGCGAAGTCGAGATAACAAGAGTCGACAGTTTTAGAAAATGCCAAAAAGCAGAACCATGCAAATACAAATACAGTTATATTCAATAATTTTAATGCAATTACATCTTTACACTTTACCATGCACCAATTCCTTCATTCCTTTCATCACACAAACACATGCACACGCACCGAACGGAAGCAGTGTGATATATTTATTGAAATCAAACAATATTTCTTTGATTGGTCGTTTTGTGTTAAGAAAAACTGAACAATATTGGATTTGAAATTCTTGAATAGTTTAAAACAAAAGTATTCTTTGAATATCCTTCATCGGTTTTCTTCACATTACGAAAACACGCCTATTCAAATATATAGAAAATTTCACCTTCAAAAATTGAAAATTTTCAGATAAAAAATTCTGATATTTTTCATATTTCTGCTCAAAACATAGATTGTGGGTACTCGTTAGAACCGCCTCGGCGAGGCGGTTCTAACGAGTACCCACAATCTATTTTGAGCAGAAATAAGAAAAATAATGTATACCCCTGTAAACCCCAGTTTTACTATATAAAAGTGGGGTTTAAGGGGGTCAAAATATTATAGGTATGTTTTCGTGATGACTTAGACATTATAGGATTTTTTTTTTTTTTTTTTTTTTTTTTTTGTTGTTGTTGTTGTTTTTTGTTGTTTTTTTTTTTCATCTGGTGTCTGTCTAATCAGGTGTTTATCTGTTCTGGTTTTGTTTTTTGTTTTTTTTTGTTTTTTTCTTATTTTCCAGTTTCTGATTTTTATATATATATAAAAAATGTTAACATGTTCCAGCCAAAATTCACGAAAAATAACACAACGGTTTCCAATAACTCCACATAGGTCACTTATTCAACCGAAAAATATTGATATGTTCCTTATTTTTCACGAAAACATTTGTTGTGGGTACTCATTAGAAGCGCCTCGACGAGGCGCTTCTAATGAGTACCCACAACACATGTTTTCATGGCGAAAAAAGAAAAAAAATATTTTCCTGATTACCCCTCTTATCTGGAGGTATGCGTTTCTTCTCATTTTTCTCATATAGATCACTTTGATGGTAATAAATTTCCAGTCTGTCCCATACGGTTTGTCTGTATCTCTTACGATCAAATTCTCATTACATCCCCTCATAATCATTATCTTGAAATTAATGATAAAGTGGCGGTATAACGTTTGATCTCGTTTCACACCTTCTTGTAATACAAGTGGTTTATGTCCTGATCAAGAATATCAAGGAGGCCGTCCCGATTTTTGGCTGCTCTCTCTCTCTCTCTGTGCGCGCGTGCATGCGTGCGTGCGTGTGTATGTATCTTTGTGCATTGTTCAGCATCACGAAAACATGCCTATATAATTTTGACCCCCTAAAACCCCAATTTTATATAATAAAACTGGGGTTTACAGGGGTGTACATTATTTTTTTATTTCTGCTCAAAAACATAGATTGTGGGTACCCGTTAGAACCGCCTCGTCGAGGCGGTTCTAACGAGTACCCACAATCTATGTTTTGAGTAGAAATATGAAAAATATCAGAATTTTTCTTATATGAAAACTTTCGTTTTTTGGCAGTAAAATTTTCAGTATATTTGATTAGGCGTGTTTTCGTAATGGAGACTAGTTGCAGTCTAACCCGAATATGTGCATGTTTGTATATTCTCTTGATACGGATTTTAAGAATAATACATGTACATGTAACAATAATAATAATAATAATAATAATAATAACAATTGTAATACTGGTCTACATGGATGATTGAAAGACATTATCAAAATTTAGCATTTTGAGTAAAACTTTCAGCTGGTGACAATTTGAAATATAGTTCTTAATATTTTTCCCAGAAAATTTGCATGAAGTGGTAAGGCCTATTTTTGGAGGGAAAAAATATAAGAAAAAAAAAATATATCAAAATGTCGTCTGCTGATTTTATTATTATTATTATTATTATATTATTATTATTATTATTATTGTTTCATTTTACCTCGCATGCTAAGCAGTTAAAAAAACTTCGCCATTATCACCAAAATTTTCGTTCCCTTTTATTCCCCTGTGCGTCCACTATTTACATTGCCTGTGCTATCGTCCCCAGCATTTAACATTAGGAAAACACGCCTATTCAAATATATTGAAAATTTTACAACCAAAAAAGGAAAATTTTCAGATAAAAATTCTGATATTTTTCACGTTTTTGCACAAAAAATAGATTGTGGTACTCGTTAGAACCGCCTTGCTGATGCGGTTCTAACGAGTACCCACAATCTATGTTTATTAGCAAAATAAGAAAAATAATGTATACCCCTGCAAACCCCAGTTTTACTTTATAAAAGTGGGGTTTAAGTGGGTCAAGATTATATAGGCATGTTTTCGTGGTGAAATATCAAAATATAATGAACAGTAAACGACTGTAGAAAACAAAACCGCTTTAATGTCTTAATACATCTACAGCCACTTTCTCGCTCAATCAAACCTCAATCACCCATTGTATTTTCCTAGATCGACCTTCAGCATTCAAAGAGTGAAACGTTATCTTGTGTTCCGTTAACGCTTTGCACTCTGGGTAAACATTTGAGCAGACGACAGTTTTAATTCTTATTTTTTCCCAAAATAGGCATGGCCGCTTTATGCAAATTGTCTCCTTAGGCGACAATTTGTATGAAGTGTCAAAGACTTTCTTCTGGGAAAAAATAAGGAAAAGTATATTAAGTGTGTCGTCTGTTGAACTTGCCCAGAGAATAAATAGTAACGGTTAAAGCCTTGTATCTCGAACCAGAGAAAAAGGTCTGTTAATACCGTTGGCTCCATGTTTATGAAAATTCAGATAAAAATTCTAATATTTTTGATATTTCTGCTCAGTGAGGCGATTCTAACGAGTACCAACAATCTATGGTTATGAGCAGAAATAAGAAACATAATGTATACCCCTGTAACCTACAGTTTTACTATATAAAAGTGGGGTTTAAGGCGGTCAATATTATATAGGCATGTTTTCGTTATGGTGTACTCTAGACTGGCTTCAGTCTCCAGTGAATAAATATCAGATTTGCAGAATTGAGGGAAAAAACAAATTGAACAACCACATTTCACAAATGAACATGAACATCTCATACTTCAAGTTAGAATTATATTGGAAATATTGTGGAAAAGATGGGAGCAATTTCTTCTCTTTTCCACAATATTTTGTTACCTGTTGTTAGATGTTCGTGTTTAAACAGGGACCAGATTTTCACTTCGAGAAAAGCGGTTATACGAGACAAGCGAAGTCGAGATACCGGGAGTCGACAATATTTTCACTTTTCCTATCTTTCCTACCTTTTGAATGAGCCAGCAGTCCAGTTTTCTGGCTCCCGCTTTGATGATATCATTTTATGAGCCCCGCTAATTAAAGATTTGATCCTAACAGATTAGACGCTTACCATAAATCTTCTTCAAAAGGAAAAAGGAAGCAGCGCAGATTGTGCGGCAAAACCGTAAAATCATCTCAATCATTCAGACGCACAATGCCGCTTTACCACATATGCATTCAAAAAGGATTCCGTTAAAATTAGAGAACCATTCTTCTCACATGGTTAATGAATATATACACAATAGAGTAAATGAATTAATGATATGATCATAAGGTAGTTTCTGTAATCGTGTAACTGTTAACTCTCCAAGCGCCAAGCAAAATTTGAAGCAGACGATATTCTTTTTTTTTTTCTTTTTTTCATCTAATTTGAAAATGATAGAAAATAAGTCTTGACACTTCGTCTGCCATGAAGAAATAATGAAAATAATAAATATTCAATTATATAGTGGTCGTCCGCTACAGTTGTGACTGAGTCAATTGAGCATTACGAAAACGTGCCTAAATAATTTTGACCCCCCTTAAACCCCACTTTTATATAGTAAAACTGGGGTTTACAGGGGTATACATTATTTTTCTTATTTCTGCTCAAGACATAGATTGTGGGTACTCGTTAGAACCTCCTCGCTGAGGCGATTCTAACGAGTACCCACAATCTATGTTTTGAGCAGAAATAAGAAAAATATCGGATTTTTTTTATCTGAAATTTGTCATTTTGTGGTGGTAAAATTTTCAGTGTAAGTAGTATAGGGCGCTATACTACTAGTGTATTTGAATAGCGTGTTTTCGTAATGGGTTACTGTTTGAATGTTTGTTTCAAATGTTAATCTTATGACTTTGATTCCAGTAAAGAAGAAATATATGATACATTGTTACAGAAACTATCATCACGAAATCATGCCTATATAATTTTGATCCCCTTAAACCCCACTTTTATTTAGTAAAACTGGGGTTTACAGGGGTATACATTATTTTTCTGATTTCTGCTAAAACATATATTGTGTGTATTCGTTAGAACCGCTTCGTTGAGACGGTTCTAACGAGTACCCACAATCTATGTTTTGAGCAGAAATATGAAAATATCAAAGTTTTCTATTTGAAAATTTTCAGTTTTTGGAGGTGAATTTTTCTATATATTTGAATAGGTGTGTTTTCGTAATGGTCAGTATCTCTATTTTTGCAAAAAATAAAATCATTCCTGATGTTAATAAATGTCATTTAGTGTCTCGCTGTAAAAATGGCTGCAGCTTACGGTTGTGAAGAGGTTGTGGTGGGAAATTGTACAATCAGTCCAGCCAAGGAATTATATAATAAAATTACAAATTTCGTAGTAAACATTAACTTCATTTTCTGGGCCCCTAGAATCCCGCTTTTTTTACACTTAAATGTGGAATGGGGATTTGCAACACCTCTGAATATATCATGTTGGAAACCTCAGAAATAAAGTAGGAAACGTTTTTTGTTTTTTTTTTGTTTTTTTGTTTGTTTTTTTTTTTTTTTTTTTTTTTTGTTGTTTATAACTGTCCACTGACAAGGGATGAAGCCTGACTTTCTTCTTGGTTCAAAATAAATAGAAAGTTTACAGTTCACATCACGAAAACATGCATATATAATATTGACCCCCTTAAATCCCACTTTTATATGGTAAAACTGGGGTTTACAGGGGTATACATTATTTTTCTTATTTCTGTCCATAAACTTAAATTGTGGGTACTCGTTAAAACCGCCTCGATGAGGCGGTTCTAACGAGTACCTACAATCTATGTTTTCAGCAGAAATATGAAAAAAAAATCATTTTGTTTTTATCTGAAAATTTTCAGTTTTTGGAGGTGAAATTTTCTATATAATTGAATAGGCGTGTTTTCGTAATGATTTGCTAACCTTAAATAAGAATAACAACTTTTTTGTCAGGTAATAAGACTTGACACATTTTAAGATAATTGGAAAAGAAAAAAATGTCAAACTTATTTTTTATGAAATAAAAAATAAATAAATCACTAATTTACATCTAATGATTTAGTCTACAGATTGATAAAGCATAAAATGTAAATGCTACAACAAACAGCAAAACTTACACATAATATTATTATTAATAATAATAATTATTATTATTATTATTATTATTATTATTGCTCAAGAAAAAATATATATAGTTTATGTTGAAAATATTTTAAATGCTTATTTATTTATTTATTTCATGTAAAAAGACAACACGACAGACCATGTTTATATTTTTATAATCTAAGATAGAATCGGGAGAACCGCATTTGGAGAACCACATTTTAATCCGTATTTACGGCAAGGTGCAGCTATTATATTGCCCGCCTTCCCACCTCACCACCTATTGTTTCAGTTCATGAATAATTCAACATCTCATTTGCATACTAATGAGCGTGATATAGATTCTAGTCACACCTAAATTCCTCTTATTTCAAATATCTGTGTCTAAGTGAGAAAGGTGTTGTGAAATTAATTTGAAGCAGAAAGTTAATGTAGCAATTGATTTCCCATGGAGTATTCCCCTATAGAGACAGAGGCTCTTCTTAAAGGTGATGTGGAATAAATCTAGAATTATGCATGCTTATTTATACTTATTATGCACTATCAGCGATAGATAGCAGACTTTGATATACTGAACCAAACTTAGCTGTGACTCTGCATTACGAAAACACGCCTTTACAAATATATAGAAAATTTCACGTCCAAAAACTGAAAATTTTCAGATAAAAACTTTGATATTTTTCATATTTCTGCTCAAAGCATAGATTGTGGGTACTCGTTAGAACCGCCTCGGCGAGGCGGTTCTAACGAGTACCACAATCTATGTTTTTGAGCAAAAATAAGAATAATAATATAGACTCCTGTAAACCCCAGTTTAACTATATAAAAGTGGGGTTTAAGGGGGTCAAAATTATATAGGCGTGTTTTCGTGATGGTAAATAGCATCCAGTAATTAAGGAAGAAGAAAAAAATATTATCATTTTAAAATAACTATTTTCTGTGTTCAAACAACATGTGAAACGGGTTAGTGAAGAGATCTAAACCAGCAAATAATATGTCTAACACATAATACATATCTAACATTACATAGCGTTAAAACTAAAATAAAAAAAAAATAGAATATTTACATTACAATGTACTACATACAAAATTGAAGAAGAAAATCGAAAACCTGACAGCCTTTTGTTTCAAAGAGTTTAAAGAATTATTTGATTATTGTTTCAGTTTAGTAAATAAAGATAAAATAACAAAGCAGTATTGCATAAAGCAACAAAAGATGCAGGAAATGGCTTACATGTATTTGTATTAAAAAAATAATATTTACTAATTAGTTAGTTTATGACTATTGCAATATATGTTACTCTGTCTTGCTAGTGTTATTTGTTTTCGTTCACTAATATTTTTTTCAAAGTTCCAAAAAAAATATATATGTATATTTTTCGAACATTCAATCAATTTTTGACATTAGTTTGTGTTGTTGTTGTTGTTTTTTTTTTGTTTTGTTTTTTTTTGTTTTTGTTTTTTTTTTGTTTGTTTGTTTGTTTGTTTTTTTGTTGTTGTTTTTTTTTTTTTTTTTTTTTTTTTTTTGTTAAAAAACTGAAGAAAAAATATAAACTAATATCAAAAAGAGAATTTATATAACTTATTAGTTCTAAATGTTTTTTTCATGTTTAAAAGACTATAGTTTCCTAAACGAAACAGTATGTAACTGCACTTTATCTCAGTGCCGTCTGCTCAGGCAAGTCAGTCCGAATGATTAGGATATATAAGGTAACGTAAATATAGCGGAGAGCCCGATCATCCTGTACGTCTTTGCAGGTTTTTGCTTATAAACTTTACATCGTTACCCTTAGACTGGCTCCAGTTCCAGTGACTAAATATGTTTTTCTTATAATCTGTTTAATAATCCACAAAAATAAAGCCAAAATAATATCATGTCTATAAAGGCTGGTCACTAGTGACCAGCCTTTATAATCATGATATTATTTTTAGTTTTATTTTGGTAGATCATCAAACAGGATTATAAGAAAAAATATTTAGTCACTGGAGACTGGAGCCAGTCTAGTGGTAAAATGGGCATTCGAGTTATATGAAAAGTACTGTAAGGAGTGAAGTTATCCGAATGTTTACAGTTAATACGGCTATCAAATGAACCAGAATGGATAAAATTTTACGGGAGGAAACTTTTTTTCAAAATTGTTTTTGACTGCTTCTGAATAGAGATAGAGCAGATTTCTTTTGGCTAGACTGGTTCCAGTGACTAAATATTTTTCTTTTCTTAAAATCCTGATTGATAGTTCACTAAAATAAAACCAAAATAATATCATGACTCTAAAGGCTTATCACTAGTGACCAGCCTTTACAGTAATGATATTATTTTTGGTTTTTATTTCTGTGGATTATTAAATAGGATTATAAGAAGAAAAATCACTTGAGACTGGAACCAGTCTAGGTTTGGTGTGCAGGTAAGCAAGTAAAAATTAAAAATTAAAAAGTTATATTCCTTGTGAAATATGGCGAAAATTTACCAAGTTTGTCCATTAACCTTAAATACAGTCGATTCTCGTTATATCAACTTCGCTTATCTCGAATAACCGCTTATCTCGAAGTGAAAGTCTCGTCCCTGTTTAAACATTAAAATATAGCAATAGTTAACAAAATATTGTGGAAAAGAGGAGAAATTGCTCCTAAAGAGCAATTTCTCCTCTGTTCCACAATATTTCAATATATCTCGAAGAGTTAAATTACACATTAATTTGTGAAATATGTTTGTTCGATTTTTTTGTATTTTTTCCTCAATTCTGCAAATCTGATATGTCGAGGCACGGATATATGGAAATATCCCAGCGGGTGCAATGGACTTCGAGATAACGAGGGTCGACGACTTTATTAGGATATATGCAGTAAGTAGCTCGGCCGTTCAAATTTTTGTGAGTGGCGCAAGTTCTTCAGATTTTCTTCATTTTCTTGCAGGCCAGGGCCGTGTTAACCAGCTTGGTGGTGTGTTTATCAACGGGCGACCTCTGCCCAACCACATACGTCTGAAGATTGTAGAACTCGCCGCACAAGGCGTTCGTCCCTGTGTTATCAGTCGCCAGCTTCGTGTCTCCCACGGATGTGTTTCAAAAATTCTACAGCGATACCAGGAGACTGGGAGCATTCGCCCGGGAGTAATCGGAGGTTCGAAACCCAGAGTGGCTACCCCAGAAGTAGAAAAGAAAATCGAAAACTATAAACGTGATAATCCTGGGATATTCAGCTGGGAGATTAGGGACAGATTGTTGAAGGACAACATTTGTGACAGAAGCACTGTGCCAAGTGTCAGTTCAATCAGCAGAGTTCTGAGGAGCAGATTCCAGTTTAAGGGCTCGGACGGGGATTCTAGTGACGGCAAGGAGAGTGATGGTGGGGAAAGGCCTGAGAAAGGTGGTAAACACAGTATTGACGGAATTCTTGGAGACTGCAAACCGGAAGACAAGAGTGATGGCGAGGAAGATGATGGTAAGTTTTCAACCTTAACCTCTCTCTGGGAAAATTCAGCAGACCATAAATTAATGATTTTTTTTTTTTTTCTGATTTTTTTACCAGAGAGTAGACTGGTATTGCATGCAAATTGTCTCCTGAGGTAATCTGAATAAAATGCCAACGCTTATTTTCTGGGAAAATAAGAGAAATATTTCCAAGTATGGTCTGCTGATTTTTTTACCCAGCATGCTAAGCGTTAATGGCGTTACTACATGTAGTACATGTAATATACTTTCACAGGTGAGGGTTGGCTACTAATATTCGAACTAATCCTGCAAGGTTTTACATTTGTCTAAAGATAAGGAAATTATATCTTGATGCTGAATTACATACTGTTTGGCGAAAAACTGTTCAACAGTTCGAAACGTCTGTTTGTTTTATTATGTTTAACCTTTACCACTCTCTGGACAAATATAGCAGATTGTTTTTACCCGGCATGCTAAGCGTTCATGTGATAATTATTTTAATGTCAAAATATTACGGAATCTTTCTGAAGCTCAGTTCTTGTTTGCTTTCTTGTCATTTAACCATGATAGTGATCTTTCAAAAGAAAATACTTAAGAAATCAACATGCATTTTGGAAAATAAATGTCAAAAAAGGACCATCCCAGTAAGCATTCTACATAAATCTATAGCGGGCCGTTATCGGCCCGTCAGTGTAGCTGACGGGCCGATAACGGCCCGCTGTAGATTTATAAAGAATGCTAGCTGGGATATTCCAACTTGTTAGAAACGAGACTAATATATAATGGAGGCCGGTACTATGTTACTGATCAACCCTCAACGTTGTATATTTAAAATCATCCTATTGTATTGTTTGCGGCACCGCCAATTAGTCGCCACTTACGAGTGTGAAAGGGTGGGTCTCTTCCTCTCCAGCACCACTGGGAATGTCTTATTTATGGTATATGTAAAGTCTGCTTCCTGCAACAGGCGCGCCACCATCAGTTAAGTACAAATTCCACATGGCCTGAAGCAAAAACGTGTCTGTATGTAGTAGTGCCGATTTGTTTCAAGATCGGCACATGCCTCTAACAGCATAGGAATGGCAGAAAACTCTTAACCATTTCTACCCTGAAGACAAAATTTGAAGAAAACAAATTATTTAATATTTTTGCTAGAAAATGACTTGACTTTCATGCGTATAGTCTCAAGAGACGATTTGCACGAAATGTTTTATTTTCTTGGAAAAATAACGAAACTATTTCAATATAATTTGCTGCATACAATGAGTTAAAAGCAGCGAACAGAGCTCGTAAGGAGGAGTATTTGGTGATAATTCTGGGAGGAAACTTCTCCAGTTCTCCAAAATAATAATAATAATAATAATAATAATAATAATAATAATGGGTAAATAAACAATATCTAAGAATTGTCATCAAACACTTCTTATGAGCGAACATCCCAAAATTCAAAGGTTTTACCATTGCAATTCAGCAGGACGTCACTTATCTAAGTAACAGTTATGTCAGGGGCGGACCCAGGAGGATTTCTGAGGGGGAGGGTGTTGATTTAAGCATATTACCGTACTTACTCTATGTTTTCGGACAGACAGGCCTGAGCAAACAGTGTAGATCAGGGTTGCCACTCACCCGGCAATTTTATACACACTCAGAGGTAGTAAAATGGATTTGTTGAAGTGGTATAAGGACAAATGTCCCAAATTTATCGAATGTATCCAAAATGTTCGATGAAAATTAAATTTTGAGTCAAAGGGGGTGGATCAGTCGAACCCACGAACTCCCTCTGAATGCGCCCCTGTGTTCATTATCAATGATCATTTACAAAAATAAAAAACAATGTTAAGCCAAAAAAAAAAAAAAATAATAATAATAATTAGAATGTGATTTTTGTGCCTGTACAAAGAAGAAGAAAGGTCTAGAGTAGAAAAAGTAAACAAAACATTGGATGTCCTTCAGTTCCTTTCCACTGTTAAGTTCAATTTTAAGCTTCACTAGATCCGACATCAAACACTATGTTTATTGAAAACTCTGGCTAATCTATTTTCCGCCATTTTAAACAATTTTAACAGAAATTAAATCTCTACATCATTAAAGTATCGGATCCGACATTTTGATTTCTTCTTGTGTTTATTTTCATTATTCGCGCAAATTGATTATGTAATCAAAAATGTTATACATCACTTTTTGGTGACGTATTGATAAGGTCAAGACGGAGCTCGCGCTGAGAGACTCCGCGCAACAAAAGAGTGCAAGAATTTCAGCCACGGGCTAACTGCTGTCAAACTGTTTAAAACTGTATCGCTTTCTCGGCATGAAATGATCATCTGATGTAAGAATCTTGTTTGAAATTTAGATGACATAGTTCAAATGCAATAAATTTTCAGCTTTTAACGCGTTTAATCTTGACTTAGAAAACCCCAAAGGCAAAACTGATCCGAAATTGAAACTTATAAACCGCACGGCGACGTTTCTTTCAATGTAACGTTTGTATATGCGCGTGCTGTATACGCATGTCCTTTGTTTTAATACGGCACTCACTTTTCTACTCATTACGAAAACACACCTATTCAAATATGTAGAAAATTTCACCTCCAAAAAAACTGAAAATTTTTAGATAAAAATTCTGATATTTTTCATATTTCTGCTCAAAACATAGATTGTGGGTACTCGTTAGAACCGCCTCGCCGAGGCGGTTCTAACGAGTACCCACTATCTATGTTTTGAAGCAGAAATAAGTAAAATAATGTATACCCCTGTAAACCCCAGTTTTACTATATAAAAGTGGGGTTTAAGGGGGTCAACATTATATAGGTATGTTTTCGTGATGTTATGAAGATTTCTGAATGTGACTGGAAGCTTTTCTGTATGGGAGGACTCAAGCGAAAATAAAATCATTCCTTCGAACAGTTCAACCATTTTTTTTAGAAGAATATCTACGTCATATAGCCTGACATACCTAAAATCGAAAATGGACTCTTCCAATATATAGTGTGGGAGAATTCATTCAGTCTTTAATAGGTTAATCATAGCGCCAAGTAAGGAGGCAAACTGGGATAATTTAGGAATGTCATTTCGACCATCTGTATAAAAAGTAGTTTGTTGGTACTCATCGATGCGATTCTAATGGTACACACCGTACATTTTTATGATAAAATAAGAAAATTTCCCTAAAATATCCCAACACATTTGCATTCTAGAGCTATCGAAAAGAAATCCTAGGGACTCAAAAACGAGTCCGAATCAGCCACGGTAAACGAGTAATCCGTGTTCGAATCACTTAAGTTTTATCATAAAGTGTACGAAACTCGGAACATGTTTTAGGCAGAGAAGCTCTTGTAATGTTATTTCTATGTATAACTACATCAAAAAAGACTATCATTTACAACAACAACAATAAAAAATAGAGAAAACAGTGTGTCTTCTATTCGTATATGCACCGCATTCCATTTTGCTCGGCGCGGTTAAATTGGCCTTTTCCACTCTCTAGGCTAATTCAACAGACGACAACTTGGTGATTTTTTTTCCAGAAAAAAAGTGATTTGCCATTTTATGCAAATTGTCTCCAATGGAGACAAAAATTGTCTCCAATGGAGACAATTTGCATATAGTGTCAAACCCTGTTTCCTGGGGAACATCACGAAAACATGCCAGTGTAATGTTCATATATCATATCATAATCGTATTTTGGATTAACGTGCAGGTACAGGGGCAGTATCCACATCAGTGGCCCCCCTTCCAGATAGTTGGCTTGCTGCACGCATGGCAGATCTCACACCAGATCTCCAGGTATGTCTATCATGAGGGTTGATAGCCGAGAGCTTCCACTCTCTGCAATCTCTCTCTGTCAGCTGCTTCCATGTCATCTTGGGCCTCCCAGGCCCACGCTTTCCGTCAACCTGTATTTCAAAGGCTGTCTTGACTGCACCATTGGAGCGTTCCACATGTCCATACCATCGGAGTCTTCTCTCCTTCAGAATGAGCTCCAGATCCTCAATGCCAAGCCGCACAAGTAGCTCATTGGGACTGTGGTGACAATGTCTTTCGGCCTGACATTGCAGATCTGTAGCATTTCGCTGCAGACGCTGGAGGATTGGCTTTGTCAACGGCCAAGTCTCGCTGGCATGGAGCATTGCGCTCCGCACACTAGAGCTGTACACACGGTCACGTGTTTTGAAATGTTAACCCCTTAAAACCTTTAACTTCACTTTTATATAATAAAACTGTGGTTTACAGGGGTATACATGATTGTTTTTATTTCTGCTCAAAAACATAGATTGTGGGTACTCGTTAGAACCGCATTGCCGTAGATCCACAATCGATGTGTTGAGTAGAAATATGAAAAATACCCGAATTTTTATCTTACAAATTTTCATATTGTGGTGGTAAAATTTTCAGTATATTTTAATAGGCTTGTTTCCTGGGAAAATATTTCAAAATGTCGTCTGCTAAAAATTTGTACCCAGAGTGCTAAGCGTTAAGAAAGAACTGAAGTTGCATAACCTGCTAAGGAAACATTGTAACATTCATTTCACTATCAGCGATCTTAACTCATCATTATCTGAAATATGATCAAGTTTCACACATTTAGCTGATTTGACAGACAATTTGTAACATGATCCTGGGGGCCCGGGGCGAGCACGTGCCGGGATGATTGACAGTAAAACTTTGCATTACGAAAACACGCCTATTCAAATATACTGAAAATTTTAGCACCTAAAATTGAAAATTTTCAGATAAAAATTTCTGATATTTTTAATATAATGTATACCCCTGTAAACCCCAGTTTTTCTATATAAAAGTGGGGTTTGAGGGGGCAAAATATTATAGGTATGTTTTCGTGATGGTGTCCCTCAAACAAAAATGTCTTATTGTGCAGACCGTATGAATTAGGCGAACACCGCAGGTACATTCGAACAGACTAAACTCAGTGTACGCTGGTCGATAAAAAAGTGATTTTTTGGCATACACGATACTACGAGTAAACCAGAGTGGATACACAGGCATCCCTGGGTTTACGGGGGTCAGTCGTCTGTGCGATGATATTTGTAAAATTTGTAAATTGTAAACATACAAAACGGTCCCAGAGTTACCTTTCAATGTGTCATTTAAACGAAGACATCAAACGTAATTATTCTAGGCTTTATTTTTATTTCTATGTTTTTATTATTGAAATAAAATAGAAGGAAAAAAAAAGAAAATAAACAAGATACAAGAACAAATTTTGAAGTTTTATAACTTTGAAACATTTTAGACGCCAAGTTGCATGGCTAAACATATGCAAAAGCGGTACACATTACGAAAACACACCTATTCAAATATATCGAAAATTTCACCATCAAAAAACTGAAAGTTTTCAGATAAAACTTCAGATCTTTTTCATATTTCTGCTTAAAACAGAGATTGTGGTACTCGTTAGAACCGCCTCACCGAGGCGGTTCTAACGAGTACCCACAATCTGTGTTTTTGAGCAGAAATAACAAAAAATAATGTATACCCCTGTAAACCCCAGTTTTACCATATAAAATTATATAGGTATGTTTTCGTGGTTTATACAGGCAAAAAGAATTTGACAGTTTCAATGAATAATAAAAATACTAATAATAAGATTAATAATAGTAATAAAAAAATAATAATAATTAATAATAATAATAATAATAATAATAATAATAGTTTTTCATCATAATTCATCATTATCTGAGGGTTACATTTAAACTTCTGTATAAAATCATCTGACGTGAGCTCTGGCGTTTCTTCGTTAGTTATCAGGGCAATCAATTTTCCGAATTTGTTTCAAAAGTCTGAACTTCGCATAAATGTACTGAATTTTGAAATAGCTTTAAAATATTCGGAATTTTCATTTATATTACGAAAGCAAAAACCTAACTAAATAATTACTGCCATATAAAGTTCACTACGTTTTTCTCTATCCTTGTTTCCTGGTCCCAGTTTTTCAAAGCTTCCGGTTAGATTAAGGCCAAATAAAAACAATATGTGTGTTTAGGGTAACGTTTTAGAAAAAAATGGTATGGTAGGTAGGGACTATTTTTTTTTATCATTTTTTTATGTAGAATTATACCATAAGTACCAGATACCTATATTTGGACTTAGAACTATAATTCACATAAAATTTGACCAAGTCTGTTTGACTGTCCTTTGATGCAACTAAAAGTACCGATAGAATGGCAAACAGTGTAGACCCTGATCAAACTGCTCCCTATAGGCTCATCTCTATAAAATGTGTAGCATATCACCCTACCTTTTTCTTTTCCTTTCCATGACATTCTGTTAGCTTTGTCGAGGCAACGGGGGGGATAAAATGTACATCTCGCCAGGGCGTCGACGCATTCTTGTCTGATGGTTGTAGAATGTTGTTCTCATTGGAAGATGTGACTTGAGGGGTAGGATAGGGGAAGGGAGAACTTTTCAACTAGTGTTTTAAATTCCTTATTTCATAGTTCGATGGTACACTGTGGGTCAGCTATTTTTTCATGGCGAGAAATTTCCGCGTCTGATTTCCGTTTTTTCTTTTTTTAATATTATTGTCGCGGGGGCTTCTCGCACGCAAAAAACGTTAGTTAGTTTCTGGTATTGACGTGTACTCTTAAAGGAACCCAATATGTTTGTACATGTAATTGTCGTAAACAGAAATGAACATCAATTTATAGTATTATAAACATGTATGTCACACAGGCGAATGGATCATTGGTGCTTGATTCTAATCTTACGTTTGTCAGTTTACCACATATACTTATGTAACAAATATTCAGTCTGTACATGTATTTAATTGAGATTGTCAGTTGAATAAAAAAAAAAGTTTGATCTGAGTCTACACTGTTTCCTCATACCTACTTGTCTGAACATTTAGCAGACATATTTTTATCCCAGTAACACCTATTATTTTTTATCTCTTTATTATTTTTTTTTTTCGGAAAACATGAAAATATTGCCAGGTTTCATCAGGAAAATTAGGAAGGGTAGGGTTATCCTAAACACACATATTTTTTTTATTTGGCCAAACGAAGTTGTACTAAATATGCAATACAAAATTTTGAAAATACCCCGATTTTATTTATTTATTTACTTATTTATTTATTTATTTATTTATTTATTTATTTATTTATTTATTTATTTATATATTTAGAGCTGCTCTTTTACTTAATCCTTATTATTTTCATTATCATTATTATTAAGTGTTTAACACTCATGGCGACACCAAATTTTTTAAAATTCTTGAAGGATTGTTTTGTAGAGAGACAGAGGGAGAGAGTGGTTTTGACAGATTGTTCCTTTTTGCATTCCAGCTGATCTTATTTCTTTACTGTTTAGAAAAAGGTTTAGAAAGGTTTTCAGAGCTCTCATTTTAAAATTGAAATTTGAAATAATCTTGTGGGCGTGTCTACTGAGCATGCGCATAGAAATATGTTTACCTGTGTTACGCGTCGCGACAAGTCTTTACTTCGGGCGCATGCGAACTGTGCACACTCTATAAGAAAAAAAAGAATTTGCTCCAAAGGGAAAAACGCTTTTCCTTTTAGAACAGACCCATCTTCAGAAGTGGGCAAATCACTTTAGACAAGGATAGCGCTCAGGAAAGTATTCGTTCCTCTTAGAAACCAGTCAGACAGGAGCCATTCTAACGTATCTCATATGCTTCTGAATCGGACTAGACATGTGTAATTATAATCACAATTACACTGTATGTTCTCATTACGAAAACATGCCTATTTAAATATACTGAAAATTTTACCCCCAAAAAATAAAAATTTTCAGATAAAAATTTCTTACATTTTCACTTTTCTGCACAAAACATAGATTCTGGGTATTCGTTAGAACCGCCTCAGCGAGGCGGTTCTAATGAATACCCACAATCTATGTTTTTGAGCAGAAATAAGAAAAATAATGTATACCCCTGTAAACCCCAGTTTTACTATATAAAAGTGGTGTTTAAGGGAGTCAAAAATATATAGGCATGTGTATGTTCTGAACCTGAAGAAGGTATCGAACGCATAATTGTCCGAGACCGTTCCGTGTGATTATCGTAGCAATTGGTGGCCACACGGCTAATTAATCAGTTATCGGATATTTTTCCTCACATGGTAACCACTCCGATAAAAATCCGGACAAGTTATGCTGGGTCCCAAAGTGGATTGAACCAATGCAATAATATGGCCCAGCCCGACGGCTGTCAATTTACCACATACTGATGTGTCTAAATCTACTGGTTTGTAGATCCTGAACGCATTATGAAAACACTTCTATTCAAATATATAGAAAATTTCACCTCCAAAAACTAAACATTTTCAGATAAAAAACTCCCGATATTTTTCATATTTCTGCTCAAAGCATCGATTGTGGGTACTCGTTGGAACCGCCTCAGTGAGGCGGTTCTAACGAGTACTCACAATCTATGTTTTTGAGCGGAAATAAGAAAAATAATGTATACCCCCGTAAACCCCAGTTTTACTGTATAAAAGTGGGGTTTAAGGTGGTCAAAATTATATAGGCATTTTTTCGTGATGGGACACTGTATTCTGCACCATTTGATCAGTGTCTGTACTGTTTGTTCAGGCTTGTCTGTCCAATTACTTAGGCAAACTACGGTAACTGTGAATTATTATTTAATTTTTATCCATAAATGGCGTCGCTTTTTTCTTCATAAAACAATGATGTTCATCATTAAAGTAATTGATTAGGAAGAGTGATCGAGCAATCGAGCAATCAATCACAGCAATCAATTATTTATCGCGGCCTCGCTAGCCCACACCCAGCAAAAATATGCTTCTAATTGTGGTCTACGGTTTAAATCAGTGCAAAACATATTCTTCGCTTGTATGGTCTGAATAGAAAGTTTATTGCACAATTTGTGTTAATAATTCATTTATTCAGATTAAACACACAGCTTGAAATAAATCGTTTACGTTCACTTTTGGAAACATTATGGACAAACCATATTCTCAATGGAACCCTTTTATTATGCGGCTTGTCTATGGCGACAGTTGGTATCCATGACAACAAAGAGTGCGCTTCCAGCTGTCACATTACACGCTGGGTACCTCTATGGTCCTCACTCATGCAGCAGAATTGGACATAAAGCACGATTTCCGTGTAATTAAGAATTCTAAAGGCATAACAATTCCACTTTTAGCAACAATTTATAGAAAATTGAAGCGAAGCGCAAACAAGGTGCCTCAATCCTGCCACCATGCTAATTTTATTGATTTCAGAAAAAAACTGGTCTTCAACGAAATTGTACCTCATGACATCTATGTTGAGGGCTGGCGTATATGTAAATAAAGTAATCATTTATACTTATAAACAACCCGAAAAGGCACAATTCTGCATGCAAAGCCTCCTCAGAGTTTTTGCTGCCACTACTGCATTTACCCTAAATATTCAGACACTCATTACGAAAACATGCCTATTCAAAAATAATGAAAAGTTTACCACCAAAAATCAAAATTTTCATATATAAAAACTCTGACATTTTTCATATTTCTGCTCGAAAAATAGATTGTGGGTACTCGTTAGAACCGCCTCGGCGAGGAGATTCTAACGAGTACCCACAATCTATGTTTTTGAGCAGAGATAAGAAAATTAGTGTATATCCCTGTAAACCCCAGTTTTACTGCATAAAAGGGGAGGGGGACAAAATAATATAGATTTGTTTTCGTGCAATACTTCTAAAACTTGATAAAATCCATGTTTCTGCCAGCGAATATGTCTTAAACGGCTAAATGAGTCACAAACAGTGTAGTCCCTGATCAGACGCCGCGTTCACTGTTTGCTCAGAACTGTCTTTCGGAATTCTTAGGCCCACTCAGTATGAAACGGAGCCGATTTGGGACATACGTGGACAATAAAAGCCCTATTCAGTCCACGTAGTCTACTCAGTGCTTTTGCTGCTCGCAGTTATATTACACAGTTGCTATTGATTCTGTGAAATGACAACGAGGCTTGACCGTGCAATGCGCATGCGCAAATGGACGAACCATTTTCTCGTTACGCTGTTTATGTGCGAACAGCAAGGCAGAGCTGGTCTGAATCATTGAACGAATGCCTTCAGCATTTTTTTTTTTTTTTTGTATGAATTGAGCCACGCCAGTTACAATGTGCCTTCGGAGCATATCTAAACATCAAATACCCGGATTAGCCTGCGTCAGCTTACTGAATTATAAGATACTGTAGAATGCATTGACTGTAGACTATGTACTAGTCTGATAATAAGAGTCTGATCATTTATTATTCATTACGAAAGCACGCCTTTTCAAATATATTGAAAATTTCACCACCAAAAATTAAAAGTTTTCGATAAAAATTCTGATATTTTTTTCATATTTTTGCTCAAAACATAGATTGTGGGTACTCTTTAGAACCGCCTCGCCGAGGCGGTTCTAACGAGTACCCACAATCTATGTTTTTGAGCAGACATAAGAAGAATAATGTATACCCCTGTAAACCCCAGTTTTACTATATTTAAGTGGGGTTTAAGGGGGTCAAAATAATAGAGGTATGTTTTCGTGATGTATTATTAATTATTATTATTATTAAAAGACAGTCAGCTTCTTAATGATGACAAGTCTATTTGGTAGAGTCTCCAGTACACGTACTGGCTAAGTTAAAAAAAAAAATGGAGAAAAAAGGCGACTAGACTTGCTAAAATATTATACTGTCTATTTTAATGCAAATAGATGACTTTGTTGCCATATTATTCATTTTTACGCCTAGTGGCTAGGCTATATGGATAAATACTGTATTTACTTTGTTTAGTCTCAGAATACGGACAATCATTTAAGATCCAGACGAAACATCGCAGCACACGACGACTGATCAGGGTCTACACTGCTTGCCACTAATTTGGCAACGCTTTAGAAACATCAGCAGATATTAAAATGGACAATGTGTTCCGAAAAACATCACGAAAACATGCCTATATAATTTTGACCCCCTTAAACCCCACTATTATATAGTAAAACTGGGGTTTACAGGGGTATACATTATTGTTCTTATTTTTGCTCAAATACATAGATTGTGGGTACCCGTTAGAACTGCCTCGTCGAGGCGGTTCTAACGAGTACCCAAAATGTATGTTTGTAGAAGAAATATGAAAAATATCAGCATTTTTATCTGAAAATTTTCTTTTTCTGGTGGTAAAATTTTCATTATATTTGAATAGGCGTGTTTTCGTAATGGAGTTCAGCTCAGCTGAGATTAATTCCAGCTTTTGATATTTTGAAGAAAAAAAAACAACATTTTTTTTCTTTTCTTTTTTTTTTTTTTTTTTTTTTTTCTTTTGTTTATTTAGAAAGTAGGTGTAGGTTAACGTTTGCCTTTTGACACTTCAGACAGATGTTAAAACCTACTTTCTGAAAAAGTATGAGCAATTCACGTGACATGTCAAATACGATATTCTAGAAAATTAAAGGAAGCGGTCATCAAACTTTTATGTTAGGGTTTTTACAAGGGAAACTTGAAGATTAATATTGCATTTGATGATGACTAAACTAAATCTAGCAGTGAGGTTTGTGCCCGTGCGAGTGTGCGTCATCTTCGAGACATTTTAGTAACGTGATTACTTACACGTTAGCAACACAATTGTTTCCCCAGATTTTTTATTGTGTTGGGGTTTAACGACATGTCAACCCTTGTTGGTCATTTTGTGTCGTCTCCCAGAGAAAGAGAGAAAAGAGATAGACGAGACAGTAGAGAATATGAAAGAGAGGGACAGGGAAGAAAGAGGAACAAGAATGAAAGGAGAGAAACAGAAGAAATAAAAAAAAAACATTCCCCTCTACCCTTACCTGCTACAAGGACAGCAAGCATTGTCCAACTGTAAGCCAATATCAGTTGGAAGCTCCGGTGACGTAAAATACACGATACCTTTGCCACACCCAACCACCCATTGTTTCACCAGAATTTAGCTCTATGTCATTGGTAGTTACAGTATATAAAAGAGTGAAAAAGAATATAAAAAAAAAGTAGAAACTGTAATGGAAGTTGTTTTTCGTTTTATTTCTGTCTGTAAAAACAAAAAGTAACTAAATGTTTGAAATGGTCCGCCAGGCTGTTTTTGCTGCTTTTATATGTGAAACGGCATAAGTAAAATAAAAATGTTGGAATTCGGATGTCAGACGGTGCGTTTTCTGGCTGTTGGCTTTGTATGTCTCCTGCTGTCTACTGTCCATCGAGTGCAATTAACATGCTTTGAATCAACTTGTATAAAACCATTCAAGAAACAAATTACCTATCGGTAATAGATCAAAACGAAATGTAACATATGGGGTCGTGTCAAGCGAAAACCTGGTTTCGAACATGTGCAAAATGCATAGATTCAGATCGTCTTGCGCATGCGCGAAGTATCAACCGGGCCTTTACTCTCCCGTCATACATTCTGTAGTATCCAATGGTTCTGTTAGCGAACAGTGAAGGCCCTGATCAGACTGCGCGGAAGCGCAGTCTGATCTGGGCGTTCGCTGTCCGCATATGCCGGAAGACTCGTTTTCGCATGGCGCGGCGCAGTAATGGTGTACAGACTGACAGAGTGAAAGATTCGAAAGATGTATGTATATAGTATTTCAACCAGTCCTGAATGTTAATTTTCTCTGCATTTTGATAGGAAAAAAATAGACCCGATGAAACAGGATGTGTTCAAGGCAATTTCACATTAATTTTTCCTCATTTGCATATCATTTATATTCATGATGGGAATCAGTACTCAGTTCCTCGATGCTAGTGACGGTACTTCGGTACAAACTACTGGTACATGTTATTTGGTACTGACATGAACTAACCATTACCACTATCTGGGTAGATTCAGCATACGACCAATCGATATTTTTTTCTTATTTTGCCCAGAAAATAGCCTTTGACATTTCATGCAAATTGTCTCCTAAATATAACGTTTTATTTCGTTTGTTAAAGTCATTAACATTCACCACTCTCTGAGTAGATTCAGCAGACGACAAATTGATGTTGTTTATTTTTTATTTTATTTTATTTATATATTTTTTTATTTTCCCCAGAAGATTGACTTAGACATTTCATACAAATCGTCTCCTATACAAAAAAAAAGGTTTATTGAGTTTTTTAATGTCATTAACGTTTACCACCATCTGGGCTGATTCAGCAGACGATCAATAATTTATTGATGACTTTGTTTTGTTATTTTTCCCAGAAACCATAGACTTTAACATTTCATGCAAACTTTCTCCTTAGGAGACAGTTTGCATGAACTGTCAAAGCCTATTTTCTAGGACAAATAAAAAAAATCAAAATGTCGTCTGCTGGAAAGTTTACTCAGAGTGCTGAGCGTTTAGCCACCAAAGATCAAAGATATGGTCTGATCAATTCTGAATTTCATCGGGAATTTATGAATGAACCAAACTTCTTCCGAGTGGTACATGCTTTGTCCAATCAAAACTCAAGGACAGTAATGTAATGCGGTTTTCACTGTGGAACGTCCTTATACTGAATGAAAGAAGTTTAGTGTAGCAATTTTTACATGACCAAAATCACAGAAAACACAACGACGTGGTCATATATGAAGAGCAGTGATCAGGCTGTGCATCCAAGCAGGCTGATCAATGCTCCCTATTTTATACATAATAATACAGACTCTTACGTAACGTGATCAAAACTTGAGGACGGTAATACGGTTTTCACTATGAAGCGACCACATTCTGAATGAAAGAAGTTTAGTTCAGCAATTCTGCTCGATTAGAACTACAGAAATGCCTGCAAAGTACCATCTGCGAAGAGCGATGACTGCGATCAGCCTGTGCATCCGACTGTCTCAGTGCCCCCTGTTTATGTGAACAGTACAGACCGTTACGTACAGCGATCAGCGATGAGAGAATGGCGCAGTCTGATCTCAATGTTAGTTGGTTGTTCGCATATGTTACATATCGATGTGGCCCAACTTTTTTTAAGGAGCCACGATTTGCACTCAGTCATATTCTTGTTGCAACATATTTTCCGTACTCCGCGTTTTCAATTCAATAAATGCCTATTTATACCATGTCAAAAGGATATTTACAAGCAATGAAGCCGGAAGACAGCATTTCCTTCAAGACTGCGTGTGCGAACTGCGAAGACTCAAATCAGCCTGCGCATCCGCACAGGCTGATCAGAGTCTTCGCTGTCCGCCTGAGGACGCTTTGGATCCTTGGCTACCCAGACAGTGCCCTGGGAAGACTCTGAAAACACTGCACAGAAGCGCAGGCTGATCATGAGTCTTCACTGTGAGCACATGTAACCTTGTAGGAAACGCTGTATCCCGGCTCATATTAAACCGCCCACTGAAAAAGGTGCGGAGCCTAACTTTGTGAAAGCATATTAGCGAGGCTCCAATTGTACCCCCTGCCCCGCCCCCCCCCCCCTCCCCCCACCTCCAAGAGGGAGACTATTCATTTCTTTAAGAGTAATCTGCCAATGAGATCTGAGTCTTCGCAGGGCGCACATGCAATCTTGTAGGAAATGCTTAGACTGGTTCCAGTCTCCAGTGACTAAATATTTTTCCCATAATCCTGTTTGATAATCCACTAAGATAAAGCTCAAAAATATCATGACTATAAAGGCTGGTCACTAGTGACCAGCCTTTATAGTCATGATATTACTTCGGTTTTATTTTAGTGGATTATTAAACCGATTATAAGGAAAATTATTTTATCACTAGAGACTGCAGCCAGTCTAGGAAATGCTGTGCTCTGGCTCAATTGCTTGTAAATATCCTTTTGAACAATTATCTTAATATCAGAGTTATTTCCCTTTGAAAATGTATATGTCATCCTTAAAGTGGGAAGAACTTTTTTATGTTTACCCTTAATGTTTGGACAGGCAGTGAGGAAATACTAGACCCAGATCAGACATCCGATTAGGGTCTGTTCTGTTTGTCACTCATTTAGCAGTTTGTCATCACGAAAACATGCCTGTATAATTTCGGCCCCCATAAATCCCACTTTTATAACGTAAACCTCGGGTTTACAGGGGTATATACTAGTTTTCTTATTTCTGCTCAAAAACATAGATCGAGGCGGTTCTAACGAGTACCCACAATCTATGTTTTGAGCAGAAATATGAAAAATATCAGAATGTTTTGTCTGAAAATTTTCATTTTTGGTGGTAAAATTTTCAGTATATTTGAATAAGCATGTTTTCGTAATGGAAGCAATAAGAGGCGGTAAGATGGCTACAAAAATTATTTGTTCAGTGTACTCATTCGAATCGCCTCGATGAGGCGATTCTAATGAGTACACCAACATACATTTTTGTCATACAATATCCCTTAATGCTTGTTTTCTTGAGCTGTCAAAATAATTTCCTAGGAACTCAAAATCGAGTTCGAATCAGCCATGTTAAACGAGCCCTCGCTGTTCATTTTTGTTGTACTGCAGTATAGTATAGACTGGCTTCAGTCTCTAATGACTATTTTATTTTTTGGTTTTAGTAGCGTATTATCAAACAGGATTATTAGATAAATATTTAGTCACTGGAGACTGGAGTCAGTCTATAGTATAGTATTAAGTTAAGATGTATGAATATTTAGGGTAAATACGGTATATGTGTCACAGAAAAAATGAGATCGGTTTTGCAGTTAAAATCAGGCTAATACCTCTTTAACTACATATAGCTCTGCTAGACTGGATCCCGTCTACATTACGAAAACACGCCTATTCAAATATATAGAAAATTTCACCTCCAAAAACTGAAAAGTTTCAGATAAAAAAACAAAAACAAAAAAAAACTCTGATATTTTTCATATTTCTGCTCAAAATATAGATTGTGGGTACTCGTTAGAACCGCCTCGCCGAGGCGGTTCTAACGAGTACCCACAATCTATGTTTTTGAGCAGAAATAAGAAAAATAATGTATACCCCTGTAAACCCCAGTTTTACTATATAAAAGTGGGGTTTAAGGGGGTCAAAATTTTATAGGTATGTTTTCGTGATGAATTGATATATGAATCAGCATAAAAACTTTTTATATTTTACCAAAAAAAAAAAAAAAAAGAAAAAAAAAAAAATCCTATCTGTTAGAATGTCTTTCTCTCTGATTTGGCTGATCAGTTTCTGGCTGGTAAGGGAGCTAATTTGTGTATAAAAATAGTCAAGGAGGAGTGCTTTACCTTTGTTACATTATAAATGTAAAACGCATAGCGTGGTGCCAGGCTAAGCTGTAGACTGGTTCCAGTCTCCAGTGACTATATATTTTTCTCATAATCTGTTTGATAATCCACTAAAATAAAACAAAAAAAAAAAAAAACTATCGTGACTATAAAGGCTTGTCACTAGTGACCAGCCTTTATAGTCATGATATTTCTTTGGTTTTATTTTAGTGGATTAATAAACAGATTATAAGATAAAAATATTTTGTCACTAGAGACTGGAGCCAGTCTAGGCTAAGCTGCTGCATAAGCTCAGATTTTATTATAAGGCCAAATAAAAAAAATATATGTGTTAAGGGTATCCCTTCCCTACCTAATTTTCATGGTGAAACCTAGCAATATTTTTTTTTCCTGTTTTCCTTGGATAAAATATTTATGCTAAATATTCGGACAAATAGGTCTGAGCAAACACTGTAGAAGAAGCAGTTTGATCAGGGTCTACACTGTTTGCCATTTCATCAGTACTTTTAAACACATCTAAGGATAGCCAAACAGACTTAGTAAAATTTTATGTGAAGTATGTGCGAAGTCCAAATATATTTGGTTATTTCCATTAAAAATTAAAAAAAAAAAAAGAATACCTACTTACCCTACCTATTTTTTTTTTCGAACATGTTAGCCTAAACATACATTGTTATTTGTTGTTTTTTTTTTTTTTTTTTTTTTTTTTTTTTTTTTGTTGTTGTTGTTGTTGATTTCTTTCCCCCTAACTGTATAACAAGAATACGTTTGAGCGAATTTCCAATACCATACTTGAGCCGGGTAGAACTGAAAAGCCTTGATAACAACGTTTGGCCATAGCTGACGAGATACTTCGTGCTCATGGGTAGTTGGGAGGGGGGGGTCTCTTCCTATACGGAGCAGTTCAGGGATGTGCGGCTGGAATATGTATCCTTTTCATGCCTGAGATTATATGATAAGGCATCAATTTTAGCACCAAATTTATATCAGTAGCCCCTATTTCTAAAGCAGCATTACACCTATAGCCCATTGATTTCTAATTTTGGCAGACAACTTACCTTACCATATACATAATCAAAATAAGAGGCAAAATGCACATATGTTTTGCATATAATTCCCAAGTAAGTTGTCTGTTTTGGTTCTACTAGTGTTTACTACTGACTAAAAAGATTGTAGGCCTGAAATCTGTGACATATATTTATTTTCATACTTTTTTTTAACAATCGTTGATCCCACTGTGATATTAATACGACTTTGTCAAAAAAGAAGTCAGTCAATTGCGATTCCACCTGTTGATTAAACTAATTAGGAAAAAAGTGACCTACTTGCACTTATTAAGCGAATGGTCACGTGGCCGCATGTGTTTCTATTGAGTAATCGGGCCATACCGTATACTAATTATTAGATTAACATTAGCTCATATTGAACGAAGAAAAGTGTGAAAGAAAAATGACATAGTGGCACTTGCCGCGAAAATTAACTCAAACCTGTCACACATGTTTCTTAATATTAGAAATTGTCATGTTTTCATTCTATTCTCTGTTACAATTGCCACGTTTACTATAACGTATTCTTGTTTCATTCAAAAGAGATTACGGTGCGGTCTGAGTTTGTGCTGCTGAGTACAACTATTGAGCGAATGTCGGTAAGAATTCAAACGTCAATGACCCAAACGCACCGATGGCTCATTCACCTTGGGAGATTCAAAATCGTTTTAGAGCCCTAGGACATTCTTCCGATTGTTCAAGAAAACAAATATTTAGGTATATTTAAAAGAAAATGTCTTATTTATCATAACAATGTATGTTGTATGTAGTCATTAGAATCGCCTCATCGAGACGATTCTAACGAGTACACTCAACATACCATTATTTTGTAGAAGATTGGAAAGACATCCCTAAATTATCCCCATTTGACCTAGTGCTGTGATTAACCCTCAGTGGCTCGAAAACCCCATTTCTAGAACAAACTTTCGTGGTCTCAACTGAGTTCCCAAAGATGTTCGAGCCACTGAATTTCGATTGTATTTATGGTGAGCCGAGCAAGAAGGGCAATGTTACTGCTACGTGTAGGAAAAATAAGGCCAATACTTATCCATTAATACTCAATCATTACGTAAACAAGCCTATTCAAATATATAGAAAATTTCACTTCCAAAAACTGAAAATTTTCAGATAAAAAACTCTGATATGTTTCATATTTCTGCTCAGAACATAGATTGTGAGTACTCGTTAGAACCGCCTCACCGAGGCGGTTCTAACGAGTACTCACAATCTATGTTTTTGAGCAAAAATAAGAAAAAAGCGTATACCCCTTTAAAACCCCAGTTTTACTATATAAAAGTGGGGTTTAAGGGGGTCAAAATTATATAGGCTTGTTTTCGTGATGGGTGTCTTCTACCTTAATCTTTGCAAAGGTCCATTTTGAATTTAAGGGGAGTCGACTTAAGAGTAGACAATAAGTTGTAATCAGGATAATGTAGGAATTTGGTCATGATATTTCTTGCTTTTAACTAGACTGGCTCCGTTCGTTTATGCACTTGTCTTTTTTCTTTTCCTTCTTTTTTTTTTTTTTTTTTTTTTTTTCTCCTTTCTTTATCACTTACTGTAGCTGTATTTGTCTCTTTAATCCCATTTCACTGTTTCACTGCAGAGACTAAGGGACATAACTCATTAATTCGTTATAAGCTGTTTTTGATGAAGAAAATAGAAATTGATAGAAAAGATAGACTCTGGAGACAGACTAATTAATTTTTAACCTAAACAATCATATTTCCCACTTCTAACCTAAAATATTCCAAGTTTTCCTACTATTTCCTTAGGAGTTATCAATTAATGATACGGCTCAATGTACTATCGGATATGCGTGCCCAACGAAACTCAGACAATCTTGCGTATCCGCGCAGTCTGACCAGAGTCCTGACTGGCGCTCTGTTAGTAGCTCAGAATCCAAGTTTCTTAGACTGATCAAACTTCGCGAATACGCAGGCTGATCTGAGTCTTCGCTGTGCAAAACTTTCTGAAGGTACATTTTCTCTCTTTGAGGTACTTCCCGGCAGGCACATGACGTAAATATAACGTCGCCTGAACGTCGATGCAACGTCATGACGTTGCATCGACGTTGAGGCGACGTTATATTTACGTCATGTGTCCGCTGGGTTATATTTTTTGTGCCATGGAATGCTCCTTCAAAATATATTCTTGTGTTCAAATGTCACTGGGAAGGTTTTATCTCCAGGTAGTGAGGTTCGCGTATGAATAATATGAAATACAGTCCTTAATATTAAGAGAAAATTGAAACTATACAAAATAGGATTATGTTTCACAGTTGTTGGTCTATTCTCATGGTATCTGTCAAATATAAGTCATTTTGTACCAATAGTGGGCCATTTTCTCAGCCATGTGTCCCCATATAAAGGTCAAGGGTCAGGGCTAATGTCGATTAGGGCATGAATAGGTGGCTGTACCGGCCACTTGATGTGACAAGGGTTATAGAACAAATTGATTCAGATAAATTGAATGGTTGATTTTTGTGGCAATTTTAACACCTGTATATGCGTGCTACAATGCTTGACGAGGTGAGATGAATTTCAAAGATGCACTGACCAGCTGACCAAAACACTTTCACCACAGTACATCTTGCTGCCTAGACTGACTCCAGTCTCCAGTGACTCTAAATACTCAAGTGACCAGCCTCGGAGGCTTATAATTCTACTAACGGTTCTAACCTAAGATATTCCAAGTTTTCCTACCATTTCCTTAGGCGTTATCAGTTCACGGTACGGCTCAATGTGCTGTCGGATATGCGTGCCTAACAAGAGAAAAGAGAAATTGATAGAAACGATAGACTCTGGACAGACGGCTGGTCACTAGGCGGTTCTAACGAGTACCCACAATCTATGTTTTGAGCAGAAATATGAAAAATATCAGAATCTTTTATCTGAAAATTTTCCTTTTTTGGTGGTAAAATTTTCAGAATATTTGAATAGGCATGTTTTCATAATGCTACGCATCCGAGCATGCTGATCAGCGTCTTCGCTGTCTATCTGAAGACGCTTTGGATACTTGGCTACCCACTAGGTGCCTTGCGAAGCCTTTAATCAGTCTGCGCCGATGCGCAGGTCGTTCTGAGCCTTTGCTTGGCGCACAGTGAGGCTTGCAGGAAATGCTGTGCCTCGGCTCGTATTTGAGCGGCATCTTGAGAAAAGGTGACATCGGGACAAACCAATAAAGATCCAGGTCAGTCCACGAAACTCAACCAGCACAATTGATACGGTTCCTTACTATGCATCGGTGTATTCTTCAAGAGCCAATAATTCTGTAAACAAAAACAGCAAAGGCCTTGATCAGACTGCGCGTATGCGCAGTCTGATCAGGGCCTTTGCTGTCCGCATAAGCCCAAAAAATTTGAGTAAATAGGGCGGCGACTGAGCAAAGAGACCTTAGAACATATGCAGACAAGCGAAGATCCAGACTAGACTGCGCATTCGCGCAATCTGGTCAGTATCTTCGATGTTCGCCTACTCAGTATTGGGAAAATAGTAGAAAATATGTAGAAAATATAGAACTAGCGGCGATGACCATGACCCGATGCTTGGCTGCGCAAATTGGTCAGGGGCCTAGCCATTCCTATACGCCCTAAGGACTTTTTTTGTCAACCGGCGGCCCCAAATATGGTAATAATAAGCCCATCGAATTGCAACATTTTTTTGTGGTCGCTTGTTTCCAAGTTCCTACGACTGCCGGCTGACGTTAGGATTAAAGCTCCTTTTTGCATTATTCGCAATAGAACAACAAAGTATTAAACATGATGCCTACTGAATGATTGAAAGATATTCATACAAAGAGCAAATAATGTCAAGATGGTCCATGTTTAAGCTTTTATTAGTTGTTGTTTTGACACGCGATTGCTTAAGGAGACTTGGCACATCTGGAAGGTTTTCTGTTCTGTTTTCAAAGGGAGGTAACTTTAGTGACTTTCAGTTTGCGTTCCTATAAAATCACTCCAAGGGGAGCAAATTCTTAACTTTTAGAGAAGACACCTTTTCAGAAGGGGGTTGGTGTGCAGAAAGGCAAACAGGAAGACACAAATGTTATCCGCCTTTTGCTGAATGGCGGAATGTCCATTAAGTGTTGACACAGATGCGGCAGCCGCCGTAGAACGCGTAGACTGGCTCCAGTATCCGGTGACTATACATTTTTCTCACAATCCTGTTTGATAATGCACTAAAATAAAACCAAAACATATCAGGTCTAAAAAGCCTGGTCACTAGTGACCAGGCATTTTAGTCATATTATTTTGGTTTCACTGGAGACTGGAGCCCGTCTACAGAACTCAGCGTTCGATGAGATTCTACTGTTTGACACTCATCCAACAGTTACAAGTATTTAAGGCTCATCAACATGTAATAAAGTTGAAATTTTGAAATAATAGGACAAGTATGTAAGGTGTCCCAATATTTAGGATCAAAACGATTCTAACGCGGTGTCCGGAGTATACTTTTTAGCCGTGGAAATGCATCACTCCAGGGATTTTCTTTAAATAGTTTTCTGATGATGAAATAGTCGGAAACTTTTAACTCCGCTGGAGTGTCGAGTACAACAGTTTAACGCCTCCTGATTGGTTATTTGTAAATAACCGGCTCGCTTTGACAACTCCCTGCTACGCAAGAACTTTGATCGTTGAATGCGATTGGTTCCTACTGTGCTTTGATTTGTCGTCTGATGCAAATTTGATTGATAACGTTTAAGATCCGTCTTTAGAAAAAAAAAATAACTAAACAGCAAAAGCTCAGACCAGCCTGCACGTCTGCTCGGTTTGGCCAGGGTCATTCCCATACGCTTCGAACATTCTTATGAGTGTCTGTTCTCTTTATAATTCGTAACAGCAGCGAAAAGTCCGAATCAGACAGTGCAGATTTTAGAATAGTAGACGTTCTTAGATCTTAGTTATATGTCGTTATTCCAACAGCGATTCTCATTAATGGGCCGCGCCAAGCAAAAGCGTGTCTTTAGACATATGCGTACAGCGAAGGCCCAGATCAGCCTGCGCATCCGCGCAGTCTGATCAGGGCCTTCACTGTCCGCTAACAGAATCATTGGATATTATAGAATGTTTCAGTGGAGAGCAAATGCACGGATGAAACTTTGCGCATGTTTACATGATGATGCGAATCCGCACAGTTTGCGTATGCTCGAAGACACTATTTCGCTTGGCGAGACCCATTTTATGTTCAATTTGATGTATAATATTTTGTAAAACTAGCGAGAACGAAGTAAATGAGTTCAAGACAACCACCTAGTGGTAATTTTTCAACTGTAAAGATGAATGATTCACGCATTTACGGCTCATTAACAGTGTTTGTCTGCGAGTAATGTAACATTATTGCATAACACCGATTTTTATTGTATACATGCTTGTGTCAAACCAGACACCATTCTTTGTCCGTCTGTCCACCCGCCAGCATAATTTGAGAACTATAGTTCAGTAATGGGATTAGAAATTATTATTCAATGGATAAAATCGGTAAACCGCATGTATAAATCACAGACACTTTTACGTTCCGTATTGAAAAGAATGTAAATAAGTAAATAAATTAATAAATAAACCTTTCTGTTCACTTTGACGCTATCGCCCCCAATATTTGTGGGGAATGTCCACTCCAGAAAGTCATGACAGAATACCATGAGGGGATTATCAGAAAATCGAGGCGAAGTAAAGATGCATTCGCGCAAATATGTATTGTATCCGTCATACTCGTTTTCTAATGGCGTGGGTTGTCCGTCCTTGGCTTTACTCGCCCATAAACATCATGAAAACATGCCTCTATAATTTTGACCCCCTTAAACACCATTTTTATACAGTAAAACTGGGGTTTACAGGGGTATACATTATTTTTCTTATTTCTGCCCAAAACATAGATTGTGGGTACGAGGCGGTTCTAACGAGTACCCACAATCTACGTTTTTAACAGAAATATGAAAAATTATCAGATTTTTATATCTGAAAAATTTCATTTTTGGTGATAAAATTTTCAGTACATTTGAATAGTACGAAAGACCGGTAGTGTCATTTCAACTACATTAATTCAAGGTTTCAACTTCACGAATTCATGATTTCAGCTTCACGAATTCACGAATTCAACTTCACGAATTCACGATTTCAACTTCACGAATTCACGAATTCAACTTCACGAATTCAACTTCATGAATTCAACTTCACGAATTCACGAATTCAACTTCACGAATTCACGAATTCAACTTCACGAATTCCACTTCACGAATTCCACTTCACGAATTCACGAATTCAACTTCACGAATTCACGAATTCAACTTCACGAATTCAACTTCACGAATTCAACAGTTGAATTCGTGAAGTTGAATTCGTGAATTCTTGAAGCTGAATTCGGGAATTCGTGAAGTTGAATTCGTGAAGTGGAATTCGTGAAGTTGAATTCGTGAATTCATGAAGTTGAATTCGTGAATTCGTGAAGTTGAATTCGTGAAGTGGAATTCGTGAAATTGAATTCGTGAATTCATGAAGTTGAATTCGTGAACTCGTGAAGTTGAATTCGTGAATTCGTGAAGTTGAATTCGTGAAGTTGAATTCGTGAAGTTGAAATCGTGAATTCGTGAAGTTGAAATCGTGAATTCGTGAAGCTGAAATCGTGAATTCATGAAGTTGAAACCTTGAATTAATGTAGTTGAAATGTCACTACCGGTCTTTCGTAGAATAGGCATGTCTTCGTAATGACTACTTTTAATTAGTATCAAAGACCCTGGCCATATCGAGACAACATGAAATATTTCATTATATTATTACATGATATATACAATGTGCACAAGTGGTCCTAATACCATCTGCGAAAAACGAATGCCCAGACCATCTTCCGCCTCTGCGCAGTCTGATCAGGAACTTCACTTCCCGCTAACATACTTACTGAATACTGCTAAATATGCATTAGACTGGCTCCAATCTCCATTTACTAAATATTTTTTTTTTATAATCCTGTTTAAAATAAAAAATAATAAAATAAAAGAAATATACTATCATGACTATAAAGGCTGGTCACTATAGTGACCAGCCTTTACAGTCATAATATGATTTTGGTATATCAAACAGGATTGTAAGGCAAAGTATTTAGTCACTGGAGACTGGAGCCAGTCTAAATATGTATATATCGACGAAAATAGAAAGATTCTTTATTAAACTGCACGGATGTGCGTAGTCTGTTTGTTCATGGCAGAGGGACTTTTATCTTCCGTTCTACATCATATCTCTAATTGAACCTTATGATTTAATGGTGTAAAAACAACCTGCTACAGTTATTACATGAAAGTGAACCCAGACATGTTAGCACTTACATGTGTCCGTTATGCAATCAAACTCAACAGGAAGGTGAGCGGTGTATTTCAGCCAAGATGGCTTTCTTGCTAATTGAACGGCTGATTAAATAGATAGACGAAATTAAGAAAATTTGGCATGAAATGATAAGCAGGATTAGAGGAAATATTAGGATTGAAGATTGATTTATTTACTATTTTCAAAACTCTTATCCCTTAAAGCGCCAATCATAGCTGCAGCAGACGACATTTTGAAATATTTCTTTTTATTATTATTTTTCGGAGAAAATAAGACTTGGCATTTCATGTAAATCGTGTGCTAGGCAGACGATTTACATGAAATGCCAAGTCTTAATTTCTCTGAAATTAATGATAGAGAAATAAATAGCATTTTTTAAAGTATTAAATACAATATTCTTACATATTTTGTGATCAATTGTTACCTCTTTAGCGAAGGTTTCGCGACGGTCAAATTGTCCTTCAACGAATTTTATCGTTGTATCGAGGGTCGGTATAAGAGGATTTTTCTGTGTAATGGGTCTTTTTCCACCGCAGGTCCCATATCCTGACGCAGAAGAATATGTGATAATCATGACACCGGAAGTAATGATTTCAGATATTAAAATTCACTTTTAATTTTAAAATTTATATTTAACGAGGGATTTGACTATCAAGAGACATACAGGCGTGCTTTGTGGCTGTTTACAATGAGTTCTTGGCGAGAAGTCATGGATTATAATTCCATTCCGTTTGCGCTCAGCATGCTGGGAAAAATCAGCAGACGACATTTTGAAATATTTTTCTTCTTTTTCACAGAAACAATGTTTGACAATTCATGAAAATTGTCTCCCAAGGAGACAATTTTCATGAATTTTTAAAGCCTGTTTTCTTGAAAAAAAAATTAGAAAATTATCAGCAGATTGTCGTCTGCTGAATTTGCCCAGAGAGTGGGTAAAGGTTAAAATACAAGCTTCATTACAGCAGTTCTCCTATATGTATTTATTAATCATAAAATTATGGCATATGGCGACGTTAGGTCGTAAAGAAATGAAGCCGCCACATTATACCTGCATCAGCCTTAAACGCTTAATATTCTGGGTAAAATTTTCAGCAGACGACATATTGAAATAGTTTTTCTTATTTTTATCAGGAAACAGGATTTGAGACTTCACGCAAAATGTCTTCAATGAGGACAATTTGCATAATATATCAATTCCTGTTTTGTGGGAAAAATAAGAAAAATATCAGCAATTTGTCGTCTGCTGAATTAGCTTAGAGAGTGGTAAAGGTTAATGACGCGTCTAACCACGCAGTGTCTGAAGATTATGGTTACTTGATTAACCTTTACCATTCTCTGGACTAATTCAGCAGACGACAAACTGACAATAGTTTTCTTATTTTTCCCAGAAAGCAGGTTTAGAAATTTCATGCAAATTGTCGATTCGCAGGAAATGTCAAAGCCTGTTTTCTGGGAAAAACAAGAAAAATATTTCAATATGTCGCCTGCTGAAAATTTTATTCAGAGTGTTAAACGTTTAAATAAACATGCGCGTGTGAAATTTAAATTTCTTAAACTCCTCATGAAACGTTGTATGCTACCCCGCGAGAGGCCGTGGTTCCCAGCAACCGTCTGTCTGAGGCTGCGCTTCGCATGCGTTGGTGTAGTGAATTAGGAAAACAAACAGGACTCGTAATAGGTTTTCATGCCTTTACTTCGCCATATGTTATTTAAAGGCTCCATATTCCTCAAAAATAGACATTTTTTTCCAAGAAAATTGTAATAAATTGATATAGTATCAATACGATCATAAAATGTGGCATATGACAGCCTTCTTGAATTTGGTCAAACATCACGAAAACATGCCTATATAATTTTTGACCCCCTTAAACCCCACTTTTATATAGTAAAACTGGAGTTTACGGGGGTATACATTATTTTTCTTATTTCTGCTCAAAAACATAGATTGTGGGTACTCGTTAAAACCGCCTCGCCGAGGCGGTTCTAACGAGTACCCACAATCTATGTTTTGAGCAGAAATATGAAGAATATCAGAATTTTTTATCTGAAAATTGTCATTTTTTTGTGGTAAAATTTTCAATATATTTAAATAGGCGTGTTTTCATAGTGCGTATCTCTGAATTAATGCTGGCAACATTCCTGTTCTTTTGCTCTTCGTCTCGGTATCGAAGGCAGCCTGCGGTCTTTGATTTAAATACGACGGTTCCTGAACATATTCGAGCCAGCGCATGACAAAGCCTACAAAACGGCATGTGCGCCCAGAGAAGACTCAGATCAGCCCGGACATCCGTCCAGTCTGATCAGAGTCTTCATTGTGTGTTCAGTGGGTAGCCAAGGACGCAAGCTTTCTTTATGCGGACTGGGCGGATGCCTAGGCTGATCTGAGTCTTCGCTGGGGCCACAAGTCATTTTCTTGGTTTTGTCATAAACTGAATCGGTAGGTTTTTTTTAATATAATAATATAATCAGCATACTGTTGTTTTATATCGGTGAGCAGAACAATACGAAATTGATTGAATGATTGATTGGTTGGCTGACTGACCGTCCGACTGACTGACTGATTCATTGATTGAGGATTGATTAATTGATTGATCTTTTTTTCTTCAGATCTCTCTGACTGTGACTCTGAACCTGGTTTACAGTTAAAAAGGAAACAGAGAAGAAGCCGAACTACTTTTTCAGCTGATCAATTAGAAGAGTTGGAACGAGCCTTTGAACGCACACACTATCCGGATATATATACGCGTGAAGAACTAGCACAGCGTACAAAGTTGACAGAGGCTCGAGTACAGGTCTGGTTCAGCAATAGACGAGCTCGATGGAGGAAACAAATGGGCAGCAACCAAATTACAGCTCTAAACAGTCTTCTTCAAGTGCCACAAGGTGTTGGTGGCGGTCATTACATGATCCATGAATCTGCTGGTTACACATTTCCAGCCGCACAAGGTAACAGTGCTTCTATGATATATTCTGAAAGTACATGTACGTGTACATGGGGTGCAAGATGGGAAAATTTGAACTCCTAAAGCGCCAATCACAGCTGCGCATAAAACATTTTAAAACACAATTTTGATATTTTTCAGAGACAATAACGTTTGACATAAAATGTCAAGCCTTTATTTTCTATGTAAAAATATAAAAAATGAAACTGCCGTCTGCTAGAATATTACTTGGCATTAAGGATCAAGTTTTTAACCATATCACCCTCACCCTGAGAATACATACATACATACATACATACATACATACGTACGTACGTACGTACGTACGTACGTACGTACGTACGTACGTACGTACGTACGTACGTGCGTGCGTACGTACGTACGTACTGACATACTGACATGTGAGTCCAGCGTAGACACGGATCAGTCTGCATATCGGCATAATCTGTTTTGTGTCTATTTTTGGCACTCTTTGAATAATCAAGAATCCAAGGTTCATAAACGCCGACAGCAAAGACTGGGGAGACTGCGTGGTTAAGTTTTTTTTTTTTTTACATCTGCAAGTCCGATTATAGTTCTAGCGTTTGCACAACTAATCCGCCTTGTATACTTTTACTGTGTTCTGTGTTTCTTAGGATTATTCTGTTCAAATCAAAAACAAAATAGGACAAGCATGATAAGGTCACCGAATGTATAGATTATTATTTTTTCAAACCGGAACTGGGGTAGAGGAAACGGAAATACTTTTTTTCTAGACTGAACCGCAAGCTAAAGAAAACCGTGGCCAACCATCTGACGGATACTCTATTCAGGCTAGTTTTGTTTTTGGACATTAACTGATATTCTTATAAACAGAATAATTCTGTGCACATTATTTGAGCTCACTTGTTGCAAAAATAGACTTTATTTCATTTACAGATGCTATCTGGCACAGAGCGCCTATGGCTTCCATGGCATCCTCGATTCACTCTACAATGACACCACAAAGTATTAAGCCGGATCATAGTCAGGCGCCGTATAGTAATATAATGGACGGTTACTTCAACCACGCTTCCCAGGTGAGGAGAAAAAATACAGTGAGTTTCTGCTTTATTTGTGATTAACTCCTTGGCGAAACTTAAGTACCACAAAGTATTAGCTTTCACACATCACGAAAACATACCTATATAATTTTGATCCCCTTAAACCCCACTTTTATATAGTAAACTGGGGTTTACAGGGGTATACATTATTTTTCTTATTTTGCTACAAAACATAGATTGTAGGAACTCATTAGAACCGCCTCACAATCAATGTTTTGAGAAGAAATATGAAAAAATATCAGAATTGTTTTATCTGAACGTTTTCCTTTTTTTTTTTTTCGTTGTAAAATTTTCCATATATTTGAATAGGCGTGTTTTCGTAGTGAGAAAAAAAAAAAAAAAAAAAAAAAAAAAAAAAAACAATGTGCTAAGCGTAGACCCAACTTTTTTGAGAAAGCTAATTCTTGGTTAGAACGCTGAGCAGTTCATGGAAAATAGCATTGAACCAATTCATAAAGTGCATACGGAGCAATGACAAACATTAAGACTGTCTACGCCCACGAGAAAATAATATGTTTGTCTGTTGATTCGTCATAGGAGTTCTAGAGATATGTGCTATATTGCCATTACGAAAACATGCCTATTCAAATATACTGAAAATTTTACAAACAAAAAATGGAAATTTTCGGATAAAAAATTCTGATATTTTTCATATTTCTGCCCAAAACGTATATTGTGGTACTCGTTAGAACCGCCTCGGCGATGCGGTTCTAACGAGTACCCACAATATATGTTTTAAAGCAGAAATAAGAAAAATAATGTAGACCCTGTAAACCCCAATTTTACTATATAAAAGTGGGGTTTAAGGGGGTCAAAATTTTATAGGCATGTTTTCGTGATGTTTGACCCTTAAAGTGCAAACCCCAGCAGTAGCAGAGTACTTTATTTATTCATTTATTTAATTTTTTCTTACAGAAAATTCATATGATATATCAAGTTTTAATTTCTCTGCAAAAGTCTACAAAAATATTTCAGAATTTCGTCTGCAACAGTAACGGATGTCTCTTTAAAGGTTAACTGTTCGAATGGTTACAGTGTTAAAAGACGTTAAAAAGCCAAATGCCAACAATTTATATTTTGTAGTTTAAAACACAAACACTATAAATCTCGAGGTTGTACCGAATTCGTTTTGACAATATTTCATTAAGTTAAATTGTATAATTTCAACGTTTTCTTTAATATCAAACCGAGATCTAGCAAGCCATCAAGTCATCTACGTAGTAGTGACAAAACCATGTCCGAAATTTTCAGTTTGTTATCATTACAAATTATTTGGAAGAATAATTTGCAGATACTTGGTACAGATATGGATGTCTTTATAACAGGAATTTATGTTTCCCCATTGTTGTTGTCCCACGTATATTGTAACCCGCATACGCTTTATTTGTTCTTGAAAATCAGTTAAACAAATACAGTCGACTCCCATTCTCTCGAATTCCAAGGGGCTGTATTGAATACTTCGAGATATCCGTACCTCGACATATAAGATTTGCAGAATTGAAGAAAACAATATTCGAACAACCATATTTAACAAATATATATGTAATTGGACTCTTGAAAATATTGTGGAAAAGAGGAGAAATTGCTCCTTAGGAGCAATTTCTCCTCTTTTCCACAATATTTGTTTTTACCTGTTGTTAGATGTTCATGTTTAGGCAGGGACCAGATTTTCAATTCGAGATAAACGGTTATTCGAGATAAGCGAGGTCGAGATAACGAGAGTCAACTGTATTCATGTTCAGTCTGAAATTTGAACATACAGGACTGTCTATATATATGTACTCGTGTCCTGCAGTTTTACCCATTGAAAACTGGAGACCCCTAAAAGGATAACTAGCAAACAGTGCAGACCCAGATAAAACGCCGCAGAACGCGGCGTCTGATCAGGGTCTACACTGTTTGCGAATAGTTCAACCATTTTTCTGTAGGAATATCAACGTCATGAAGCCTGGCATAGCTAAAATCGAAAATGGACTCTTCCAATATTTAGTGTGGGAGTTTATTCAGTCTAATGGGTTAAAGACATATTAACAGGTAGTAAAATGGAATTTGCAAAGTTTAAAGGGGAACGCAATATAAGTTGTAAGTATATCTTGGAGTAAAGTGCTTAACAAGCCTTTATTTTGATGTAAGATTTTTCAAAATCGTCCTAGAAATAAGGAAGTTATGGTGGTTTGAATATACGTATTTAAAATGGCTGTCATGGAGGCCGCCATATTTTAGGCTTTGTGACATCACACAGCCCAAATTAAATATGCAAAACCAAATTATAAATTTTATCTACAGATTTTTACAGATCTGCAATCAGTTCCCCAAAAAATTCAATTGTCTATATCTTACTTAATTTTCCACCAATTTTGATCAAAGTTGTGTCAAAATTCATTGTTTGTAAAGTGCTTTACTTTAAAGCACAATTCCTTTTAAGCTCGCGTTCCCCTTTAAGGACAAGTATGGTAAGGAATAAAGGTGTACCTTCGAATATTTAGGGTGGATACAGTTCATGTAGGCTATGATGTCTTCTGCTCTGACTGAAGATTTATGTTTGTTACAGATGCACGGTCTTGCGAATATACCAGCCAGTGACAGCTTTGCGCCACATACCACATGGCCAAATACCGGTGTTCCTACAAGTATGGCATCTCTGGCACATTATCCGGCTAACAGTCATATTCATCATTTCAATGACGTCACAAAGGCTGGCATCCATTACAGTTCACATCTTCCTTCTGGTAAGACATTTCATTGAAATTTTCATGAGAAAATGGTCCCAGTAACATTTGCGAACATTTCATAATGCTGTCTTAATGTGTGTTATAACCAAAATATTTCGCATTTCCCATATTATATGGGGAAATATAATGGCTTACATAACTCTACATAAAAAGGGTATCAAGATTAAAATTCTATTATATTACCACACGTGACTTTCCCATACAAAACTCCCATAGGCATGGGGGTGACATTTTCGACTATCACCTGCCAGGTGATAATAAAAAATATCACATGCCAGGATGATAGTAAAGAAAAAATCACATGCGCGGAATTAGGTGCGTGTACGGTTCAGTAGTTTTGTTCGATATAATAAAATAAATATTATATTCCTCAGAGGGTGATAGTGAAACATATTATCCTTCGGAATATGAATATCAACCGAAGCGAAGCCGAGGTTGATATCCATATTCTTCAGAGTGATATTTTTTCACTATCGCACTCTCAGGAATGTAATATTTATATATTAGATCACCACAAAATCGTACTATGTTGTGCGGTATACGTTAGAAAAGTATAAGCAGTTTAATATAACTTCTAATTTCAGTTTCCAATATTTGTCCTTTTTTTAGAGAAAATAAGGCTTGGCATTACATGTGAATCGTCTGCTAGTCAGACGATTCGCATGTAATGTCAAGCCTTATTTTCTCTGAAAAAATACAAAAAAAAAAAAAAAAATCTTACTCTATTTTCAGTTTCCAACATGGAGAGATATGTTGCAGACGAGAGTTTAGCGGCTTTAAGAATGAAGTCACGTGAGCATACCGTGGCGCTTGGACTTATGCACAATTCAGACAGTGGGCGGGTCTCAGCTGGATTTTGACACGAAGCCGTCCTAAGACCAAAAAATGCAACATAGACAGTTTTGACAGCGTTTATTCTCAGTATTCAAGAACAGAAATATTTCAACAAGAACAGTATTGATGTCATATCGCGCTGACTTCTTCTTGCGTAATTCGACTTTCTAATCCATGACGAAGATAGTAACATGCATGAAAACGCACTTTCGGATATGTGCGCACAATGAAGATTCAGATCAGTCTGCGCATTCGCACAATCTGATCACAATCTTTACTGGCATTATGAATGGCGAAGGATGCTATGTCTTTTAATGAGGAAAAGGAAGACTCTGATCAGACTACGCGGATGCACTGGCTGATTTTAGTATTCGGTGGGGGCACTTGTCAGACGGTATTCTCACACTGCGACTTAAATGAAGTGATAAACTTTTGATCAGCTTTAGCGAGAACATGTGCGTCCTCTGGCGTCTGATTTGGGTCTGCACTGATTGCTAGTTATCCGTTCAGGGGTCTCCAGTCTTCAATGTGTTAAATAGGTATTTGAATGTCTGTTTTCAGGAAACAGTAACAAGAAAAGAGTAAAAGCAAAGAAAAAAAAACTAAACTCTAGTTTAGCTAATTTCAAGATAACACTGATCATGTTGGCTATTCAGAACAGTCTGGTACCGGTTTATATACTGACCAAAGAAAGAAACGCAACAATACTAAATAGCAGAATAAAAGAACACTGACACCTTATGATTATAAAACTGATCTAGTGTGCAAAACATGCAGGTAAACAATTTAAGTAAACAATTTAACAAAATTAAAGTATATTTGAACAATTTGTTCCCTAATACTAAGTATAATGCAACAAATTGTGGCTCAACACGTATTGATAAGTTTTCATTGTAACAGCAAACTTATGTAACAATCTTGCTTTTTTTGCAGTCAAGTAGTGTTGCACTTCATATTTGGGTCAGTATATTAGTATCTTTGGTTTCTTCATGTGCCGTATTTCACCTAAATATTTGGACACCTTATCACGTTACTATACTTTTTTGTCAAAAAATTTGAACAAGTCCATTTAACTACTCCAGTCTCTAGTGACTAAATATTTTACTTATTATCCTGTATGATAATCCACAAGTGACCAGACTGTATAGTCATGATATTATTTTGGTTTTATTTTAGCGGATTATCAAAAAGGATTATAAAGAACTATTTAGTCACCTGAGACTGGAGCCAGTCTACTACCGTTGACGCGCCGCAAAATTGCTGGATATTAAAGAGAAAACGATGTATATTAGAATCAGATGCCGCGTTCTGTGGTGTCTGATCCGGGTCTACACTGTTTGCTTTGGTACGTGTGGCCGAATACTTAGATTAAATATGACATTATAGGAAGCGATTGAAGGTATAAAAGGGAAACAGAGCGGAATACTATTGTATCCTGTCATTTTACCGCGGGCGGTTCAAATGAAAAGGGATATTATATGAAATGTCCGTCCTGGTATGTACAGATAAATCGGACTATTAAAGGTATCAAGTGGATTTTTTTGTCCCAAACCTACGGGCAGGGTGAAATATTGTTTTTTGGTGCGGATCTCATCGGCGTTACACTTTCTTGTCTACTAAAAAATCTGTGAACAAGTGATTAGATTCTCACCAAATGTTTAAGGATATATGATTTGGACATAACAGACAACTAATTAGATTTGGTGACCTTGACCTAATTTTAAAGGTCACAGCCGTAGAAAACCTGAAAATTCACGGTTGTGGGGGACATCTGTTTTCTCTGAAAACACCGTTACTAGTTTTGCATGTAACGCTGGCCAACTGCTATTAGTTTCAAAGACGCTAGACGTCAACAGTAGCTGGTCATTTATTCACTGCTTAAAGGACGCTAATACACTTTCAATGGAGCCAACTCTGTCAAAATTGTTTAAGACCCCTTCTGAAAAGGGTCTACTTCAAAATATAAGAATCTGCTCCCAGTTGTCTACTCTAAAAGGAAAGAATTTGATCCCAGTGGGATCAAATTCTTTCCTTTTACAGTAGACCCCTTTGCATTTTAAAGGCAAAACACTTTTGGCAAAGCTACCTCCCGGAAAGTATATATCCATTTTTCTTAATAATTATAGTCAACGGCTTATGATTCTACTAACGGGGCTATCAGCTCACCAGTATAGGTGCGCAACATATAGTGTGCGGGTTCCTATCGTCTGATTGGCTGCTGACTGTGAGTTTATCAGGAATACAATCTAGTTTTCTTAGAGAAACTGGTATGATAATAGCTTTCACCTCTGCAGTACTTTAAAAATGTTTACAGAAATAATAATTACACATGCCAGCTACACAGTCAAAGAAAAAACAACAATCAACATGCGACATTTTGAAATATTTTTCCGATTTGTTCTAGAAAACAGAGTTTGACATTTAATGCAGGCAATTTGCATGAAATGTCAAATTCTGCTTTCTGAAACAAATATCATCAAATTGTTGTTTGTTGAATTTGCCCTGAGCTTTGTAAAGGTTAAACTTGAAACCATTTCTTAATCTGATATTAATTTGGAGCAAGGGCTATAAAAAACCCATAAATGCCAATCACTGTTGAAGCCAGTTAGCCAATGATATGGCACATTCCTCCTGTAAGTCGTTTCGAGGGTTATAGCCCCGTAAGTAGAATAATAATCCTTGTTATAGTTTTTTCATATTTTAGTGCTATAGTACCAGGTGTGCGGGGCAGATGAAGACTATGTGTGTGTGTGCATATGTTTTTCATTGAATTGATGAATGACACGTATACTTAGTGTTGCTGTCTGTCGACAAACAGTACCCAAGCTCTGCACGCAGGGCAAGTTGGATATGAACTAGAGGTACTAACTAACTGGATGTGACAATGCCCATTACTGCATGTACATATTGCTTTATAGTTATTTGGATAGTGCTGACACCCCATCCGCTTACCTGCCAAACAACCCGGACCTGACCTAGATTAAGTGAAGCGGGTTTTTTTTACTAAGTTAAATGACGGGCCCGATTGGGATGTTTCTTTCTTTACTGGAACGTATTCTGAAATAAATAATAATTACCATTTTCTGATTTGTTTTGAAAGTAAATTTAAATGCTTTGATTCACAGATACTTTAAATGATTATAACGTTATCATTTATAAACACTTAAAAATGGTAAGTCCGCTAACTGCAATTGCGGATGCATATGTGGAAATTTAATTCCCCATGACATAGATCCGTGAGATTTTCAGATTCGAACTGTCTCAGCGTGTTGTACCAGCTGGTCTGGGCATGTACATTTCACATAAGAAAGGCATGTACTTTTTTTTTAAAGAGGTTCATTGGTGTTTAGGCCAAATAAAAAAATGTGTGTTTAGGGTAACCCTATCCTACCTAATTTTCCTGATGAAACCTAGCAATTTTTTTCATGTTTTCTCAAAAAAAAAAAATGTGCTAAACATTCCGATAAGAAGGGCTGAGCAAACAGTGTAGACCCAGATCAAACTGCTCCTAAAGGAGCAGTTTGATCAGGGTCTACACTGTTTGCCATTCTATCAGTACTGTTAGAAACATTTAAGGAAAATCAAACAGACTTGGTAAAATTTTATGTGCATTATGTGCAAAGTCCAAATATAGTTGGTAATTATGGTATTATTCTTCATAAAAAAAAAATGTAAAAAAAAAAAAAAAAAAAAAAAAAAAAATCCCTGCCTACCCTACCCCAATTTTTTTCTAACATGTTACCCTAAACACAAATATTTTTTATTTGGCCTTATTAAGTTTAATTATATCAAATGTGACTGCTTAGTTGTGGGTTGTTTCTATTTGTACTTTTTATTTTCATAATTCATTCGTATACATCACAGCAACAGTCAATGTAAAGGAGACTAGATACACTTTTAGATGATCCGCCATTTTGTACAAGGAAGATAACTGTTGTTACTTCTTGTTTGTTTTCCACACACACCAAGGTCCTTCTGAAAAAGGGGTCTACTCTAAAAGGAAACAATAGCAGTTATTTTGTTTGTTTTTTTTGTTGTTGTTGTTTTGTTTTTTGTTGTTGTTTTTTTTGTTTTTTTTTTTTTTTTTTTTTTTGTTTATTTGTTGTTTTTTTTTTTCCTTTTTACAGTAGACGCCTTTTGGACGGGAGACAAAGCGAACTTTACAGAATTACCTTCCTTCCTTAAAAGTGTATCCATTGGCCCTTAATTAATAGGGTAGTGATCGTAATTGCATTCTTAAATCTTTCACTGCCAGTCGATAATAATAGGCTTTTGCAAACAGCATAGATCCAGATGAGACGGCTCGATGAGCCGTCTCATCTGGATCTATGCTGTCTGACATTCAGTCTTTCAACTTTACATATAAACGTCTTTCCAAACGATAGTTTGTTAAATAAAAAAAGCAGACGACAAATGTCGTCTGAAATTTGGTGCCGAAAGAGTAAACAAGGTTGCTAAAATGATGACATATACTCGTATTTCTTACACATTTTGTGAACGTTCTTGCGAATATTTTATAACGTTTTGGCCATCGGCAGCGCAATTACTCATTACTCTATCGGTGGGTCAACTGGTCCCATAAAATAAAATATCTCATGGTAACATTTATACTTTTAATTTTTAACTCGAAAAAAATCATCAATATTTATGAAAATTATAATTACTAAATAGTGAATAATATACTAGAAAGGATATAGAATGTATGCAATTCTTGTGAAGCTATTCTACCTAACACACACACACACACACACACATATATATATATATATATATATATATATATATATATATATATATATATATATATATATATATATATATATATATATATATATATATATATATATATATATATTTTTTTTTTTTTTTTTTTTTTTTATTTATAGGTCATTTTGTCAATGCAGTTTGTCAATCAGCAATTGAGAGAATAATATTCCATTACACCATATTGCAATGAATGGTGATTTCGTTTTGTTTGCCCCCACCCCCCTCCACCCCGCGCCCCCACCCCACCTGGTAAAAGTGGTGTCTTTATTTAAAATTATAATCTGAAAATTGTGGGACCTTATTGTTCTATTTTTATTATTATGATTATTATTATTATTTATGTATTTATGGTACAGCAAAATTTTCTTAACCATTTTCAGTTTCTGAACAAACTCTGCAGACGACAAATTAATGACAAGTTATTCTTTCTTATTTACCCCAAGAAATTAGGGATTAACATTCCATGCAAGTGGTCTCCTTGGGAGACAAATTGCACGAGCTTACTAGCCTATTTTCTGTGAAAATAAAACATTTAAAAATGTTTCTGCTTCCCTGCATTTTTTACGTAAAAAACATAATCAGAGCAGGCAGTTCCGATCAGCTCGCCTGGATGTTTCCTATCTGATCATGGTTTTTTGTAGAACTTGGTACCTAAAACTTTTTTTTTTTTTTTTTAACTTATTTGGCTTTGTGTGAATTAAGGAGATTTGATGCACTTTCAGGGAAGACAATTCCATAAGAATTGCTATATCTCTTCTGAAAAGGGGTCTACTGTATGTGAAAAACATTTGTTCCTTCTGGGAGCAATTTTTTATAGAGTTGACCCCAGACGTATCTTGGTATGCTAAAAAGCAAACAGGAAGTCACACAAGTTGTCTCCCTTGTAACAAAAATGGTAAAAAATCGCCCAGATGCATCAAGTTCCCTTCAATACAGTCGACACTCGTTATCTCGGCCTCGCTTATCTCGAATAACTGCTTATCTCGAAGCGAAAATCTGGTCCCTTTTTAAACATGAAAATCTAACAACAGGTATCAAAATAGTGTAGAAAAGAGGAGAAATTGCTCCTGAGGAGCAATTTCTCCTCTTTTCCACAATATTTTCAATATGTCTCTAACTTCAGGAGTAAAATTGCATATACTTTTGTAAAATGTAGTTGTTCGATTTATTTTTCCTTAATTCTGCAAACCTCATATTTAGAAGTACGGATATCTCGAAGTATTCCAGAGAGTACCTTGGAATTCGAGATAACGAGAGTAGACTGTACAGTTGAACCTCAAAGCTCGAACATCTTTATGACTCTGAAAATTTGTTCGAGATATGGGTTGTTCGAGTAACTGAGGATTAATCATAGCGCCAGGTCAGGAAGCAAATGGCGATAACTTAGGGAAATCTTTTCGATCTTCTACACAATCATGGTATGTTGAATGTACTCATTAGAATCGCATCGATGAGGCGATTCTAATGAGTACACACAACATACAATTCGATGATGAAATAAGAAAAATTTCCCTAAATATCTATTTTCTTGAGCAATCACAAGAATTTCGTAGGGACCCAAAAACGAGTTTGAATTAGCCATAGTAAACGAGCCATCGGTGTTCGAGCTATTGACGTTCGCCTGTATTACTGATGAATAAATAAATGCCGCTCTGGAAACCTTCAATTTTTCTCTTACTTGAAAGCGAAGGTGCTTGTCATTGTGTGCATATATCGTGTCCATTGACAATATAGGGTACGAAATAAGGGTCTACCGTCAAGGCAAATTAGGAACAAAATCTTTCCATCTAAAGAAGAACCCTTTTTGGTGCAGAAAGTCAAACAGTAAGTTAAATAACTTGTGTCCGTTATGTAAAATTGGCGAAAAACTTATCAAGTGTAATCAACCGTTTTGAAATCAAGTCAGAAATTCGTCTCTCGAAGAAGCATTACTGAATAAAATTGTAAATAGAAAGGGAACGGAAAAAATATTGCATGTTTTTTTTTTTTGTTGTTGTTTTTTTTACTGTATAACTATTGGTTAAACCCAATTGCTTTTGAGGTATTTAAGGTATTTTTTGTGCAACAGAAAACATGAAAAAGCAAGAGGTGTTTGGGTACTATAAATAATGCAAGGAAGCATATACATGATATAGATTCTGTTCTGACTGCTCAAAGTTGCAGGCTGGACTGCACCTTCGCTGTTCAAGGGAGGCACTGTGATCATTTCAATGCTGGACTAAAATGCCTTTGTGTGAAAGACGAATGTATGATGTTCTGCTTAAATTCAGCTTGCCTTATCTTGCCATTACTCATGTGTTGTTTTCATTATTTGTTTATTTGCATGATTAGAGTTAGAAAATAAAGTTTGAACCTTTTATTGTCTTGTTAACAATCTTATCTTTTCAAGACAACTAGTCCTTTCAGTTGCCTATACTTTATGAAGAGATTTTCCCAATGTGGTGTTAACGCGTAGCATCCTGGGCAAACAATTTCAGTAGACAATATTTTGAAAACGTTTTTTCCTATTTTCTTCATAATATAGGCATTGGCAATTTCATGAATACAATTTGCATGGAATGTCAAAGCCTATTTTCTGAGAGAAATAAGAAATATATCATCAATTTGTCGTCCACTGGATTTGAAATATGTATTAATCAGCGAACCCCACACCCCTTGACAAGGCTACGTGTATACAAAATACTCTGAACCATCGCTGCGCTTATAAGCCATAATGTAGTTTTCTCGAAGATATTCTGCAATGAGATTCTTTGAAATGCTGAACATATCAGAAAAACAGAAAGCAGCAGACTCGAACGGACTGATTCTATTATGAAGTGAATGAATCAAAACTGTAAAACGCCCCTAGCAGTTTCAACCCATTTATGCCGAGAGGACTCTCTTCTACCCCACATCTTTCAACAGATCCATTTCCATTAAAAGGGGTGTCTGGTTTCTTTTTATTATTTCCACGTTTTACAGATTCTCGTGTATTTAATGCAAAGAGTGTAGACCCTGATCAGACACTGCGTTCTGCGTCGTCTAATCTGGGTCTGCACTGTTTTCCAATGTCCATTTGATGGGACGCTAGGCATCGATGGGTTAAGCGGAACTCTGTATTGTATGAGTCCAATAGTCCCAAAGAAGGATACGAAGAAAAGATAATATCAGTGTTTATCGGCTTCCACAACATTACATGTTCATTCGCATATACATATCAGATTAAACCATCACATGAAAATTAGTGATATTTTTTGTCGAAGACAGATAATATTAGCTTTGCAGTAAGCCCGCTTGATTAAATGCCCCGTTTGTAAGCTAGCTATATAACGAGTGCATCGGTTACGGTACATTACGGTGTGACTCAGCTAAAGCAGAATGGAACGCGCATACACAAGAAAGTATCTAGTCTAGCAGAGCTTAGAATTTATCATAAGTTCTTTTATATACGCCAAACCTTTTTACCTTCTACCTTATCTTTTTTAAAGATACTTCTTGTTCGTATTTTTCACAGACTTGTCATGCAGAAAATACGATCTACATGTCATAATATAAGTGAAGATATATAAGAAGTGCTACAATCACAAAGCACATCATTCACGAGGCACCAAAAAAGAAAGCCAAAATAAAAGCCTCTTTCGGTCAATTAAAAATTCAGATGAGATTCCTGATAAATTGAAATCTAAGGGCTTTCGAGCTTACAGTTTGTTCTCATTCGATTTTTACACTGTTACCTCAAAATTGGATTGTGGCAAAAAAAAAATCACAACTAAATGGGCTTTCGTTCGAGAAAGCATTTTTGTTTGATCTGACATATAACGAGAAACGTGTTTTCGCTTATGAGGAGCACAGGAATTATAATATACGGCCACGTCAAATATAGGATGCTCAACGCACGAAAAATGGTCCTTATGTAAGTTGCAGACAACGCAGGCCATGGTCAGCCTGCGCATAAGCTCAGGCAGATCAGGGTCTGCATTGTCCGCTTATAGAATCAATGGATACTGTAGAGTATGTCGACGAACAGAAAATGCCCAGATTAGATTGCAAGGATGAGCACGCTGATCTGGACCTACGTTGTCCGCAAATTCTATAGCGCCTTTTTCATGCGTTACGCATCATATGGTAACTTAGACTATAACTTCAGAAAGATTGTTGGCAAATTGTACAGAAAATACACAGAAAGAGCCACAATCACAGAACATAGCCTGCAAAACTGATTGTTTGAAACAAATCATAAATATTGTCACTCGCTGCAAAAATGACGGGTTACCACATGGATATTCAGCGGCAAAAGCGATATGTTTCGGTTCCTGCTGACAAGGCCGCAAACAAAATTTTCACGGTGTGACGTTTGCACTAGGTCAATATTTAAATAAAGGAACTTTACAGCACTTCCAAAATTAGAAAAAAAAGGTAAGAGAAAAGTCCAGGGAGTGCCACAATCACAAACCGCAGCCCTTCCCAGACCCCAAGAGGAAGAGGAAACCGACAAATCTAAACAAGCACAAACCGAACAAACGTACTAAGATTAGCTCTCTCTTCTCCAGGCGAGGTAACCGCAATACTAAAAGGACCGAAAAACACAAGAACAAAACGACACACGGAAAGACACACAACAAATCGCCCCGTAGAATAAACCACAAAGCAAAAAAGAGCAAGACCAACACCGGGACTACCGCCCCAGAACGGTCGGCAGAGCAAACCACCGGGGGTTTAAAGCACTTTTACAGCTAGCCAACCTCACCCTGGGTCCCGAAGTCAATTATTGACAATCATCGAATTTAGTCTGTCAAATTTGTGGTCGGTTACCGAAGCTCAAGAAAGGCCATATAAAGCACGCTTTATCGCAAACCATCACGAAAACATGCCTATATAATTTTGACCCCCTTAAACCCCACTTTTATATAGTAAAACTGGGGTTTACAGGGTATATATTATTTTTTTTTATTTCGAGGCGGTTCTAACGAGTACCCACAATCTATGTTTTCAGCAGAAATATGCAAAATATCAGAGTTTTTTATCTGAAAATTTTCAGCTTTTGGAGGTGAAATTTTCAATATATTTGAATATGCATGTTTTCATAATGTCTAGTTCATGCATTACGACTATTAATTTCTTGTACTACCGTTATTAAAACAACTGTGAGACATTATATGAAAGATCCGGTAAAATCTCTTTCTTTCTATAAATGTCTGGTGTGCTTTTAAATAAACTTAATTGTAGATATGTCTAGTTTATCTACATATTATTATTCCACGCTTTATACAACATATTGCCCCATAAATTAATGAAAAATAAATTTATTAATTCAACTGAACCCTCATAAGAGATTATTCTCTTTACCTGACTTAATATAATCACCATACTTTTTCTCACTCCTGAGGATCATGAATATTATACTTTGTAATGTTGTCAGAAATTTTATGAGATGAGACTTTTTTCTTTTCTTGCTAATAGCTTTTTTTTTTTTTTTTTTTTGGTTTGGTACTAACTTACACCGACAAAATGTTGGTATACCGATAGTGTCGACCATATTACAGACCCGTTTTTTTTTTATTACGAAAGAGATTTTATGTTCTTCTTTTCTGACAAAAATCAGTCTAATAATATTGATGTATTCAATTCAACGTCTTGATCCTTGGATGACTTACTAAAAATTGAATATAACTCTAAACAAATTTTGATAACATTTACCTAAAAGAACTTTTGGTTAAAGGAATCTAATGCCTCTGTTACCGAAACCCCGTAGCTTGCTTTAAATTTCTCAATATCTAAAAATATATCTACTAAAATTTATGACAAACGGAACGACTTAATTTTATATTCTTTTGATGGCGATGTCCGTCGTGCTGCATTCTACGGTTTCTCATTTGATTTGTTTTGGGAGAGCATCTAGTCATGTCAATGGCGTATGGCGTTAATAATTGAAACTAAACTAAACTTCTTAAACAGGGGTACTGATATTATAAACTACATAAACATTTTCTAAGTTCCATTGATGTCGATCTAAATAATGACCAAATAAAATGTTTGTTGCAAAACAAACACACAAGAAGGTCTATCGGAAGCTGAATTTTACAGGAACTTCGTCTATAAATTCAGAAAGATTGTTGGCAAAACTGATTTTTCGGAACAATTAAAAACAAAAAGATTGTTACTCGCCACAAAAAGATAGTTTACAACAACAATATTCTACGGCAAACTTCATGCATTCATTTTAACTCATTTATGGTTGATGATTTTGCTATGCTCAAAATTGCACGACGGTGAGCCGGTCCTGCGTCCTCAATCTGTTTCAGAACGTTAGTGCCGGACTATCTATGCCTATGGTCGATCTCATCATGATCATGTTTTCTTAGGTACTGACTGCAGGTCGTCACAGAGCCCTTTGCTGAGTTTCATAATAGTGTCTGTGGCCCGGCTCATTGTGGTCCTGTTTGTGGTTTTCTTGTTCTTACTTCAGATCGTCGCCACTAAGCCCTTTGCTTTGTTTTATCACAGTGTTTTTGATCAGATGTATTTCACTTGTAAATTTCACAGATGAATTAGAGGACTCCATATCGAGGGTTGATCGCAAGACTGTAGCAAGTCAGATGGTTGTTTTTTCCCAATATTTAATCTCCTCACCATGAAGGAGTTATGAAGATTACAACATTTCTTTCTGTAACCAATGGAAATTTAGGTGCCATTGCTCGTATGAGCAATGGCACCTAAATTTGCATTGTTTACAAAGGGGTTAAAGTTGCCCCTAAACAAGGGTTTCAAACATATGTTTGAGTTACTACAGTCTTGCGCTCAACCCTCGATATGCGTACCGAACATATAGTTGTAATTGGAACTGCATCAGAATTACGGGCGATGTTTCGCGCAAGTAAAACTAGTTAAAGCTCCCTCCAAAACACATACCAGACACACACCCTCCTCCCCCTACTCTCCCCCTCCGTGAACCTTCAGTGATTACTTTAGACTGCTGTCCGTTCTAAGGGGCTGATATTCTAATGCTGATCATTTTCGTTGTAATTCTAGCATTGTGGTTACCCGCTATACGGCTGCCCACTTTGCTTACAGTTTTTATGTTGTGATGCTAGCATTATGTTTGTGTTGAGGTTTTACGGCCCAGCCAACCCAATGGGGTCATGTCGAGCGCGGTCAGTTGGCCTAACCACACATTTACTGGGCAGGCTTAGACCTCTAAGCGGTTAACCAGTATTGTGCATATTCTTTCGCCAGAAACTGACAACTGCCTTTCTTGAATCAGCGGAAGGGAGGGAATGACCGTAGAAAATATTTCATGATCAAACTCCACGAAAGAATGTTGCCGACCTCGGCGGGGGTCGCACCCGCGACCTCCTGGTCTCCAGTCGGACGCGCTTCCAACTGAGCCACCAAGGCCGGCTAGCACTATTGTCAAATCTTTAGATGGCTGCCCACTTCGATTTCTGTTTTCTTTTCGTTTTGTATTGTTATACTGTCAGAACCTGGGCGAGGTTTCGCGCGAGAAAAACTGGTTTTAGTCCCCCAGTACTTTTCCTACTGATCCTTCCAAGGCGGTTCTTCTGTCGCAGTTCTTCTTTGTCTTCATATGTGGTGTTTGTGTAGTCCTTATCTCGCCTTCCTTTGGCGCCTCGGGAGGGCTGTGCTTCGTGATTGTGGCATTTCCTGGGTATCTTTACTTATATTTGTGATTTTGAGTGATTTCTCGTACTGTGATGTTTTACTGATGATATCATCACGAAAATATGCCTATATAATTTTGACCCCCTTAAACCCCACTTTTATACAGTAAAACTGGGGTTTACAGGGGTATACATTATTTTTCTTATTTCAACTCAAAAACATAGAGTTTGGGTACTCGTTAGAACCGCCTCATCGAGGCGGTTTTCACGAATACCCACAACCTACGTTTTGAGCAGAAATGTGAAAAATATCAGAATTTTTTATCTGATAATTTTCATTTTATAGTAGTTAAATTTTCAGTATATTGGAATAGGCGTGTTTTCGTAATGTACAGGACCTCTATGCGGACAGAGCATACTTTTGTAATTTGGAGCTGCATCAGAATCAAGGCAACGCTACAGTAAAACTGATTTAACGCCCCTCTCCACAGTACATTACGAAAACACGCCTATTCAAATATGTTCACAAGGTCGCCATCTAAAAACTCAAGTTTTTCAGATAAAAATTCTGATATTTTTCATATTTTTGCTCAAAACATAGATTGTAGGTGCTCGTTAAAGGGGGTGCGCGAGGCGGTTCTAACGAGTTCCCACAATCTATGTCTTTGAGTAGAAATAAGAAAAATAATGCATACCCCTGTAAACCCCAGTTTTACTATATAAAAATGGGGTTTAAGGGGGTCAAAATTATATAGGTATGTTTTCGTGATGAGTTTTTTTTTCTGCTGACTGCTCCAATGCGATTTCTCTGTTGCAAATGCGTGGCTTCATATGTTAAGCTTGTTTTGTCAATTTATGTTCGTCAAATCTTCTTTCGATGCCTCTGTAAAAGTATGCTTCGTGATTATGGCATTGTCTAGGTATTTTCACTTATATTTTTGATAATTTGGCCTATCTTATTCAAATTTTAAATTCTTATTTACAAATAAGTGCAGAACTGAGAATGGGAAGAGATGAAATGAACCAATAATGATACAATGAGAAAATAAAATAAAGACGACAACATTTTTTAAACCATTTTCTAAACACTGTAAAACTGTAAGGGGGTCAATATTATATGGGCATGTTTTAACGATGTAATCCCTCATCAGGAATGCATTTCCCTTTGATGCCCCAGGAATACTAGGGCACCTAACCGCTCAATATATTGGTGTAATAATGACCTTACTATCACTTGCCTTTGATGTGGACAGCTCAGGAATGTCAAAGGGCAATATAGTGATTATTGTCCCAGCGGGATGGGATTAATAAAGAAGAGGGTATCTATGTCTCTAATTGCACAACGATTGGTCGCGTACTAGATTCAGTACCTGTCCCGACCTGACTTGTCCAAGAAGGTAGGTGTCTGATACTATGTCCTTGAGATTTCCCACCGTGGATCAGCTAGTGGTTTTCTTTTGTTCTGATTCCCAGTGTGGATTTTATTATGAGATCTTGGATTTAATTGAAATTATTTCAATATTAATTTGTTGTGATAACATCTGATTGAGTTAGGACAACTCTACGCAAACCGAACAATTCTGCGGAACCTAAGGTAAAGATCAGGATCCTAAAACACTGATGTACACTCCTCCACTCAGACTTCTCTCTCTCTCTCTCTCTGTCTCTGTCTCTGTCTCTGTCTCTCTCTCTCTCTCTCTCTCTCTCTCTATCTCTCACACACACACACAAACATACACACACACCACCACCACCACCACCAGCAGCACCCCGGCCGCCCGCTAACCCCTCCTCCCCCACTCACTAGGCGGTGTTTTAAACCGCCGACCGTGCGAAGGCGGTGGTCCTGATATTCTATTCTCTTTGCATTACTTTGTGGCCACGGCCACTGACTGCAAGTATTTCTGTTTTCTCCTCTTTGGTGCCTTGTTCTTGAATTGTCCTGTCTTACTAGCTTTGTGACCACTTTACTTTACTTTGAAAAGAGGAAACTAGTTGCTTGACTAGTTGTTTAACCCTTAAAGCGCCAAGAAAACCTGCATCTGAAAATGTCTTCTGTTTATGTCGTTTGCTGAATATCCTTGCAAACTTTTCAAACCTATTTTTGCATACAGGCAACCAGAGTGGACCCAGATCAGACTGCTCCTAAAGGAGCAGTCTGATCTGGGTCCACACTGTTTGCAGAAGTGACTTTTAAAGTAACCAGCAGAAGACAAAACAGACGACAATAGTTGTGATTGGCGCTTTAAGGGTTAACTGGGTGTGGATATTCCTACTTCTACAGGCTTCCACTCGCTATCAGAGGTAGGCGGCGATATGTGTTTATAGCACATCCTGAACTTCGCTTGCATTATTATTATTATTTGATAATTTTATCTGCACATAATGCCAAAAGCAATACCGACTATAGAAATTTATGTGCCCACAATTTTATAAACAGTATTTGGACTCCATAAATTTAATTGCCCACAATATCGTAAGCACATCTCGAAAACACGCTTATATATTTTTGACACCCTTAAACCCCACTTTTATATAGTAAAACTGGGGTTTACAGGGATATACGTTATTTTTTACTTATTTCTGTTCAAAACAATAGATTGTGGGTACTCGTTAGAACCGCCTCATCAAGGCGTTCTAACGAGTATTACAATCTATGTTTTGAGCAGAAATAAGAAAAGTATCAGAATTTTTTTATCTGAAAATTTTCATTTTTTGGTGGTAAAATTTACAGTATATTTGAATAGGCTTGTTTTCGTAATGAACAGGGATTAGAAAATTTTATTGGTCTACATTAAATGGCTGAAGCACCCCGAATAGTTTATCTGCTGACCGTTCCAAGGCGATTCCTCTGTTGCAGCTTCTTTTTTTGTGTCTATGTGGTTTCATATGTGGATGTTTTGGTCATTATTTGTTCCTCTCGCTTTCTTTTGGTGCCTAAGGAAGCCTAAGGAAGCCTGTGCTTCGCGAGACCACTGAGCATGTTATTGGTCGCATACCATCTACATCGCATCCTATCCGAACCTTTAATATCGAGTAATAATTTTTCGTAATTGTTGAAGACCAACTCTTTAAGGTTTATAAATAAACTGACTCTAAAACTATGATACCTGTAGGCTCGTAAAAAACTTTTACTAACCAACTTATATTTAAAAGATAATATAGAGAGTTGCCATTAAATGATGAATTTATATTTAAAAAAAACAAAACAAGAGCGGCAAATTACAACTTCTTGTTTTATTTCATTCAGATTTCGTATAGAGTTAGAGACATTTATAGGCCTAAACAAACAGTACAGATCAAGAGCAGATGCTTGTTTGCCACATCCAGTTGCTTTAAACACATTTGCAGATAATCAAATGGAATTTCTCAAATTTAGGATACGACTGACAATAGTTAAGATCAGGTCCGTGTTTACATGTACAAGGTAATAATGAGTTTGAGGTCAACATCCAAAATCGTATTCCGGAAAAAATCATTAAGTCGATATACACAAAGGCAAAATTAGGAATGTTCAGACAGACATGGAAAATAAATGAAGTGTCCATGGAAAGTAAGCAATACTTGGTAGGCAAGCTTCGCCCACCATGCCTCTCATCCTGAACAAAGATTTAGGAAAATACGGAAATGAATGTCTGGGGTTTAGAAAGTCTGTTTACAGCTTGGCTATGGCAAAAACATCAAATATATAAATCTTGAAATCGCCACACTATAGGGATTGACAAGATCATGATGTCTCCCACAGAACTTCTTAAGTATTGACACAAGTATAGTTCTTTGGTATCCCGGAGTCAACGTTAAAATGATAATATATATATATCCAATCTTTAGTGGCTACATAAGAAATTAAAACCGGGTACATAAAAAAGAAAAAAAAGGAGGAAAAAAGACATGTTTTGTTGTGCTTTGTTCTGGATGCATTTGAAATTAGGAAGACGAGACGTTCTTATACTAGGTTTTGACCAGGATTTGGCATTTACAGTATATACAAGTGAAAACATGGCATTTCAATATATTCCAGAAAAAAAAACACTGTATCATATTAATATGCTTACGATCACATTTGTCATTTTTGACACCCAGCAATCATTTACCATCATTTACAGTTTAATTCGGCACACAAAGCAATCCTATCTGGGATTTGAGTAAATCATTGACAGAAATATCTGTATTGAAATCGCCTTTTTGCTGAGCGTGAAAGTTATTCGGATTAAAAATTACCATCATAAATTTAGTGCAGTCGAATAATTCATCGTTGCTAATTTAAATACCGAACACATTTTACTTACACCGAAAATCAGCTCGAGAAAATACCTCTTTGAAGGCGGTATTATTATGACCAATTTCTTACGGTGATTTTATATGCAAATAAAACAGAATCGGGTTCAACTGTAATCGGATGGAAAACGGGATAGTTAGATGGGGTTTAATGGCTATTTGCCATGTTTCATACGAAGGATGGTTAAATTTTGTGACAAACGAGGGGACCAGCATGAGAAAACCAACAGTTTTCCATACCGGAAACGAGATCTGCCTAAATACTGCTACACGTTTTATGTTTGTATCCCGGTCCTGTTGGCCAATTCTTAGGTCCTTTTGGCACCTGCTCGTCAACAAATAAAACTATCAGGAAGGAGTAATACGCAAGTTTAGTGTATAATTGAGAAAAACAAAATACAGTCAAACCTCGTTATTTCGAACTCGTTTATTTCGAATTACCGCTTATCTCGAAGTGAAAATCTGGTCCCAGTTTTAACTTGAAACTATGACAACAGGTAACAAAATAATGTGGAAAAGAGGAGAAATTGCTCCTAAGGAGCAATTTCTCCTCTTTTCCACATTATTTCATATATATATATTTCTAACTTCAGGAGTCAAATTACATATTCATTTGTTAAATGTGGTTAATCAATTTATTGTTTTCCTCACTCTCTCAACTCTGATATGTCGAGGTACGGATATCTCGAAGTGTTTCAGTGAGTCCCTTGGAATTCGAGATATCGAGAGTTGACTGTATACCATATTAACTTTAAACTTTGGACACCATAACTCGTTACAATACTAATCCTAAAATATGCAAAATACCATTTTACTACCCGTCATTGTGTTAAAAGAATTGCCTGATGAGTGGCAAACAGTATAGACCCGGATTAGACGCCGCGTTCTGCAGAGTGTGATCTGGGTCTAATCTGTTTGCTCAGCCTGTCTGTCCGAATACTTAGGTTACATACGGCAAAATTATATGAAGATGACTTTTATGTTAAAATATTAAATTTTTTTATGTTATAAAGACAAGGGGAAATGAAAACGAAGTATGGTCGCCATTGCAGAACCGTTTATACCATATTATTGCATAAAAAATAGTGCCGCACGTTATTAACAGCCGTGCATTAACCGGCGAAAAGCCGAGTATTAAAAGGCCATTCACGCGCTGTTAATGCACGGCTACGCAACTTTCAATATGTTCGTACGGGGGCCACAGATTTGCTGCCGTCACGAGATGTGTACTGCCCGGCCACAGAACGAGCATAATCAGTGGAAATTACGTTCGCGAGACATCGGTGAAAAGGCGAAACAAAATAGTCCAAGAAATAACGCAATAGCAAATGTTTTCAGTTTTCATGCAATAATAGCGGTCGAACATGGTTTTTCAATGCTTTAACATTCGTCAGGTCCCTTGGGAGGTGTTGAAAACAGTGGCCTTCGGCCTCGGTTTTCAACACCTCCCACGGGACCCGGCGAATGTTAATGCATGAAAAACCATGTTCGATCCCTATATTATAAAGCAGAAGGATCAGAAGATGTAGAGAAAGCATTTGCAGTGCGTTGCTAATCAAAAATATAAGGAAAGATTCCAGGAAGTCCCACAATCACAACGCACAGCTCTCCTAAGGCGCCAAAAGAAGGAGAGATGAGGAACAAATAATGATAAAAAAAACCCGCCAAATATGAAATAAAAGTCAAAAAGGATTGCCTTTGGAAGCAAAAACACACACAAATCACGAAAATCGCAGACTCGGTTTGACTGAGTCTCTTCATATTCAACACTGTAGTTTGCGAGGCTGCAAACGCTCCCTTAGCGCCGGCATAAGCGGTATTCAGGATGGGCTCAATGGTTCCCGAGTTGGAATATCGAAGGACACGAGCTCGGGACAAATTTCACCAATATCAGTCCAATAACCCTTTCATTATGTCGCTACAAATAGTTTTGTTTGATTAAATGCTTTATAGACAAAATTCTGTGAAAAAATCTTTGTCTGCAACTCTAACAACAGTGCGAAGTTGATGTTACAAAAGCGATATCATTTTCGCACTAGTGCGATATCAAATGTCATATAATGGTAACATTCGAAGGCATCCGAATAAGCGTACAATATCAAGTAAGCGTGCCGATATCGTGTGATATCAGTACGCTTGCTCATAGGATTTATCGAATATTTTTAATCATTCAATATGTACAACTATATAATAATTTTATTTATTAACTAAAGCTTCTGCCAAATGCATTCAATGTTTTTCTAATGAAATTTCAAATATTTTGACCGATTATTACAAAAGCTTATATGTGACATTGTGTTTTGTGTAAGGAACTTTTGAGTTCTTTTTGACTTTGAGTTATATGTTTTGAGTTTTCTCTTTTGTTGTCTGTGGTACGTCTTTTGACATGTGCGTTTTGCATTTTAAAGGGTGTGATAAAGGACATAAAAGTAAGTGAGGGGACACAGGAAAAAGTTTTTACATGCTGCACTTTAGAAATATCTGTAGCTGTTTTCATTAAAGTCACTGGCCACGGGTTGCTAGGGCATTGGCTTTTATTTTAAAAAAAAATGTCAAAACACAGAAGTTATAAATTACAAACACAAAACATCCTTACACAAAACACAATGTCACATATAGGCTACCGTACATTATAACCAAGCTTTATACTTTATGAACTACTTGTTATATTTTGGATCATGATTACGAAAACACGCCTATTCAAATATATTGAAAATTTTACACCAAAAAAGGAAAATTTTCAGATAAAAATTCTGATATTTTTCATATTTCTGCTCAAAACATAGATTGTGGGTACTCGTTAGAACCGCCTCGCCGAGGCGGTTCTAACGGGTACCCATAATCTATGTTTTAGAGCAGAAATAAGAAAAATAATGTATACCCCTGTAAACCCCAGTTTTACTATATAAAAGTGGGGTTTAAGGGGGTCAAAATTATATAGGCGTGTTTTCGTGATGTGGCTTTTGGTTACTTACTGTCTTTGTGTCAGTACTTATGTTTTATGCATTAAGTGTTTCAATTACTTGAATGTTCAATATTGCTTTCTCATTATTTGTCAGCTTTAATAAAGTTTAATTAGATTAGGTTCAATTTATACATTCAGTTAGGTTCATTGGTGCCTCGGAAATGCTGTGCTTCGTGATTATTGGGATTTACGGTGTGTGTTCTCACAGCCTTCCCGAGGCACGAAAACAGGATGAGAAACAAACAATGACAAAACAAATGCCACATACGAAACCATCGACGCGCAACATTACGAAAACACGCCTATTCAAATATACTGAAAATTTTACCATAAAAAAAATGAAAATTTTACATAAAAATTCTGATATTCTTCATATTCCTGCTCAAAACATAGATTGTCGGTACTCGTTAGAACCGCCTCGGCGAGGCGGTTCTAACGACTACCAACAATCTATGTTTTTGAGCAGAAATAAGAAAAAATAATGTATACCCCTGTAAACCCCAGTTTTACTATATAAAAGTGGGGTTTAAGGGGGTCGACATTACATAGGCATGTTTTCGTGATGAAAACAAAGAACAAATGAAGCTACTCAGGCAATAACACATTCATGAAGCACAGCTCTCTCGAGGCACCAAAATAAGGAGAAATGAGGAGCACATAATGACTATACAAACGCCATATATGAAAACACAAATGCACAAACAAAGAAGAATTGCAATATGGAAACCGCCTTTGAACGGTCAGTAGGAAACCTACTTGGGGCTTAAACCAGTTTTAAGGGTTGTAAGCAAGGATACCGTTATCATAGTTTTATCATCGCAAGATACCGTTATCAAAGTTTTATCATAGTCATTCAGGGTGTGTGGTTAGTTTATTATTATTATTATTATTATTATTATTATTATTATTGCTGTATTTTATGGAAATTTCTGTATTTAAAGCAAACAGTATGTAGTGCATACCTAATGTCTCTTCTGAGGGCCGCTAGGCATACAGGCGTTAAATCTACCTTGCAAATCATGGCGATTAACCAACTTCAGTACATAACAGTCCATTGTATCCAATGAAATAACAAATGGATGCAGCTACACAAGAGTCATATTGTCTCATCACGGAAAAATATAAAAGAAGATACCCAGGAAATGCTACAATCACGAAGCACAACCTTCCCGAGACACCAAAAGTAGGAGAGATGGAGAACAAATAATAACAACAAAACAAAGAAGAACTGGAACAAAGATACCGCCTTGGAATGGTCAACAGGAAATTTACCGGGTGGCTCAAATTAGTGTTTTCTCCTTAGCTCTAACTATTAAACAATATGAATAGAAAGAAAACCCCGTAAATGATTACCTATGAGAACAGCTAACATGTCGATCAGTCCATGCATATATATATATATATATATATATATGCAGGATGACCCGAACCTCTCTTGTTCTAATATTATATACGTACTAGCAAACACTTATTTATGCAAATTAAGAAAGTGCGTCTCCTTGCTTTACATACACGATGGAGACAGCTATGTACTTTGCAGTATTGAAAAATATGATGAGGACCGAACAGTATGCCATGCTTTTCGGATACTTAAAGCCTACAACATCGTGTTTCAGTATAAACGATACTTTACTATAGACAATTGAAATATATTTCAATACATTATTAAAATACAGGGAACATGTGGCGAAAAAATATTCAAACAATATGACCCTGGTTTCAGACTGCGCCCATCATAAGGTTTCAAATACATATATAAAACATCATGTTTCACTGTAAACTAATCTATACAATTACTAGACAAATACTACATACAAAAATGCACGTATATGATGACTTCGGTTATTCCCCATGGACAGTATACCATATGTTAGCCTTGGTATAACTTCACAGTTTGCAAAGACACTCTATAACTTATTTACCTAAGTACAGCTGATGGCAGAACATATTTGTACTGATGATACTCTTAAATCAGTACATTCTAAAATGGTCCTTGAGAGCAATGGACTCACTCTCAAACTGAAAACAGCTCATTACGAAAACACGCCTATTTAAATATACTGAAAAATTTACAACCAAAAAATGAAAAATTTCAGATAAAAAAAACTCTGATATGTTTCATATTTCTGCTCAAAACATAGATTGTGGGTACTCGTTAGAACCGCCTCGACGAGGCGGTTCTAACGAGTACCCACAATTTACGTTTTAAGCAGAAATAAGAAACATAATGTACACCCCTGTAAACCCCAGTTGTACTATATAAAAGTGGGGTTTAAGGGGGTCAAAATTAAATAGGCGTGTTTTCGTGATGTGAAGTGTGATGACTTCTGGGCCAGACTCCCTTGTTTCGGCCAATCAGGTCTCATCAGTGGTCCTCATATATTTTAAAAACCCTAGAATGTGCTCATTGATCACAAAGGAGCATACAATATAGAATACACTACAGTGAAGTGCGGGGAGACAAAAGCCCAGTTTACAATAAATATCCTAGTTTAAGGGAATGCTAATATCAGAGCCATATCAGCTAGTCATATCATTACGTAGCAATTAGAATAATTTTTGCATTTAAGATATATTGATACCTTTTCAGGGGAGGAAACTGTCAAACCTGTTCCCCCACCCCTCCCCCTTCTAAAAGGAAACACAATTTGCTCCCCTTTGGAGAAATATGTTTAATTCCAGGGTGGGCTCCTTTTCAAGCGGGGGTTGGTGTGCAGGACTATACACAGGAAGTCGCAACAATGTTGTCTTCATTGTAAAGATTGCAGAAAATCTACCAGGCGTTACCAGTTCTCTAAACGATGTACATGTACGTGCAGTACTGCACTAGAAAACCTGTCTTACAACATGTAAGATCAAAAAGGTCTCGGGGCAGTCTGTTTCTTTCCACAACTTAATTAATCTTCAATAGCTGCTGTATCGGTTTAATTGTCAGTATGGAAACCATGAACAGACTGCATTGGCATTCTGACTGATTGTCCAAGCTTGCCAAAGCATATAAAGCGAATGAGTGTGATACAGCTACCACATATACTCGTATTACTACTGACCAAAGCAACAATATTAAAGGTTGCTACGATGCAACACATGCGACCAGTAAAGACTCGGATAACCTTTGTATACTGTCAAATCAATGCGCTTTCAGAATTGAGCGTTTTCTTTTTTGTTATTTTTTTTTTTTTTTTTTTTTCTATCGAATGTTTATGTATTACAAAGCATGTTTCAGGCAGTTGCGAATTGCACTAGTCTATACCAGACTGCGCATAGTTTACGGTATGAGTAGCCAAGTTGCGCACGCCTATATAAGACTACGTATAATGCAGTTCAATACCTTAACATCTTCCAAGAAAATAATAATATTTGTATTTCTAACGAACATGCATCCAGTCTGCTGTGATATGCGTAGTTCGCATCTAGCCTACAAGTCTTGATTTAGGTGTACCATGCACATCTTGGTTTGGCTTAAGCGGAAATGAAACGCTTTCAGTAGTAGTGGTAACTGTGTCTGAAAATGGCCACCTATAAACAGAAAAAAAAAGAAGGAAAAAATCGGGAAAAACCCATTTCAGAGTAGAGTAGACCCCTTTTCAGAACGGAAGCAAGCAGGAATTACAAAAGCTACACCCCCCCCCCCTTTAAAAAGTGGCGTAAAAATCAACCAAGTGCCTCCAGTGCACTTTAACAGTATTTTGCGTGGTTTGGATATCCATGAAACCGTGTTTAACCTATTGTAGTCTGAATACACTCAAAAGGGTAATTGTCAAACAGTACAGACCAAGATCAGACGCCGCATGCGGCATCTGATCTGGGTGTCCACTGTTTGCAAATAGTTCAACCATTAGTCTCTCAGAATATCTAAATCATATAGCTTGCCATACCTAAAATCGAAATTAGAATCTTTCAATATAATTTGGGTGAGTTTATTCAGTATAAAATGGGTTAAGCCCCTTCCACTTCGTTTGCTCGTCCGTATTTTCGTTTGTTTGTTCTGATTAAGACGAAGTGCAGGTTTGTGTCGTGATTTCGTGTATTACCCGTGGTCTGGTAGAGCTGCGCTCTTTAATTATAGCCTTTCCTGTATATTTCCATATTTAATTTTGCCTACTTGTATAAACTGACAAACACTGTTATCGCTATTGTCAATTACAGTGTATCGATCAGATATGGGAGAGGAACTAACTAACAAGAGTAACATGTTTTCGTTACAATCTTGTTGATTTGTATATTTTGTAAAACTATGTGTCATAATTCAGAAGAAAATATGTCATGCTATACATGTATACAAACAGGGCAGGTACATACAAAAGGGCTATAACAGAAAATCGAACGACTCCTGTTACAATTTAATATGCATGCAATTGTTATCATTTTTACAGTTAAGTTACAGACTGAAAACAGATCTATAAATTATGACGTGACTCACTAGGGGAATTTCATAGATAGCCATGCCGACTTTCAAAACAGCACTTTTGAAATTTATTCACAATGAAGAGTCAAGGGCCTCTGGTACATGCAAATTTTCAGATAAACAGTCGAACTTCAATGGCTCGAACATCTTTGGGACCACAGAAAATTGTTCGAGACATGGGTAATTAGAGCCACTGAGGGTTAATTATGGTGAGAACAAATCGCTACAGAGCGCTACCTGAAAGCGCTTTCCTTATGCAACTCACCCCAGCTGACGATATAAAATATAAAAACGATGTAAAATATAAAAACTTGTATCCTGTGTTCATGAAAGAATTGCAGAACGTATGAAATTGGAGTGCTGCGGTAGACTGAAGAAGGACATATATAAAACAGCAAAATAAGAATGTTAACAGACTTTCTTTTGTTTTCGAATATGTCAACAAATACACGATGGAAACAAGAAGTAAAACAAATGTGTTTGAATGGTATAACCTGTAGAGGAACTCATCAGGTAAATGAAGTCAAAGAACTGCAATGATCATAGATCATTTTCTGTCTTAATACATACTATAATTTGTTATGTATATGATAGTTTCGGCCAGTGTTTTAAGCTGGTGTCCATAGTTACCAGGGGAGAAACTTTCGTAAATATGATTGGTTTCCCTTGGATAGCGCGCAACGAAATTCCTATGCTCAAATACCTTAGATAAAACACGGCTAGAAATGTAAAGAAAAATAGGGAATAACACGAGCTGGGGTGTTAGAATAAATAATCTGCTCATTAAGTATTCTTTACAACAGCAAATTCATTTAAATGGCAACGTCTTTGGGAACAAATGCTTTCGTTGTAACGAGGGTTCACAGGGAAGCCCAGGGTTGAAAGGGTTATGGAGTGAGATTTGTTATGCATAGTTTTGCACTTTCACCTAAATTAATTTTCAACGACGATCCTGATACATAAATTTCGACCCCTTCTGCTGAATTTTCATAAACCAATTTATTTCAGACGACGTAAAACATGCATTTTATGTGTAAATTTCGGACCTTAAGTTAAGGGATACCTTAACTCTAAGGAATGATTGCAATCCTGGATCCTGGAGTTATGCAACAGTTCTAAGCCACATCTTATTGCATTAGAAAACCCAGACCCTACTCTGCTTTCAACATCTTTCAGAAAGCCATTTTTGTGTAGCGCTTCACTCGGAAGAAGGAAAATTGCAAACTTCTGTTATGATCTAATGCAATTTTTTTGTCGTAACTAGCTATGTACCAAACATTTTATTCTATTCAGTGGTTTTAATTCAGCCAAAATTATCGGACAGGCTTGTGATTCTGTATTGCCAGGGATTTAGTTTATCCAAACTTTAATACCTAACAGGTTTGCGACTTTGTATTGCCACATTTGGTTTCGAGTAAGTAAAACTGGTTTATGCACCACAGTAGTTTCCTCCGTTCCAAGGGGGTTCCTATGTTGCAGTTCATCTATGTGCGTAGGTGGTTTCATATGTGACGTTTGTCTTTATTTGCTGCTCATCTCACCGTCTGTTGGTGCCCCGAGAGGTCTGTGCCTCGTGATCGTGGCATTTCCTGGGTACTTCACTTACGTTTTTGTATTGAATGTTAAGATGACCTACTTTTAACACATACACATCAATATCCACATTGCAAATATGATTCAGACAGAACGGGGACATTTAAGGAACGGTTACACTTTAAGGGGAGGTAAGTATGTCAAACTTATATTGCCTCTATTCTGAAAAGGACTCAACTCAAAAAGGATAGATTTTGCTCTCCTTGGGAGCACATGATTTCGTTTTATAGTAGGTCCCTTTTTTGAAAGGGATTGAAGTGCATGAGAGCAAACAGAAAGTTACAAAATCGCTGAAAAAAATATCGAAAACCTGCCAAGTGTACCAGGTTTTCTTAACCCATTGTAGACTGAATGGACTTCCCCACACTGTATATTTCGATTTAAGGTATGTCAGGCTGTGATTTAGATATTCCTAGAGAAAAAATGGTTGAACTATTTGCAAACAGTGGAGACTCAGATCAGACGCCGCATTTTGCGGCATCTGATCAGGGTCTGCACTATTGGCCAATTACCCTTTAAGGGGTCTCCTAACTACAATGGGTTAGCCCATTTTAGTCTGGGCACCCGCCAAAGGGTAATTGGCAAACAGAGTATGCCCAGATTAGACGCATAACGTGGCGTCTGATCAGGGTCTACACTGTTTGTATTAAACAAAAGAATTTCTATAAAACATAATAATAATAATAAAAACTTACCAGACACCCTGATATTGAAAATAGAAAATAAGGAGACAATTTGCATGTAATGTCAAATTCTATTTTCTGGTAAAAATAAGAAACACATTTCAGAATATCGTCTGCTGAAATATTTAACGTTATACGGACTGTATACACTTAGTAGATTTTCTGCCATTATTACAGATTATTACAGGGGAGACACCTTTCGTGAGCTCATGCTGGCATTCCTGAACGAACCCCCACCCACCCACCATCCCCTCTGAAAAGGAGTCCGATATATAATAAAGGAATTTGCTCCCTTTGGAAACAAATTATCTCCTTTTAGAGTTGATCCCTTTCCAGAAGAGATGCAAACAATTTAGACAGAGATGCATCCCGTTTTGCCAAATGCTATCATCTATAGGACGAACAGAGAATATCTAACCGTATAGCGCAGTTTTTGCTTTGTGGTCCGTGTCATCGCAGAGTGCATAGGTGCAGTAAAACTTCAAAAGGATTCAAACGTCGATGGTATGTTTACCGTGACTGATTCGAACTCGTGTTAGAGTACCTAGGAAATTCCTCCGATAGCTTAAAAAAAAAAAAAAGAAAAAAAAAAAAAAAAAAAAAGAAAAAGAAAGAAAAAAATGTTTAAGGATATTTTAGGGATTTTTCTTACTTTATCATGCAATGTATGTTGTGTGTACTCATTAGAATCGCATCGAAGATGCAATTCTAATGAGTACACACGACATACCATTTATGTTATAGACATGGTATTGAAATTTGTTCTAGGTATGGGTAGTTCGAGCTACTGAGGGTTAATCATGACGCCAGGTCAGGAGTCAAACAGGGATGTCTTTTTGATTTCTTTTATCGAAGATCGAAAAGACATCCCCGAATTATCCCATTTGTTATCTGAACTGGAGCTATGATTAACCCTCAGTGGCTCGAACTACCCATGTCTAGAGACAGTTTTCATGGTCCCAAAGAAGCTCGAGCCATTGAAGTTCGATTGTATGTTGATTTTCCCGCAGCGTGGATCAAAGTGGCTCATAGGTTTGTATTCAAGAAAACTATACTGTCACAGCTGGTCACCTTCAGAGTTATCGTAACAATCTCCATCATACCTTATCTAATCCTCTCAGACAAACCTGCGTCTCTTCGAAGGCTAGACAATATCGTCATCCTGCGCGCGTTGGCCTTCCCTCATCCATAAAGTGAACACCGTAGGCTCTGACTGGCATGTGTACTTACATACACTAGCAGAGCCTCTGGCTTTGCGCATGCGCGATTAGGTACTTTTTGCTTGTCGCTATTCATATAATGGTTTGTACTAAGTGTACGCTAGTAACAGTTTATTTCAATCAATTAACGCTTAGCATGCTGGATAAAAAAAATCAGAGGACGACCTTTGAAATAGTTTTCTCATTTTTCCCAGAAAATAAATGTCAAACCATATTTTCCGGAGCAAAGACGAAACAAATCGCCAATTGCTCATCTGCTTATTTTGTCAAGAGAGTGCTGAACATTAAGGGGGCTGGACACTTTTTCAGTGGAAGCATATGTGTCTAAATTATTTTGAGCCCCTGCTGAAAAGTGGTCTGTTCTAAAAGAAAAGACTTTGATCCCAAAATGAGCAAATTTCTGCCCTTTATAGCAGACATCTTGTTAGAAAGAGTTTGGTGTTCTGTAGACTGGCACCAGTCTCCAGTGACTAAATAATTTTTCTTAAAATCCTGATTGATAATCCACTAAAATAAAGTAATATCATGAATATAAAGGCTGGTCATTAAAATAAGTCCAAAATACTATCATGACTATAAAGGCTGGTCACTAGTTACCAGCCTTTATTTTATTTGGTTTTATTTTAGTGGATTATCAAACAGGATTATAAGAATAAATATTTAGTCACTGCAGACTGCAACCAGTCTAGGTGTTCAGGAATGCAGCAGGAACTCACAAAATGTGTCTCCCTTGAAAAAATAGTACGAAGTTTCCAAATGTCGCCAGCTCCCTTATCGCCAAACATGATGAGCAAACATTTCAGCAGACGACATTCTAAAGTATTGTTCGTGTATTTCTCAGAATATAGAATTAGACGTTTTGTGCAGATTGTCTTTAGAAGACACTTTGCACGCAATGTCAAATTATATTTTCTGAGAAAAAAAAAATAGAAAAAAAATATGTATAATGAATTTGTCGTCTGCTGAGTTTGCCCATAGAGTGACAGAGGTATAACAAGTTGAGCTGCACTACGTCTTTGTGCATCTGCGACCAGCGAAATCCAATATCGGTCTTCATGTCCTTGCCGTCTGATCAGGAAATTTTCTTTTACATGTATTTGGCAGTATTTAATAACACTGTCACCTGACAGCACTGGTAAGATTGCGTGTTTTCACAGGCTAATCTGTTATATGTAATTGCAATCCGCATATAGCCCGAAGACACCTTTTTCCATGTCTCAAACATTTAATTAATTTCTAGTTTGCGAGAACTGACGCGAAATTAATAATAATTGATTCAATTGGAGTTTGATTGCTCGTAAATGACAAGCAAATGGGTTGGGCCACAAGTCCTAAAAGGATTAACCACGGCCCTTCCTCAATGTGATGATAAAATTACAATGAAAGCAGCTGTAGTTTTATTAAATCTATTACGTGACAATATAATTAGAAGTAATAAGAAGAATAGTTCAGTGTTTGTCTTTGCTTCTGTTTCTTAATATTTCCGTTTTATATTTACAGTATATTCGCTCAATTAATAACTGGGGAGAAGCTAACAGAATGAAGACATAGCCAGTCAATAAACTCTTCATTTAACATGTACAATTTTGTATGTAGGGTAGTGATTGAAATATCCGTAAACAGAAAATAATACTTACTTACGATAAAGTGAACAAGATTGATCAAGCTCTTGTTTTCGAAACATCTAGAAGAACTGCTGCACCACATGGATTTCGATAGGCGACAGCAGAATACAGTGAACCCTCCTTGCAACGACAGCATTTGTTCCCAAAGACGTTGCCATTAAAATGAGTTTGCCATTGTACGGAATACTTAATGCGCAAATTTATATGTAAGAAAGGTCTTGTGTTGTTCTTATTTCCTCATAGAACATGATGCGATTCTAAAAAATATCCAAAATATATGTATCTTTAAATTATCAAATGCAACATTCTTGCATAATTTGTGACTAATTGTTTCCTGTTAAGCGAAAGTTTCGTGACAGTCAAATTGTCATTATAATGAATTTTGTCGTCGTATCGAGTGTTGGTAAAAAGAGGGTTGTCTGTATCAATAAATGAAATACTGACATTATACCTAATAGACATCTACCAACCTTATTTTTTTCAAGAACCTCTAAATAATCTGGAGTAAAGCACGTTTCTAAAACTATATATTAAGTAAACACAGAATTTTTTATCCAATATCTTTACAAAATAAATATTAACAAACTAAAGAAACAACAGCAGCAACAGTAATAATAATAATAATAATAATAGAGTGCATATACTTTCTTCCTGTCGTTATTGTTCTCATTCCCGTTGGACCATGTTGTCAAGTATGGTGTGTTACACAGGTTACAAATATTAAATATGGAAGTGTATGTATGTTAGACCAATTGGTAAAAACTCTTATCAAGAGAGCTTTCACAGACGTGTTAATGTGGTCTATGATATTAGAAAGTGTGTGATTTGTTGCACGTTGTCTTTTTATCAGCGCCAAACAGGTACCTTTTCTTCATACATGTTTGCAAAATAAAGTAACTTAAGAGGACAGTCAGAGTAGCTGCAGTTCTCTTGATTTAGTCAATGTAGATCTGCGAGATATCCTAACATGACATCACAGCTGGCACATGACGTTTATACAACGTTGCATTAACGTCGATGCAATCGACATACATTAATGCGACGGTATAGAAACTTCATGTGCAAGCTGGGATCGATTATCTCAAGGCCTAAGTGTCCATCGCAAACGAGCTTATTTGATCATTATATAGCGTTTAATGTGTTGCTGCTTTGGGGTTTGATGTAGATCTGATTGTATCAGTTCCTGGTTTCATTTACTTTATAGGGAAGAAAACAATACAAATTATCACTTAAAATGCATAATTATGTTGGGTTCTTCATACTTTATAACTCTTACGTAGAGAAGTACAGAAACAAGAACAAGTCGACAAGATTTATTTTATCAAATGCATTGTCCTCCTGTCAAGCTTGTGTTTCCTATAAAGACAGAAGAAATGTTGTACGAAATGAGTTTCTATAAGCGATGTCAACATCTATTCACTGAAACAAAATACTGAAATTATTCCCAATATTCTTATGTTGGTTTTTCAGTATCTCCATATAAAATATGGCACCCCTAATTTCTAAAACTACGTATATAACTATTCTTTATTTATAAGTATAGAATTTTTATTCAATATTTGCCGAAATATATATTCGATAAATAAAGAAATAGTAATATACTTTCTTTCTGTTGTTATTGTCCTCTCTCCTGTTGGAGTATGTTGTCAGATGTGTGTGGCATAGGTTATTTATGTTAGACCATACTGAGAAGAACTATTTACAAGATAAGCTTTTACAGATATGTGAAGTGGTCGATGCCGCTAGATGTTGTGTGATCTGATGCACGTTGCCGACTTTTAGCACCAAATAGGTACTTTTCTTCATATATTTCAGTCACATAATGTATCTTATAGATTGTAGACAGAGTAGCTATAGTCCTCTTTGTTTTGTCAATAAAGATCTGCAAGATATCCTTACATGGCCTTGATTATGCCAAGGCCTTCCTGTCCATCAAGAACAGCCTTAGTCGGTTATTATGGTCAATATGATCCCAAACAAGTTCTGTATACTCCAAGTGTAGACTGGCCCCAGTTTTCTCCAGTGACTAAATATTTATTCTTATAACCATGTTTGATAATCCACTCAAATAGAACCAAAATAATATCAGGATTATAAAGGCTGGTCACTAGTGTTAAAAAAAAAAAAAAAAATCATGACTATAAAGGTTGATTCTAGTGACCAGCCATCATAGTCCTGATATTATTTTGGTTTAATATAAGTGGATTATCTAACAGGATTATAAGAATAAGTATTTGGTCGCTGGAGATTGGGGCCAGTCTAACTCCAAAAAACTATGGTGATGCTGCTTCTTTGGGTTCTTAAGGGATTAAATATTTAACACGGTGAAGGGAACCGATAGTAATTTTTATAGTGGACGTGCTTGATATCATTTAGACATACCCGCAAATACCAAATACGTACCAAGAAAAAAAATCTTTATTCACTTAGGCTTCACTCAAGTAAACAAATAAATGCATATATGTAAAAGTGGATATATATATATATATATATATATATATATATATATATATATATATATATATATATATGTGTGTGTGTGTGTGTGTGTGTGTGTGTGTGTGTGTGTGTGTGTGTGTGATCAAAATCTACTGATCAGCTCATTTGCATAATAATGCACGTAGAAAATGGAAATATTTTGCTTTCAGAATTAGGACAGTTGCTTAGTTATAGATGAACAGAGTAGCCTCCGGACTTCCCAAACATTCATCGCACGTAACATTCGGGGCAGTGGCTTCATTTTGTTTTGAAAATTACATATTTATGTTTTATAACATATACAAATTATATTAATTGAAAGTTACTCTATCGCAGAGATTAAATATATCTTTCAAACCGTTTACTATTCTCGTTTATAAATGTTAAAAGCAAACTTGTAAATATTTTGATTTTTATTAAGCGTTTTATATGTAAATTGTTATACAGTCTTGAAATTTTAACTTTAATTTGAGGACTGCTGAGAGACCATGACAAAGCCAAATTTGCATTGAAATTTCAATATTCTCCGTATGACGTAATTGCTAAATTACAGGTACAGAGTTCGATCCCACTTACGACATGTATTTGTCTCTGTGGTATTCCTTTTGGTTTTATTATTGCTTTAACAACTATGAATAATTAAAGTCTTTTAAATGTCATTTTAAAATGTATGAGCGACTGTAAATATAATGTTTGTGCTCTGCTTTTGGAAGTGATGGGGAATAATCAAGACGAACGCTATTATCGCAATAAGCAACTATACATGTATCTATATTTTATTCTCAAATAAGAGACAATGGTTATCTTGGGTGACAAGTACGTTTTCCTGTACGGTTACTTGTTCATCGTTCAAACATAAAACACACAATAATAATAATCACCATCAACAAACTGTACTTGCAAAACACAAGGGCCTGTGGAGAGGGAGATGTGTTGGGCAGTATTCATTCTGGGAGGGTTTTTTTTTTATTATCCGCACACAATGCCTTTTCATTAAAGCATCAATCAACGATTCTGGTCATATGGGATGGTTGTTGAGGGTCGTTATAGGCACTGTCCATTCAACACGTATCGTTCTTCAGGTTTTCGTGTGTCCCAACTCAAACCATGTCAAAATTATTGACATGGAAAAGAAACATTTATAGATTGCAAGCATTTTTTCCAATTGTTATTATTCCTAGAAAACCGATATGGCAAAAGAGAGCGGGTGGATGAGGAAAAGATATTGTACATAGCATTATAAATTATAATAAGTTTTATGAAAAGGGAAAATATAGAAAATAATCAATGAATAATTAAAGCCCCAATGATAGATTCAACCTTGTATAAAAATACTAAAACAAATAAATAAAACATTAAAATTGATAAGTATTAAAATGTTGATATAAACGACCGCAGTGCCCAATACACGCTTGTTGGTTTTGCTTGCTGGTTTTACTGGTTTTGCAGAATATGAGTGAATCCGCTATTTCCGTCAAGGGGGGTAACAGACCATATATAGTTTACCTATGTTCATGGTGACACTGCCGAATATTTCACGAACAAAGCCGAACATGTTCGAGATGGTATTTCAGCTGTGGTTACCTAAACCGGATTTTGAGTGGACGACACGGTAGTAAAACTACTTTAATCTAAAGAAATATTTGACATCCGCTACAAAAAATCTATCTATCTATCTATCTATCTATCTATCTATCTATCTATCTATCTTTAATTTAAAGAAATATTTGACATCGGACACAGTGTTTTAGAATTTCAGTGACACGAACGGTACATGGGCCATTAAAATAAATAGATATGTCATTTCGACTTACAAATAAAAGTGAGAACCGCAGAAGTGTAAGTGTCGTCTGACAGAGCTTTGCCAAAGCACATTACACAAAAATAAGTGAAGATACGATACACAGGAAATGCGACAATCACGAGGTACAGCCTTCCCCAAAAGAAGGAGGAACAAATAACGACACAAGAAACGCCACCTTTGAAACCACGGCCGCACATAAAAAAAATGCAACAGAGGAACACCCGTTCCCCCCCCCCCCCCCACCCACACACACACACACACACACACACAAACACCACCACCACCGCCACCACCTTGGAATGGTCAGTGAGAAAACCACTGGCGAGCTTAAACCAGTTTTACTCTTCACGCGGAATCGTGTAAAGCTCCGTCACTGATTCTCGAATGACAGTGTAAATTAGTCAGATTCAGTTATAAAAGACACTGAAAGTCAATTTTATTTGATTAAGTTATTTCCTTACCTGATTGGGTTTTCCGTATCAAACCTTTTGAAATGTAGTGATGTCCGTCCGCCTAATATCTAACAAATGCCCTTAAATGATTTCATTTTATGTGTCCCTAGCACTGACGTACTATCAAAGTATTTTGATTTCTATAAGATGTTGACAATATTATATTTTACTTTTTGTGTCTCGAAGTCGTGTGGGCGTTGTAAAATTAGATTATATGGGAACGAAATAGAATTCTCTTCAGAAACTTCCTGTTGAAAAGATGCCCCCAAAAATGACGTCTCCTAACCACTGAATATTTACATAACAAGTAAATATGTGAACATGAACCCATACAATCAGAATCACATCAAGCCTTCAACATCAAAGGGAAAGATAGACACTTTTACTTGAACAGTCAAAAGCACAGACGGTGAGCAGGGTCAGTAGCCACTTCCTCAAAAGGCTGCAATTCTGTCACCTGAACTTAACTCAAGAGAGGTCTTAAACGTACACAATCGTTAAAAGAAAAACGTTCGTAAACGGTAAATATCAGAACATATAACTAAAAGAACCGCAACGGAAGTACCACCTTGGGACGGTCAGTAACAAATTACATGGGAGGAGGGCGTAAGTTGACTTTATGGGCGCCCAGCCCTCGCCCTCAGCTTCCATTGTGGTACAACAAACTTTCATGCAAGAGTAAAGAGCAGCAAAGTATCTGTTAATAATGAACAAATCACATATGAAATATTTAAGGTTGTAGTTTGTTTTATAAACTGTTAATAGGTTTGAAGAATTTAATAAAGGATATGTTATAAGAAGTACTCATTGTGGTGAAACATGACTGCATTCTAACCTGAAAAAAATATATATGTTCTTCATGTGCAAAATTATGAGGGAAGATTCGTACTCAGGAAGTGTAATAGTCACCAAGCACAGCCTTCTAGAGGGACCAAAATAAGGAGAGATCAGGAACAAATAAGGACATAACAAACACCATATATGAAACGATCAACATACAAACAAAGATGAACTGCAACAGAGGAACCGCCTTAGAACGGTCAGCAGGAACACTACTGGGGAGCTTAAACCAGTTTAACTCGCGCTACACCTCATCCTTAGTACTGATGCAACTCCTAATTACAGACAATCCTCTTTAAACCGACACTCGATACAACAACAAAATTCGTTACAATGACATTTTAAAAAGAGGTCATAATTAGTTACAAATTATGCAAGAATATTGTATTAAATACTCTAAAGAAACATATGTTTTGAATATTTGTTAGAATCGCCTCAGTGAGGCGATTCTAACAAATAGCCAAAACATATGTTCTATGAGGAAATAAGAACAAAATAAGACCTTTCTTACAAATCAATTTGCTCATTAAGTTTTCTCTACAACAGCAAATTAATTTCAATGGCAACGTCTTTGAGAACAAATGCTGTCGTTGTAACAAGGGTTCACTGTACAAATATATGTTCGGTCTGCATAGGGGCCCTCTACTTCATTGTGAAACAAACAATGAAACACAAATAATCAAACACTGTGACGAAACAAAGCAAATGGCTAAATGGGATCTGAAGCCAGCGCAAGAAACCACAAACAGGGCCACCATAAGCCCACCACAGCCATTGCTAGCCAGGCGCCAGCTATCTGGAACAAATTGAGGAGGGAGCGATTATTTAGTCTAAGGACCAATCTACCGTCGTGCAATTAAAGATGGAAGCAAAATTATCATTATTTGAGCAACCATACATGCAGTTTGCTACAAAATATTTTTTTCTGAAGGTATAGTCTAAGGCCATAAAATCCTCGTTCGGACAGACCTTTTTGCAGAATGTTATCAAACCAACGTTGTATTGGACATTTACTCAGACTGACGGCTATAGGCTATCGGAACCTAAATTTTATGATGACTTAGTGCATAAGTTTAGAAAAAAATAGCTAAATTTGAATTTTCTGATCAATTTGTAAGATTGTCATATGTCATAAAAGGAAGGTGTAATACATAAAACAGTCTGCTTGCTTAGCGGTTGACCCAATCACTGTTGACCACTTTGCTTACCTGTTTATTTGCGCGCAGGTGGGTCGGGGTTCAGACTCTCTGATGGCCACAACTTAAAAATTATTCATTTAGACAGTGTGGAATGGATCTTTTATGTCTGTTTCTCGGCCCACCCGAGTTCAACTGTTGGTTTTCTCTATCTTCAGTATTCGAGTGGTGTTGTTTGACATCCCAGCGATCTCCAAATGTCTCAACGCGTTGTATCTGTTGAGTCTTCATCTTTGCTTCGGTATAGGCTTTATCTGTGATCTATTTGTTGCCCGTAATGATTCATGGAAGAGTTAGAAAACCTCCGTTTTGTATTCCTGTATTAAAGGCCGAATTGCTTAAATAGAAATGAATGCGGTAATTTCTTCTGCTGACCAGTTCAGGGCAGTCCCTCTGTTGCAGCACTTCATTGTTAATATGAAGGTTATTGCTAACGAACTGCTTTGTTTTATCATTGTGTTCCTCAACCTTTCCTCTTTCAGTGCCTATGGAAGCTTGTGCCTCATGATGGTGGCCTTTCCAGCGTAAATACATTCGTATTGTTGACACAAATGCCACCACTTTATGCAGTAGAGTTGCTAAAAAACGCGTATCTAATCGCAAAAGACTAACAAAATTACCAGTCAGTATAAAACTAATTAGCATAATCCTTACCGTCATAAACAGTCGTTAAGAAACAGATATGATTGCAGACATTTTGACAAGTCAGTGATCAGAAAAGCAGGTGAAGAGCAATGATCGCTGCATTCCGATGTCCACCTCTAGACGTAATTCTTCTTCCTTTGCTTCGCTGAACTGCAGTTACATGTATTATTGTTATTGGGAAACAAAATAAACAATAGAAAGTGGAATAATATCACCACTGCGAGCAATGATAACTATGCGAGAGTCAGCTAGTGTGATCGGTTTTAGATGCCCGTGTCTTGATATACGAACATTATAAAATTTTAATGCTTGCCCATGGAAACAAAGAACACATAAAAGACAATGGGAGTCTCGGTGTGATTGAGACTCTTTATATAATAGCCATGTTGTTTGGAGGGCTGCATACGGTCCCTAGCACCGGCTTGAGCGGAATTCGATTTTTACCAGTATACTAAGTATACTAGCATTGGTTCAATGATCCCAAGAAAAATGAAAATAAAATAAAATAAAACTTCACAATGATGAAGCACTGGGGACCGCGGCATTTAACACAAGCTGCAGTGAAGTCAAATACATCTATAAAGATTATAGATTAAACCCTATATATGCACACATAGAAGAATAATTCGGCACCACTAAAAAGTCATTTGGTCAAGAAGTTTAAGATCACATACTGGCGTCAGCGTTTAGATATTCGCCTATAGAAATGTAAACGTAGCCGATGCACCATTCCATCGTCTATAAATACGATATGTACAGAACTTGTCAACCTCTGCACTTCAACCGCCATTCCATCGTCTATATATACGATATGTACAGAACGTGTCAACCTCTGCACTTGAACCGTTTAATCCAACTTCTGAGATTAGTGCCATTGACGACGATGAATTAGCTGATATCTGGCACACCAAAAATATTAACGGTACGGTTATTTTCATTACATATATAGCTCGTGTATTTGTTAAATATAACGACTCACATACAAAGTCTGGTTAAAATGTCAGAATGTAGCGTCATTGTATGGAACGTAAGTTAAGGTCACGTTTTATTGTCTTCAGAAGTCCACTGCCAGATGATGTGATGTACACCTGACCTAAGTGTTATACATCTGGAAATTCTCAATCGTTATTAGTGTCATTAGCAAGCCATTCGAGGCAAAGGAGTGCAATATACACCTTGTGTGTTCAGGTCAGTTTTCGCACTCCAGTTTTACTTTATATCGTTAGGATTTGTCGCCACTGACGAAAACAAATTCAGGAATGAGCTCATCCGGCACACTGAACTTGGTAAGATCACGTTTATTTTACAACCACTGTAATAATCCCACTTCTTGTGGAATCAGGTCTGCCAGGGGCCATTTTTTCAATAATTATTCCGCTGTTGCTAGTGACGGTACTTCAGTACTGATACATGTACTGCGGTATAAGATCCCAGCGGGCACACAACGTTAAAATGACGTCGTATCAACGTCGATGCGACGTGATCACGTCGCATCGACGTTGATACGACGTCATTTTGACGTTGTGTGTCTGCTGGGATGTGTTTCATGTGCAGTGGATCTCATATATGACTCTGTATACAACTGTAAAAGGTGTGTCAAGACTGCTGGCTACAAAAAGGTCATTTCAAAACATAATTAAGTGTGTGCACCAGGGATAAAAATATTATAAAAGATGGCCATGAATAGTCAAGGTCACAGATTATAGCCTACCAATGACACCAAGAGAAAGCTTACAGACCTTGACAGACAGTACACAAACCACTGACCAAAGAAAGGCAAAGCAGCCAGCTCCATTTTCCCAAACAAGGTGACCACAGTACTAGACAAGATCCACTGAACACAACAATAAGACAACGAACAAGACAAAACATGAAAAAGTTCCGCAGCACGCAGCCACAAAACGCATAAAGAACAGCCAACCAAATAACGACCGCCTTAGAACTGTCGGTACTAATAAAAGTACTGACATCACTGGTGGGTCAATAGTCTCTTAGTGTAGGCTGGAAAAATGGTCCTGAACGGGGGGATTAAGACGATTTCATTTAACCTCCTGAAGTTTAAGCAAACAGTGTCGATCTAGATTTGGATCTACACGGTTTGCCAATGTCCAAGCACATAGTCCAGTCCAAATCTTACAGATAACCCTCTTTACACAGCACTCTGACGTCACAGCGACAAGAAAAGCGCGGTTATCAAGGACTGTTACTTGGATTCATTGGTCAATGATAATCACGTGGACAACAACCTTAAGAACAATGGTGTATACTGTGGCTCGATTGTAAATAACCGACACAAGAACTACCGGGGTGGGGTTAAATCGATCATATTGGTACCAAATCTTTAGCTTTTCAACTGTTGTAATAAATACATGACTGATCGGCTGGTATGGCGGTTCTCTAACTCACTCCTGGTGCCATTCATTTTCAACATATTTACAAACGACAGGATAATCTTAATTTTTTGATTATGTTAAATGAGAATACCCATCATTCTTGCAGTCGGACTACGCCTTCCTGGTACAAAATTAGTAAAGAAAATGGCAATCTGATTAAGCGATTCTCCTGAAACCAGAGGAAAGCCAAGCCTGACCAATTTCCAGTTTTGACTGTTGAAAGTGGGGTGGGGATTCGAAAACGCTCACTTTCAAAATCGTGGAGGCCAGGATTTGGCGACGGAAAAGTCAAACTTCCTGGCGTACAAACTGATTTACTCTTGCATGTCCATACTCATATTTCACCCATCTATTAGAAAGCATCACAAAAGAGCAATGTATCGACACATATTATTCAATATTTTATCAAGTTTTGTATCCAGGACAGTTGTCTTATTAGGCTTTTATCACGTCAACTGTTACTTTTGTCCTCTGATATGCCAGTTTTGTACTAAAACAAAAATAAGAAAGAAAAACTTAAAAGAAATCATTTAAAAACCCAGAGGTTCATCTATTAAGATTTTAGTTCTTCTTCTGAACCGATAACAGTCAGAGCAGATACTGTTAAGATTCATGTATCTCAATAAAGAAATATTGCTTCTGAAACTTTAAAATTCTTTACGTTGAGTTGCCGCAATACTTGCAAGATGTTGTTGTATTTGAAAAAGTCTTCATACCATTTCAGGAACGCAAGCTTATTTGAAATACCAAAAGCCAAGCACACAAGTTTTCGGGTCGGGCAGCGAAGCTATGGAATGTGCTGCCGGACGAAGCCTGGTAACTGCCATCTTATAACAATGTTCAAGATTTTTCTATTACGATTTGGCCATAATATAGTAGTTGCACGAATTGAGAACATTTAAAAAACAAAAATCCATCTCTGACAAGCACCAGAAGGAGTGTCTCCTTGACTTCTGACAAATGCTGCTCTTACGACTACTAACTAATAATAAATCATAAAAATGTTATTATTTATTAATTTGTTTAATTATTAATTGCGTTGTCATCCTGCAGCACTACGTGGTACCATAAAACCTCCTCCATACCGGTCATGTTCAACAATGGCGCAGTTCGCTGTGAAGTCGATTCCGCACGGTTTGAACAGACACTCTTGTTCCAGTTCTTGAGAGACGTTCGCGCAGTTGTTCGGCGCTTACTGGAACAAGAGTGTCTGTTCAAACCGTGCGGAATCGACTTCTCAGCGCTGGACTTAGAGCTCGGCGACCTTACGTTAGGATGCCACTTTCCCAGAGACATAGACAAGCCAGGCTAGCATGGACAAGGCAGCATCGTCGATGGACTAACCAACAATGGGCGACTGTACTCTTTACCGACGAGTAAGCCCATCTGCTGGATATGCTTGACAGACGACGTCGCGTTTTGCGTCGCAGAGGTGAGAGGTACGCGAACTGCGCCATTGTTGAACATGACCGGTATGGAGGAGGAAGTCTTATGGTATGGGGGGCATATCTGTCCGTTCCCGTACAGAGCTGCTTGTGCTTAACGGAACTCTGACAGGCCAACGCTACATCAATGAAGTGCTACAGCCGGTTGTTCTGCCTTTTGTTCAACAACACCACGCAGTGCTGCAGGATGACAACGCAAGACCTCATCGGGCGAGTTCCTGCAGCAGAACAATGTGGATCATCTCGACTGGCCTGCTCGATCCCCTGACTTGTCGCCAATCGAGCATGTTTGGGACATTCTCGGCCAGCGTGTATGACAGAGAGTTCCACGACCAAGAACGCTCCAAGCTTTGGGCGCAGCCTTGCAGAAGGAGTGGAGGAGGATACCCCAGCTACAGATTGCCAGACTCATCAGGAGTATGCGTCGTCGTTGTGTGGCCTGCATAGATGCAACAGGTGGACATACGCGATATTGACAGATTTGTGAGGTTTTATTGGTGACCTAGTGATCTTCCATACAAATTTTCTCATTCACTTCTAGTGCTACAGACTCCAATGGATGGATTTTTGTCTGTAAATGAAATGATGTAATCAAATATATCAATTTCAGATTTCAGATATGTCTTAGTTTCCTTTTATTTCACCATACATACAAATATCCCTAACTTTTTTTGCCACGTATATATCAAGATGACTGCCAAAATGAAGGTCAGAATCCTCTAAATTTTAATAAAGACACCATTTATATTGAAGAATCTCAATTTTGTCCCGACTGCTAGAAGTCTGGATGTCAGGGTATTGATTGCGTCTGTTTGTTGTTGTTGTTGTTGTTGTTGTTGTTGTTGTTGTTGTTGTTGTTGCTGTTGTTGTTGTTGTTGTTGTTGTTGTTTGCTACACTAGTACTTATGGTATGGGCTAATGGCATGTTGACATCATGATGGCTGTGCAATGATAAAATAAAAATTATTCAACATCGTACAACGTGTCAAAATCATAGATTGGCAGTTAATATTTGTGTTGTACAGTCCTATGCGCGCGCATGTGTGATCTGTGGCGATTTACGAACCCAAGTTTAATTGGATTGATTTAAATATAAATGAAATATAGTACAAGACACCGTTTTACTGCTTTAATACACAAACTTTCTTAAAAGTTCCTTAACCTCACGTCTTTAGTTCACAATTTAAATCCCCATGTTTTCAGCTACAGTTAATAGAAACTTGAAGGTCTTTTTTGTCGCTCAACTCTCCTCAACCTTTACCACACTCTGAGCTAATTCAGCAGGCGACAAATTTACGATATTTTTTTCTTATTTTTCCAAATGAGACAATCTGCATAAAAAGACAAAATCTAGTTTCTGGGAAAAGATAAGAAAATATTTCAAAATATCGCGTCTGCTGAAATTTTACCCGGCTTGCAGAGCGTTAAATCATTTTTCCCTGAAATTAATTTACGAAGAGGTTCTTTGACAAAGAGTACATATTAAGGCGTGTACTTTCACCAGACACGGGTATAAGGTACCTTTGACAGTGCGACCAGTGACAGCACAGACGAGCCTGCTAAACTTCGCAGTCTGGTTAGAGTTTTCGTCGTTACTCTCTGCACTTATAAGACGTTGAAGTAAAAAGCGAACAGCAAAGCTCCTTCAGAGACCGCCAGAATGCTCATGTCAGAAAGAATCCTCTCTGATCCAAAAGGTCCTACGGTACATTTCGCTAATTTCCGGCATAATTTTAACGCTTAGCATGCTGGGTAAAATTTTCAGCAGGCGACATGTTAAAGAGTATTTCTAATTTTTTCCAGAAAACAGGCTTTGGCATTCCATGCGAATCGTCTCCGCAGGAGACAATTTGCATGAAAAGTTAAAGCCTATTTTCTGGGAAAAATAAGAAAAATAACATCAATTTATCGTCTGATGAATCTGCCCCGATTGCGGTAAAGGTTAAAGAAACGTTTTATAGAGGAAAATCAGACACGCAGAAAGTGTATTATGATCTATTATGATCCAGACTAAAGACGTCGTTGCCTAAATTTAATAATTTTTGATTAATAAGCATGTCATACAGCCAATGTTAGAAGAGCTCCCACTATGCGGTCGGTGTATCGAGTACTACCGTTGTGAGTCTCCTACAGATTAGTTTTTCAAAAACTTCCAGTTTATAACTCCATTCAGATCTTCATGTCAAGCAGATTCACAACTGAAAATGGCCATTTAATTTCAATTAGTTCAATAATAATAACTCGGATCGCGGTCGAATAGAGATTGCTTCGTTTCGCTGACTTTCTAAGTCCGGACGAAGGAGGTGATTTTTCCCGTATTAAGTTTGTACTAAGTTTCATACAAGGATTAAAACCAGACAGGCGCCATGAGTCTTACATTTTTCTGAAGTAGATTTTAATTTTCTGGTTCTGAAGCCACAATTTTTTTGGAAAGATGGTAGTTTTGAGATTATTTGTAATTGGAAGTTTAGATATTATAATACTGGAAGTTAAGAGATTATAATACTGATGTGACAAAGGTCTATGAGCCGTAACCAGATAACGTAGCTTTGTATATGTACGCCCAGCACAGAATCAGATCAGCCTGCGCGTTCGCGCAGTCTGATCAGAATCTTCACTGTGTGCAATTAGAAAATCAAAGATGCAACGTTTCTTTATGTGAATAACGAAGACTCTGATCGACTAGACGAATGCGCAGGCTGATTTGAAACTTTGTTGGGTTCACATGACAGAAGGCATAAATTTATCACGCTGCTGCTCAAACTGCGTGCGCATTTTACTAGGCGGAAAGGGTATAGTTGCAATTACTCGGACGTTTATACTCTTTCAGCATTTGCTATTACAAAGATGTTTAACCCTAGTCCTGCTGAACCCGGATATGCCCTGCATTTGCAAACAGTGTAGATCCAGATCAGTTGGCTTCTGAAGAAGCCAACTGATCTGGATCTGCACTGTTTATCATTAAGTATGTGAATTGATGTATCAGTAACCTGGATCAAGTATCCGATTGGCTGACAATTAGAAGTGGGCATGCCGTCTTAATTTATTCAGCATGACAAGGATTAAGGTGAATTGATATTCTTTCAGGAAAGGCAACTCTGTAAAAATGATTTTACCCCCCTTCTGGAAAGAGTTCTACTTAAAAACGAAACAATTTGCCCCCTTGGGCAATACATATAATGTAAATTTAAACTAAATACTAAAAATGTGTCGTTGCCAATAAAAAAAATAAAAAAATACAAAAGTTATTCGAATTTTTCCTTGATTAGTTTATTTGTCACGGTTTATTTTTATGTGTTTACGCATTTTCATAAAAATATTTTGTGTAGATTAAAACTTAATGTTTAAAAGGTTAACACTTTGCGGTTTTTAAATATATTTTGAAATACGTTTGACGCATTATAACAAAATGAATAATTCTTGTTTGTTTTTGTTTTGTTTTGTTTTTGTTTTTTTGTGGGGTTTTTTGTGTGTGTTTTGGTTTTTTTTTTTGTTGTTGTTGTTTTGTTTGGTTTGGTTGGTTTTTGTTGTTGTTTTTGTTTTTGTTGATTTTTGTGTGTGCGTGTATTTTTTGTTGTTCTATTGTTCTTGTGTGTTTGTGTGTGTGTGTGTGTGTGTGTGTGTGTGTGTGTGTGTGTGTCGGTGCGTGTGTGTGTGTGTGTGTGTGTTGTTTTATGTCGCAATTTGTCGAACACGGCATTTGAATATATCTATAAAACAAAATAAATGCAATAAGTAAATAGGAGAATTTGGGAACTGATACAGTCAGATCCACATCAAGCCCCCAACATCAAAAGGAAAGACAGACAAATACAAAAATCAGCCACAAAATGAACAGACGGTAAGCGGAGTTGGCAACTCTTTTCCAAAAAGGGGGGATTCTGTTACCCAAACTTAACTGAATATATAAACAACTTACATAATTATTAAAAGAAAAACATTAGAAAGTGAAACACTACATAACAATTAACTTCTAGAAAGTACCACAATAAAAGTACCGCCTTCGAACAGTAAGTAATGAACTACTGCACACTGTAAAAAATTCCCGTGGATTTTACGGTAAATACTGGCAAATGGCTGCCAGCGCCTTTACCGTAAATTTTACGTGGGCCCGTAGAACTTTTGCAGGAATTTCCTCGTAGGTTGGGGAAAGGATGTGTAAGCTTAAGATACGGTGCGGTAGCTCACATCCCTACTATGTCCTCTACGTTACCTACTTTGCCTTACACTGCCCTTCCATGCCTAATTATTACTATAAATAATCTACAGGCGCCCGTAAAAACGGTACCTGTGTTGGCAGCCAGTTGCTGGTATTTTTCGTAAAATTTACGGGATCTTTTTACAGTGCAGTAATTCAGTACTGACCGTTCGAAGGCGGTCTTTTATTGTGGTACTTTCTGTTTATTGTTATACAGTGTTTCACTTTCTAATGTTTTTCTTTTCCTTAGTGTAAAAAACATATATTTTTTTGGTCCGTGTAGAGGTCTTCTAACTCATCAACGAATCATTACGGGCAACAGATAAATCACAGATAAAGCCTATAATGAAGGAAAGGTGAGGACTCAACAGATTGAACGTGTTCAGACATTTGGTGATCCCTGAGTTGTCAAAAAACACCACTGGAGCAAACAAAAACCACCAGTTGAACCCCCGATGAGCCGAGAAACAGACATAAAAAGTTTCGGCCTAGACCATCTAATGAATAGTTTTTAAGTCGGGGCCATCAGTATGAACCTCGACCCACCGGCGTTCAATCAAAGAGGTAAGCAAAGCGGTCAACCGTAATTGGATTAACCGCCTGGCAAGCAAACTGTTTTATGACACCAATTTTATACCCCTTTCATTTATAACATGTGACAGTTTTACTAAAATAATCAGAAAATTCAGATTTTCCCACATGTATATTTTTGGTGTATTTATACACTAAGACACCGTAAAATTCACTGATAGGCCTTGTAGCAGAAGTGTTTTTAGTCCGGTATTGTATTTAGAGATCAATTCGTAGTGTCGACTATAAAACTTAGAGAAAAAGCTTTCCTAAATTTATAATACTATTACCCTGTTGGAGAAGTTTGGCAATCAAAGTTTTGTTACGAGATTTGAAGTCAGCCAAATGGCTAAATACTCTAGCAAACCGAATAAGTTGAGAAATGTTAACACCATAAGAAGGGAAATGAGGAACGTCGCCATCCAAAAACTGGAAATTAACAATGTCAAAATCAAAATCATTGCGTTCGTCACAATTTTAGATGAAACAAAACCGTCAGAAACTAATAAATGCAAATCTAAAATGCGGCTTCGGTATCAGAAGAATTAACTTTGCTGTTGCAATTAGTTAGGATAACTTGAGTGACAAATCTGTTACAAGTGGAACACAATTAGTACTCATCGGAATTCCCAGAATTTGTCTGTGTAATTTAGTGCCAAATCTAATGAAAATGTTGTCTAAAAAGTAAGATAACGCGTCACAGACTTTTATAAAAAACCAAAGTTTAAACCGTGTTTGCGCATGAGAAGTAAAGAATGCAATCCTATCAGTATAAGCAAGAAAATGAGAGCCTTTCATTTGAAAAATACTCTCAATTAACCCTGTAAGTTTCTGTTTCATTAAATTATGGGGCAAAGTTGTATGTATAAAGCGTAGAAAAATCATATGTTGACAGACAAACTGGACGCGCGAAATCCTCTTGACTTTTGTTTATTAAATACCTCATCAGAATTTTTAATTGACCAAAACAAAACCCTGCCTGATCTTTCGTAAACTTTTTCACAATATCTAATTACATGAGTTTTAATAGCAGTGAGGCAAACGTTTTAGAAAGTTCAGTAGTGGTTTAGGAGCTTGCATTAGCGATAAACCATTACGAAAACACGCCTATTCAAATATATAGAAAATTTCACCTCCAAAAACTGAAAAATATTCAGATAAAAAAAACTCTGATATTTTTCATATTTCTGCTCAAAACATAGATTGTGGGTACTCGTTAGAACCGCCTCGGCGAGGCGGTTCTAACGAGTACCCACAATCTATATATTTGAGCAGAAATAAGAAAAATAATGTATACCCCTGTATACCCCAGTTTTACTATATAAAAGTAGGGTTTAAGGGGTCAATATTTTATAGGCGTGTTTTCGTGATGCTTGCTTTATACGTGTTTTTTTTTTTTTTTTTGTTTTTTGTTTATTAGGTAACCAACACATTGTAGGAGGCTTATATGGTTGCCGTGGCCGGAGACAACTGACAGTCCAACGATTTTCAGTCCAATTCAAAATCATTCTGACAGTTAGCAAAAACATTCCCGTAAATGAATAAATAATCACTTTGGGAAGTGAAATACTATCATTTTAATAGGTAAGAGATGTGTCTCTGTGCAGCTTTTTTTTTTTGTTCTGAGGCATCGATCCAACCATTTCTATCAACGAAAGCAAAATCTGATGCTGCATCACTGATTTCTTTCCTTGGGACAAGTCGACATTGAAAGTTTCTGTATTTCTGTAGTCTCAAATGGTATTTATTTTATTTTCCTTTGACGTAAGAAGAAAAAAACAGTCACCTTCAATGAATCATGGATACTCGATCTATTTTCTGCATGTTCTGGCATTCCGTTTACAGACAGTATAATTTTGAAGATTGTGCGGCTGGCTGGAAATGTAACCCATCACTAGCTGCTGGACTTAATTAAAAAAGTGTACGCCTAGCTATCCCAATTTCACATCAACCATCTACTATAAAGGCGCACTCGACATCACGAAAACATGCCTATATAATTTTAACCCCCTTAAACCCCACTTTTATGTAGTAAAGCTGGGGTCTACAGGGGTATACATTATTTTTCTTATTTTGTTAAAAAACATAGATTGTGGGTACTCGTTAGAACCGCCTCACCGATGCGGTTCTAACGAGTACCCACAATCTATGATTTGATCAGAAATTTGAAAAAATATAGAAATTTTTTATCTGAAAATTTTCCTTTTTTGGTTGTAAAATTTTCAATATATTTGAATAGGCGTGTTTTCATAATGAGATGCAAAAATGGCATCAAAAGAGAATTGTATCATTTCATATTGCTCGTTTTTAAAGAATTACGAGAAAAATAACCTTACTTACGAAACACTTTTAAATATCAAACTTTTAAGTTTGATGTTTGATATACAAAGCTGTTTAATATTACGAAAACATGCCTATTCAAATATACTGAAATTTTTACCACCAAAATATGAAAATTTTCAAATGAAAAATTCTGATAATTTTCATATTTCTGCTCAAAACATAGATTGTGGGTACTTGTTAGAACCGCCTCGCCGAGGCGGTTCTAACGAGTCCCCACAATTATGTTTTTGAGCAGAAATAAGAAAACTAATGTATACCCCTGTAAACCCCCGTTTTACCATATAAAAGTGGGGGTTAAGGGGGGCAAAATTATATAGGTATGTTTTCGTGATGATCAGTTGAAATCAGTCTTCATTGCTCAATAAAACTTGTACAATAATTATGTTTTATACGCATATATATGTATTTTTAAAGTGCTATTTTTTCATGTTCAATATAACTGTATGACATGAATGTGCAAAGCGGTGCAACACCAACATAAAATACATTTATCTAATGGGAACTTCAAAACCTGTCGCATGCTATTGACAAAAGGTTTCATATTTCACAATAATATTTATGACATGTAACGTGGCATCTATCTATCTATCTATCTATCTATCTATCTATCTATCTATCTATCTATCTATCTATCTATCCGATCGATCGACCTTTAGGCATTGTTTTCGAAAGTGTTCCTATAGAGTTACTCAAGAATATCTGCATCCAATCTATAGCCATTGGTTCCCAAGCCACAGAAGTAGAACGAGAAGTATAATAACATGGTCCATACCATACAGAAGTTAGACAAGGGCCATTATTTCTGCAATAGGCGGACTGACTCTACGTGATGAGAGTTATACTAATTTGCTTTTTTTTTTTTTTTTTTTTTTTCATATGAAGTCCATGTATAAAAGTTCATAGCATTCGGGGCAGAATGGGACTCTCGAAAGATATAAATTGTGTGATCATAGCATTTGGGGTATTTGGACATACAAAAGGTATACAATAGATATAGCGACACTTATCAGTTTCATTGAGTTATGTCTATTAAACAAATGTAGGAGTTTCACACAACCGACTTTTATCACATAGAGTGTAAGATACATGCATAATCAAAACCACTTATTATAGTCAAAGTGTAATATTTAGTTCAATATAATATGACCATTTAATTGTGGCTATACGTTCATATGGAAATGGGGTCGTCTACTATGACTACTCCATTTCTGCATCACGAAAACATACCTATATAATTTTTACCCCCTTAAACCCCACTTTTATATAGTAAAACTGGGGTTTACAGGGGTATACATTATTTTTCATATTTCTGGTCAAAAACATAGATTGTAGGTACTCGTTCGAACCGCCTCGCCGAGGCGGTTCGAACGAACACCCACAATCTAAGTTTTTGACAGAAATATGAAAAATATCAGTATTTTTTGTCTGAAAACTTCCAGTTTTTGGTGGTGAAATTTTCTATATATTTGAATAGGCGTGTTTTCGTAATGGAATGACATAATACTTGCAATAACTGTAAGTGCATGACATGAAAACTCCGATAAACTCCATTTTATATAGAGAAAAGTTGAGTATGCTTTTGCAACTGCACAAAAATTGTGGTTGCTCGTTAAAACCGCCTGATTCATTAGAACCACCGCAATAAACACCCACTATATATATGTGTTTGGATCAGAAATAAGAAAAATATTACAATTTTTTGTATAAGCATGTTCTAATATAATGCTCAGTTTTAATCGAATGGCAAAGTATCAACAACTTGAACTGTCTTTGGTGTAAAGTCATATAAATATTTAAATATTATGGATAATGCCTTACAGTTACTTTTTTCAGTTTACCACAGCTAATCGTACAGAACAGTCACCAAAACTGTAGGACCTCTTTATATAGGGTGAAAACTTCCAGCTGCAACTTGTTCACAATAAACAAATATGCATTTTCTTGCAAAAGAACTTAATTTTCGTTGTGCACAGACAAGGAACAATTTTATTATTCAACTGGATTACAGCAACAAAAACAATATCAATCTTGACCATTCCCGTGGAACTTGGTCAGTGATGCCGCACACGTTTTGGCTTTTTCTAAACAAATCAGGTCCACCGGTTGCCTAATAGAAAGTAAGTATATAAATAGATACCTGTTACTCTTCAAATGGCAGGTATTGCCAGTTTTTTTAGGAAAAGGGTTTAAGAACCACCATGGTTAGCAGCTAACGGATTGGCAATGTATGGTTTCAGTAGCTTCCGATTTGACAAACTGTACGCTCAGACACTGTGGTAAAGGGAGGGGTGATATCCAATTGCTACTATATTACAGGTTCATTCTACGAGGTGATTTGATTTAAGTCTTCCCTTGTGTTATCTTGTTCTTGTGTTTTTCAGTCCTTTTAGCATTGCGATTACCTCGCTTGTGGAAGAGAGAGCTAATCTTAGTGCTTTTCGTTTCGCTTGTTTGGTTTTGTCTATTTCCTCTTCCTCTTGGTATCTAGAAAGGGCTACGGTTGTGACTGTGGCACTCTCTGTACTTTTCTCTTACCTTTCTTTCTATAGTCCCTTTGACACACTAAAGGATACTGGGTATTCTTTCAGGGGAGGCAACTCCATCAGAATTGATTTTCCTCCCTTCTAAAAAGGGGTCCACTCTAAAAGGAAAGAATTTGCTCTCTTTTGGAGCATTTGTTTTTGTTTTCTTTTTTAAAGTAGACTCCGTCTCAGAAAGGGGCTTAGGGTGCAAAAATGCAAAATCATAACCATATTTGGAGAAAAAGATTGCTTAAAATGGCCAATATCTCTACATCTGTAAACATGTTAACAAAAGCTTTTCATATGGGATACAAAATGTTACTGGAAAATAAATGTTTATGTTGTTGCTTTCTCTAACCCAAAACCTTTTCAGAATCATGATTTTGGTACAGTTGTATACCCCGTTTTTCGTCGAGGGTGTACAACCGCACCAAAATCATATCTTTAGTGCAGCTCGGAGACTTTTATTCTGGAAACGCAAACGGTCAAATTTAGATGTCAGGAAAGTGCGAACGGGACTTTCACTTTAATAAGGAAAGCCCATTGAATATTTAAACTCTGACACATGCAACAGAAAACAAAACGAAAAACGTCATCTCCCCAGTAAGCATTCTTTATAAATCTATAGCGGGCCGATATCGGCCCGTCAGGGTAGCTGACGGGCCGTTATCGGCCCGCTATAGATTTATAAAAAATGCTGGCTGGGTCAGTGTATATGCTGAAAAGAAACGCAATTCTGTGGTGGTCTTGCTGCGCGGATCATAGCATTTGAGGTAACTGTCAGGAAGTTCACCGGATTGGCGCCTCCTACCTAATGTGTGACCATGTGTGTGTGCTGTGTTTAAAGAATCATTACGGTACATCGGTGACAGGTAGGGGATGTTTGCTGCTTGTTTACACCTATTCATTACCAGTTTTCTTTCTACATCCGGGCTTGTGCTGTCAAGGAAATTAACAATTTCCAGTTTGAATTCAGCAGATGACAAACTAATGATGTTTCTTTCTTATTTTTCATAGAAAATAGGATCTGACACTTCATGCAAATTGTATCCTAAGGAGACAATTTGCATGAAATGTCAGATCCTATATTTTAGGAAATATTCGTAAAATACTTCAAAATGTCGTCTGCTGACAGTTTTACACAGCATGAAGCGTTAATACAGAGACGTTGCATCCAGCATACTAAATGTGGTATGGTTATGTTAGAGGTTGGTATTGCAGTCCACATTTGCCAAATAATGACAATGAAAATTCGATAAAGACATTTCCTTCCTAAAATCTGCGGCAGCCGTTTAAACAGAAATCCCTTCTTGTTTGTCTTTCAAAGTAGTTTTGATCTGCTAACCCGACTGTTTCATTTAAGCGAGTAGATTGAGAACATTGGACCTTTCGAAATGTATTGCAAATATCACCGTAGAAACAAAACGACACAGAGGAAAACGTAATTACAGTTTCAGGTTACAAATTTGTTTTAATCTTGTAACTTTGTGTTGTCTGTAGGAACCGGCGATTCTGTGTCTAGAATTACGTATTTGAATTTTACTCAGCAGCCAGACGATAAACATCAGGAACAAAATACGTATTCCCTGTCAGAATATTTAGATTTCCTCACTTACAATAACCTTGCTAATGGTACCGAAGGTATTTTAAGTCGAGCTAGCAACAGTAAGAATAAGACAAGCCTATACATCATTCTTCGAAGGGAACACCTACTCTCCTTTCGACCAGTTTTTGAAAAGTCGTTTTCTGCCGGGCACTTCCCACAGAAGAGGTAAAATTGCAAACTTTTAGCATGATTTAATGCAAAATCATTTGTCGTAACGACCTGTGCACAAAACGTTTTATTCTAGTCATTGTTTCTTTTTTTCTTTTTTTTTTTTTTTTTTTTCTTTTTTTTTTTTCTTTTTTTTTTTTTTTTTTTTTTTCAAAAAGTCGAATGTTTTCTTTTTTTCCCATGGTAAAATGGCTGCAAAATATGCAAAAATCGATAGAGTAGGTAGTTTGGATGTAGATTTTTAACCTGTTCCACATGTTTAAACTTTCTGAAGGTTTCACAATATTGTTACGGTACATAAATAATTTAATTGTGGATAAGAAAAGTAAACTATATTTTTAATAAACAAATTTCCAAACATTCAGTTTACTTTAGAAATTGGATATGCCAGACCCTATTTTTTGGTCATAAATTTAAGTTTACGGTAAATATTTAAAAACTAAGCACAGAAACTGAAAGAACAAATGGTTTCTGATAAGATGTTGTCAGTCACAGTCCATTCAGAATAAAACGCCGAATAAAAAATGTCTGTCCGAAGGGTATCATCTCATTGCATAAGTCAATCCATTGTAGTCTGGGTAACTGGCAAACAGTGCAGACTCAAGGTATCCACTGTTTGCAAATAGTTTAGTAATTTTTCTCTAGGAATATCTCAATCTCACAGCCTAGCATACCTGTAGTTGAAATTGGACTCTTCCATTAAATAGTGTGGAGAGAGTTTATTCAGTCTACAATGGGTTAATAAGTGTGCGCAATATGTACCCTGCCACTTACCTTATAATAACGAGCTTAAGCGACCTGCGAAGCAGGTGGCGAAGCTTAAGCTCCTACTATAGGTATCGTGAGTCTCTCGCATATTATGCAGAAGAGTTCGCATGCGGCGGTTGACTGGTTTCCCATATCTACAACGCAGTGTATCGGCTAAATGTTGAACCCGAAAACCTACGCTAATCAGGCCGGAGCCATTGGCCTGGTTTCCGAAAAATATGATGATCAGATACGCTCCGCTGCAAACATGGAAAGCCAGTCAGCCGCCGCAAGCGATCTCATTGGCTGTAAAGAATCGTATAGCCAATGAAATGCAATGATACATTTTTACGTCATTGACACGGATGAATGCAAGACTGGTCTGCGTTTTAGCCGCCATTTTTAATCTGAGATTTCTCTCGCATTAAACCACATTTTCGTGTATTTAAGTGAAGTATTGCTGTAAAAATGGATTACATTCCTACATCACATAACAAGAATAATGCATAGGGAACAATTTATCGCTGACAACAAGATAAAGGTAGGATATTCGGTGATTTCAGCTGACTGGCGATCAGCTGATCGTTCGTACTTAAGCGACTTCCGTCTGTAACACATGCTGCACAATGATTTGCTTGTCAAACTGTGTCATAGCTCGTGTTATTGATAAACATCATAAGCATCCATAAAGTTAATATCTAGAAACCGAGATACATTGTATGACATAATTGATAGCAGTAACGACGCCGTCCGTGGAGAGGACTACGCCCCACCCCAAGCCCAAAAGCCAAGGCAGACTGATCGACACGGACGCACCGGTTGCATGTCATTTTGTAAACGCCTGTCAAATAAGTGGTGTTTTTAGGACATGCTTCCATTGTACCCTGAAGGCATCAAATCTGGATATCACGGATGGCAGATTTTAGGGATTCAGACTGGGTAATATAGCTATATTTAGTATCAAATCAATTTCTTTTTACTTGCCTCACTTTTTAAATATGTATAAAAATACAGTAGAGCGTTGTTTCCTAGGAAACTCTGGTTAAACTGATGTAAGCATAATATTCGATTTTGCGCACTTCGTCCCGGACCTATTTAAATAGGTTTTGTCGGCTCTGCGACTTTGCATACCTGGTGAAAAAAAAAAAGTGCACAAAATGCTTAAGCTCGTTTCATAGGTAACACAGGTCCCATTTATTTCATATTATATAGGGATAGCAGTGATGTTAGTGGGGTCCACATTACTCTTTATACCGACACTCGAAACAACGACAAAATTCGTTATAATGACAATTTGACTGTCACCAAACTTACGCTTAAGAGGTAACAATTAGTAACAACTTATGCAAGAATATTGTATTTAATACATTGAAAAACATATGGTTTGGGTATTTGTTAGAAATGCCTCAGTAAGGCGATTCTCACAAATTCCAAAGCACATGTTCTATGAGGAAATAAGAACATATCAATTTCACGCTCATTAAATATTGTGTACAACAGCGAATTCATTACAACAGCAAATTCATTTTAATGGCAACGTCTTTGGGACCAAATGCTATCGTTTGTTCAAGCCTTCATGATACGTCAAAAAACATGGCCCCAGAGGGCGGGGCGGGGCTTATTTTCCATATATATCTGTATAGAAAACTTTGAAATTCTTCTTGTCAAATAACCCCAAGCCGATTTCAATATTGCTTTGGTGACACTCTACCAAGAATGTTCAAGCAATCATCCAGATTTGTCAAAAAACATGGCTGCTAATGGGTGGGGCTTATTTTCCCTATATATCTAGATAGAAAACTTTGAAAATCTTCTTGTCAGAAACCGCTGAACCGATTTTAATTTAATTTGGCATGAATGTTCCTTTGGTGATCCAAAACCAAGTTTGTTCAAGCTGTCATGATTCGTCAAAAAAATGGCCGTTAGGGGGTAGGGCCTTAAAGCTATATAAAACACTTTAAAAATCTTTTTGTCAGAAACCACTAGACCAATTTCATTATAACTTAACAGAAATGTTCCTTTGGTTACCCTCTTTCAAGATTTAGTTCAAGTTGTCATGATGCATTAAAAAGAAAAATACATGGGGGGTTGGGTGGTGGGTTGGGTGCAGGGCTATAAAATTCAGAGCAGTGAACTTGGCTGAAACTTCAACAGTAAGTATGCAAATCTGTTTGCTCAGGTGAGCAATATAGGACCATCATGGTCCTCTTGTTACAGTTTTCGAACCAGTTTTCCATTTTCATATTTATGTATTTTTAAGCAAAAATATAAGTAAAGGTACCTAGGAAATGCCACAATCACGAAGCCAAGCCCTCCCGAGGGACCAAAAGAATTAGAGATGAGGAACAAATAATGACAAAACAAACGCCGCATGTGAAACCACCGAAGCGCAAAGAAAGTACTACGGCAAGAACCACCTTGGAACGGTCAGTAGAAAAACTAACGTCGGGTGGGGCTTAACCCAGTTTTACTTGCGCGAAACCTCCATCTTAATTCCGATACAGCTCTAAAGTACAAACATATGCTGGTAAGCAAAGCGATTCTCTATGTCTTTACCACATAAATTTGTCTTACTGTACTTAGTAACCGCAGTCTTGCGCATTTCTCATATCATATGGTGAAAATGCAATTGTTTACACAGCTCTAGATAAAAAGGGGTATCGGGATAAACATTTTCTTAATATCTCTATAAAAATATATGTTTTGTACTCTATGAAGTGCATCTTTCTCTGCAAGGCGCTGCTTTGAGTATCCAAAATAAATATTTGTGAGGGAAAATGAGGAAAACTGTAAATATTTTGCTTTAAGAAGAGCTTACCAAGAGCTATGTATAAGTAGTTTGTTCATTCGTCTGTCATTACTGACAATGACCAATCATAATCAATTGCGTGAAGTGTGAAGTGTTATTGTTTGTGTGCTCTAAGCTGATAAGACCAGTCTCAGCTCTTAAGTGCCTGTTGCAGACAGAACAAGAGAAGTTTGAGAAAGAAAGCTATGTTGGTGATGCCTTAGCTCTGGCCTTCAGTTGAGCAAATTTATGTTCGGTTTCGCTGATTCTGTTTGCTTCGTACTCACATTCACCCCTTCTTATTAGGCCTCGCCACTTTGCTCAGTCGTGTGCAATCTGTTCCCACGACTCTGTTGGTATGTTGAAGTCTTTAAGGGAGGCTTTGAGGGTGTCCTTGTATTGCTTCTGACCACCATGGGAGCTTTTTCCCACTTGTAGTTCTCCACATAGGATTTTCTTTGGCAAACGTTCATCAGTCATTCTGGTAACATGGTCTATCCGTCTTAATTGTGCCAGTTTCAGAAGAGTATAAGCACTCTGCATCCTTGCTCTTTTCAGGACTTCTGTGTCTGGGATGCTGTCTTGCCTCTTGATCTTTAGAAGTTTTCTAAGACAGCTTGTATGGAAGTGGTTCTGTTTTTGGCAAGCCTTTGGCAAACTGACTAAGTTTCACATACGTATAATAGTGTTGGCAGCACAACAGATCTGTAAACTTTCAGCTTTAAGTCAAGTCTGATTCCATGTCGATCCCAAATACTTCCACGTAACAGGGCAAATGCTGCACTAGCTTTGGTAGTCCTGGCATTGACTTGTGCACAACTCTAGACAATGTGCTTCCAAGGTAGGTGAACTTGTCTACCACTTGCAACCTTTGACCTTTCACTGTGATGACAGGTTCCTTGAAAGGATTTCCAGGTGCTGGCTGATATACCACCTCAGTCGTTTTGATGCCGGTTGTGATGTCATAGCTGTCACATGAATCAGATACTTGATCCACATATTTTTGCATCTTCTCTTCTGTTGGAGCACCTATTGCCATGTCATTAACAAAGAGGAACTTATCTAGCACCTCTTTCTGCACCTTGGATTTAGCTTGCAACTTTCTTATGTTAAAAAGCTTCCGTTCAAAGCAATACCTAATAGGTATACCATTGTCACCATCCCGTCCCGGTAAGCACCTGTGAGCATGGCAGAAAACGTCATCCTGAACAGTGTTGAAGCTAGTACACAGCCTTGCTTACTAGTAACTCCATTTGTCACAGGGAATGGATCAGAAAACTCGCCATCATTTTGGACTCTTGCAAGCATACCATTGTGGAATTGCCGCCCCATTGCTATGGATTTGTCAAGACAACCAAACTTTGCCGTACTTTTCTAAAGTCCCTCAAAACTGTCCCCACAGGACTAAACACACGTACACCCAGGTTTAAGCGCCCCTACGCCACCCTAAGGTTTTGCTATTGACCGTCTCAAGTTTTGTTTTGTTTTTTTTTGTTGTTGTTTTTTGTTGTTGTTGTTTTGTTTTTTTTGTTTTTTTTTTGTTGTTGTTGTTTTGTTGTTTTTGTTTCTTTGTTTTTTGTTGTTGTGTTTTTTTTGGGTTTTTTTTTTTTTTTTGTTTTTTTTTTTTTTGGTTTGCTGGTTTGATTGTTTTTGTTGTTTTTTGTCGCTGTTTTGTGTTTTGTGTTTTTATTGCTGTTACTTTTGTTTGTTTGTTGGTGTTTGCTCGTTTGCTGTTGTCCTTTGTTTGCTTGTTGTTGCTGTTTGTTGTTTGCTTTGGTTGTTTATTGTTTTGTTTTGAATTTTCTGTTGCAATATTTATTCGTTTATTCGTTCTGTTTTCGAGGAAGTATTGTTTTCTCTTGTCATCACATGCCACTGTTATCCGTGACTGTGACTTTTCCTCATTTGGGACGAGCCAAGCGCAAATGTGTCCGAGCATGTGCAAAATGCACAGATTCAGATTCATCCTGCGCATGCGCAATGTATCATCCGGTTCCTTGCTATATATTCACAGATTTTGTAGTGTCAAATAATTTTGTTAGCATACAGCGGCCCTGATCAGCCTACGCGGATGCGCAGGCAGATCTGGGCCATCGCCGACTACATATGTCCGAAGAAACATTTTCTCAAAAAATTCTTGCCTGAAAATCAAAAGCCTGGGTCCTTAAAATTTGTTTGTTTCCTGGTATCTCCGAATCTTTTGACGTAAATAATATACATGCGCCCTTAAATGTAGTCCCAGTGTATAGCGATTAGTGAATATTCAAATGTTTAGTGTTCTCATGTCATCAAGTACCATCGCCCATATATGATATCTAAGAGCCGTACCACGACAAAACCAACAAGTTGTCATGTACTAATAGTGACTTCAAATCAGGATGTGCATCAGTACAGACCGTTTAGAGTTTTTTTCGCTTCACAGGACTAACGTACAGACAATGAGGATCCATGGAGCAAAGCGCAAAGACTCTGAGAGAATTGCGAGTAAATGCATGCCGATCTGAGCCTTCGATGTTAGCACATTTGACACTGTTAGGTTTGCTGTATTGCAGTTCATTACAGACATTTTGAGCCGCAGCGTGAGAAAACGTACCTTCAGATGTGTGCGCCCAAGGAAGACTCAAAACAGCCTGTGTATCAGCGCAATCTGATCATAGTCTTCGTTGTCCACTTGAAGAATTTTTACATCCTTGGCTAGCCAAAATGCGCCTAGTGAAGATTCTGATCAGATTGCGCGAATGCGCAAGCTGATCTGAATCTTCGCTGTGCGCTCATGTCAGAAGGTTCCTTTTCGGACGTTGTGGCTCATTCGAATCTATACTTCCCACGTTGTGGATGAGACTTCTTTAATCATATTGATAATAAATTAGTTATTGAAAAAGATAGTCCGATTTTTTACGTGACACTCAAATTTAACACACTTTGTAAATACCTATTTACTTCATAAACAAAATTTTAATAAGGATTTCAACCCCTGACTGCGAACATACAGTACGTTAAATCCAATTTAGGCGCACCGCGGAGTAATATGAAGAACGCTGCGTGAAATGGCTTACAACTAAAGAGACAGCGCATTAATTTAGGGCTCATGACGTCGAACCAACATCGTGTGCAGTCGACATACCCGAGTTCAGATATGATCGAAGTGTTTCAAAAGGGATTAAATGCATTTTACTGTGAAGAAATAGATTTAAATGCATGTTTTGGTTTTAATTAAAAATATCAATATTCAAAAAGTAAGAAGTTTCGATGAATGCGCAACCAAATGGCTCTTAAACGGAGTTCATTCAGTGAAATAGTTCAAATTAAATGTATTATGTCAATCCTAGAAAGAAGTATTACCGGGTGTATGCTTAACCAGGTGTTGACAGCCGATAAATTGTTTAATCCAGTTTCCATGCTGCTATAACAGCAATAATAATAATTTAATGATAATAATAATAATCTAAGAAGAAGAACGAAGAAGAAGCTTTGCAGCAGATATCTAGAATACACAAGTATGCGAAGCAGTATTTTAAATAAAGATAATAGATTAAGACATCAAATTTCACGCTGAAAAAAAGTATTTTAAAAGTTACTTTCTTATTCAGATTTCTTCCCATTTAGTGCATATTGCACACACACACACACACACACACATTGTTGTTGTTGTTGTTTTGTATATGCGCAATGATACAATTTTGCATGAATGACTGCACGTGCAAGAAGATAAACTGACTTGTACACGATAAATCAATTCTGAAAAAAATAGACCATTAAAATGCAAAGTTCTCATTAAAGAAAACGAAATTAAGCAGGCTTAGTTTTGTCGTGTCCGTCAGTTAACAGTAATTCAACTTGTAAAACTTTAAAATGTACAGGAAAATACCACAATCACGCTTCACATGGATAAGTCCTACATGTATATAAGCTTGTATGATTTCGTTCTAATCCTGTATTTTATTGTTTACAATATTGATGTTTAAATTGATACTTCTGAATAAAATATGTTTTAACCAATCACGCAGCGCTGATCACCCTCAGTGATCATTCTCCCCCTCCTAGCACAGAAAAGTATAAACCTCATTATGATGAAGTGCCACCGGCGGCTGGGCCTTTTTACGGCAACCACATGGCACATAAAACCAGCTGTGGTGACGGCCAATATATTTCGTGAGAATGATAGAGCCTTTGAAACGACCAAAACAACCAAAATAGATATAAACAGCGATAAAAATACAAGAGCGTATAAGGAGAAAACTTAAGAACCAATGTTTAGATGTTTGAGATAAAAATGTAAAGTATTACTTTGTTATTCCTGGAAATAGTGTAATTAAACAGTTTTACTGTTTACGGTTTGCCATAAATGTCACAATAAAGCGGATACACTTTATGCGTCGCCTGAAACTCGCCAAGAACATTTAAAAGTACATGTAGCTTACATAAAACTATTTTGCTCAGGGAAAGATTTAACGAAATTTGACCGAAATTGTTAATCCTCTGAGAATGCACAAAATTAGGGGGTTAACTGCATTCAAATTTGTCATTTGGGGAGTAAATCGGCGGTTTTACGGTCGGAAAATTCGTTTTATGGCAACTCGTCAGCGGAGCCGTAAAACGTAATTTGCGACGATAAAACCGCGGATTTACTCCCCACCTCTTCCATTCATTGTCCGTGCATTAACCCTTGTCATGCTGAATAAATTAAGATGCAAAGCCCCGTAATTGTCAGACAATCAGATTGCTTGATCCAGGTTGTTGATACAAATTAACATACTGAATGACAAACAGTGTAGATCCAGATCTCAGTTGGCTTCTGAAGAAAAGGCAAAGGCTGGGCATATCCAGGACCAGCAGGCTCAGTGATAACACATTTAAACTACATTTTTCGGTATGAAGTTGCTCTATTTCGCTGAAGCTCTTAGTAAACTATCCATCGGAATTCATGTTGAACTGTTGAGCCACTGTAAGATTTGTTCAAATGGTCACAGTCGATTGACTAAAATGGACGACATGCCCATATACATGTTTGGTTAAAAACATAATAAAACCTTGGTCACATCCAAACAAAAGATTTGATGTTGAATTATTTATCGATGATTAGGGGCCAAGTTTGTTCAAATAATGAATTTATGTTTGACCGTTTCATGTAAAGTCAAGTTTGCTTCCCCATACATATATTCGGAGAAAGTGAATGGGAATAGGTTTTCTGCCACTTCATGTCCTTTTGTGTTGTCTGCCCCTGTTCTTTGGCTACAGGTTGTGTAAACAGTTATGAAAATACTCTGTTTAAATGTATAAAACATAAGTACAGACATCAAGGAAATGCCCCGTCAAAATGCTCAACCCTTCCGAGGAACTAAACAAATCTCATCCATTTTTCTCATCAAAAACAAACTCATTTTAATACGTCATTCTTTACAGGCTCTGCAAGGGGTGTTTGAAAACTTTTGCAAATGACACGTTTTCTCCGAGATATCAATTAAAAGTTGATTTTTTTTTCTGGTCTAGTTACCTTCGAAATATCCACCTTTAGCCAGAACATATCGTTTCAATCTTTTAAGCCAGTTTTTGAAACAATTTTCATACTCATCTTTGGGTACACCCATAAATACTGATAAACTGCAGAAAAAAAAGGTAAGAGAAAAGTCCAGGCAGTGCCACAATCACAAACCGCAGCCCTTCCCAGACCCCAAGTGGAAGAGGAAACCAACAAATCCAAATAAGCATAAATCGAACAAACGTACGAAAAGCACTAAGATTAGCTCCCTCTTCCCCAAGCGAGGTAATCGCAATGCTAAAATGACTGAAAAACACAAGAACAAAATGACACAAGGTAAGACATAAAATAAATCGCCTCGTAGAATAAACCACAAAGCAACAAAGAGTAAGACTAACACCTGGATCACCGCCTTAGAACGGTCAGTAGAGTAAACCACCGGAGGAGGCGGGGTAGAGGGGCGGGTGGGGTGGGGGTTAAATCACTTTTACAACTAGCAGACCACAATGCACTTCTGGACCTATATCCCCTATCAGATATGTGCGTTTTTTGTTTGTTTGTTTTTGGGGGGTTTTTTTGTTTGTTTGTTTTTTTTTGTTGTTGTTGTTGCTTTTTTTTTTTTTTTTTTTTTTTTTTTTTTTTCTTCAATTTCGAAAAGAGGAAAATTTCACACGAGTTCAAGTCTGGGTTGTAGGGAGGGTGCGACAATACATTGACATTTTAAGACTTCAGAAACGGTGCTACAGTTTAGGATTTGTGGGCTGGAGCTTTTCTTTTAACTTCTTTCTTTTTTTTGTCATGTAACAAATGGGCATGCTGGAGACCAGTTTTTGGATGTACTATTTCTGATTTTTGTTCTCAATTTGTCAGAACCATATTCTTACAGAAGCTATCAGACACACCCTACCTTTTGGAACAGCAATTTGCATGAGTGGCCTAGAATTTCCGAAACAAATGGAGTATAACACATCCTTTATTATCACTGTTCGTTTAGCAATAATTGGCCTTTTGGCATGTTTTAGAGCCAATATCGTGATCCAATCTGTTGTTTTCTTTTGTTCTGGTCTCAGATTGCAGTTGACTATTCTTCTTTATTTCACAGCAGTTTTGTGATTTATATTTGTCTTTTACTTAATTCACGGATGAGGTAGAGGACCCCATGCAGATTGAGCACTAATTCATCCATTTTTACATTAAAACGCATGATTTTCTCTCAGTGTTATTGGCAGCCATTTTTGGAAATAATTTAATTGGACTGATATTAAGATTGACTGTCATTAAGTCATCAACTAAACTGTTTATTCATCGCTGTTCCTGGAAAATAATTTAGCCGATACACTGGGAAAACCGACATTGTGTTATTTGAACACAGAGATATCTCATACAAGTATGTGTCAATGACCTGAGCGCCGGCTGCTCGCACACAACTTTTGAGCTTTACCGCATCTGAAATGCGGACAGTAAAGGAGGTGAAGGGAATGAGCGAATACGTAGGCTGGTCTTAACGACCAGCCTACGCATTCGCTCATTCCCTTCACGTCCTTTACTTTACCGCTCCAATACACCAATATTTAGATTTTCAATGGAATGTCTGTACGAACGCTGCTAATTATTGACAACATGTTGCATAATCGAAAGGTGTTTTCGCCACGTGCATGCCCATAGAATTATAATATGCGTGGATATTACTACTTCTATGTATCAAATTAGAAACATTATATTGGTCTTGCCGTTCCGAAATTACTTAAGCCACAAACGTGCGTATGTTTCCCATAGAAATTAAAAGTTAGTTACACCCTAAGAAGTAAAGTGGCAAAAAGCTGTTACTAGCAAAAAATAAATAAATAAAATAAAATAACTAATAATAAATAATTCAAGTAAAAATCGACTTAAGACGTATGTGAGAACTTTAGACCCAGACCATCATGAGGATCAGCACAGACAGGTCATAAGTCATGGTTTTTGCGTTGACCTGAACAGACAGTTCGATTGCGCGGTCTGATCTCCGCCAGCGGGTGTATGCCAAACAGTCTCTACAACTTACAAAGATACCCATGGTCTTCTCTGAACGTATGCTGATTATATCAATGCTCAAAATAGACTCAGATCAGAATGTCATGATGCACAGGTATTCAAGGTCTTTATTACCACGACACCTTACCTAGCAGGCACACAACGTTGAAACAATGTCGATTCAACGTTGATTCAATGTCAGGACGTTAAATCAACGTTGATTCGACGTTTCAACGAAGGCAACGTTGAAACAATGTCGATTCAACGTTGATTCAACGTCAGGACGTTAAATCAACGTTGATTCTACGTTGTCTCAACGAAGGGAACGTTTAAACCATGTCGATTCAACGTTGATTTAACGTCAAGACGTTGAATCAACGTTGATTCGACGTTGTTTCAACGTTGTGTGCCCGCTTGGTAACTGTTTACCCTACACATCGTAAATTTTATGCAGGTTAATTTGACTGCCTGTTGATGTGTCTAAATCACTAAGCGTGAAATACTCTGATCAGACGCTGAGATCAGACGCCGCAGAAAGCGGTGTCTGATCTGGGTATATACTGTTTGCATAACTGTACCCTAAATATTCCGACACCTTAATTTCTTACCATACTTATCCTAAGATTTCAGCAAGTTAACTTGACTACCTGCCGATGTGTCTGAATCATTGTTGGATGAGTTGCAAACAGTATAGACCCTGACCAGACGCCGCAGAACGCGTTCTGCGGCGTCTGATCTGGGTTTGCACTGTTTGCGCAGGCCTGTGTGTGTGAATGTGGTATTTGTGCGCATACAAATTATGAACATTACCACCGCTGACACGTGTCACGAGGAATGGACTTTCCAGATAATTTAACAAAACTCGTTTACCTTTCGACATCTTTTTTAAAGATACTTCTTGTTATAGTTATTATTCTCATTATTCAGTATATACACAGTACATAACTTCCATCTGCTTTTATTCTAATCTACCTTTTGCGCACAAAGAAGAATCAGATCAGCATGCGCATTCATGCAGTCTGATCAGTCTCTGCTGGACGCTCTGTGGACGTCTAGAGTTAAAGTTTCTATAGGCGGACAATGATCTATCTATCTATCTATCTATCTATCTATCTATCTATCTATCTGTCTGTCTGTCTGTCTGTCTGTCTGTCTGTCTGTCTGTCCGTCCGTCCGTCCGTCCTTCCTTCCGTCCGTCTGTCTGTCAGTCTCCTTATAACCTCCTGACTGAACTTGTTTCAAAGTTTGATTATGTAGTGTATAACTAAAATTAATTTGCTTGTATGGAAAATGCCTTATCACTCTCACAGTATGGCATTTGGCGACATTAAATATCAAATATTTGCCAGTCGTCTTCCCAGCATGCTGAACTATTAAGGTCATCTTGCAAGCTGTAGCAGGCGTATATGTGTGTGGTACTGAATGTGTGTTCTAAAAATGGCAAGTAATATGCGAACAAGCAAGTTGAAGGTCTATTATTATCTAGAAGATCATTTGAGCTAGCCATGACAAAACCAACAAAATGGCATGTGCGCCTTGCGAAGACTCAGATTAGCCTGGGCATCCGCCCAGTCTAATCAGTGTCTTCGCTGTCCGTATGAAGAAAGCTTGGTTCATTAGCTACGCGTAGAGCGCACAGCGAAGACTCTGATCAGACTGGGCGGATGCCCAGGCTGATCTGAGTCTTCGCTGGACGCATATGCCATTTTGTTGGTTTTGTCATTCGCTGGCTCATTTATAAAATTTAGGAATACGACCAGTATTTCAACCTCTTGTGTAGGAACTTCTTAAAGGCCTTTGCAAAGTCTACAAGCGGCCCTTATGGGTCTTTCGCACGTCATTGCTGCGGCCCGGGTACGATTTCCGACGCTGGCATGTGTCAGGGCAGTGGTCGCCCGTCCCATGCTGGCCGTTTTCTCCGGATACTCCGATTTTCTGCGCATGACCCTCAAATGCTAACATCCGCGCCTTCAAGAAAGCATCGATAACTGGTCTTTCTGTAAAATCGAAGTACAGAAATTTTCAATGTCTACAATGATCAAATTTGTTTCATGGTGTCAACGATTTATAGCGCAGCCCGGGTCATTGAACATACCGTGGACAAACTGGAATAACGGGCTTTTCTAAGAACTCTGGCTACGTGAACTATGCTGACAGGAAGAATGCTCTCAAAGACTAAGTGCTTATTACTATCAATCTCATGACAATTCACAGATGCGCAGGCTATCTTCGCTGGACACATACAGTATAACGAATATTTTAACGCTGTGGTTTGCTGGCGAATAGTTCACCGGCCAGAGAATATTCGAGTTTGTAGTTCCAGGTAACTGTGCGGATATGCTGTACAAGCACCGAGGTTATAAAACCTTTTTTCATTCTGCACCAGTCTTTCTTTCGGACCATTCCCCTGTGAAATGGTTTGTTTCCTACTTGCTCCAGGAACGACAGACAGAGTAGTTCAAAGAATTTATTTGCTTTCCAGTAACAGAGGTTTCTGTTGTAACATACCTTTGATTACTGTTTGTTCATAGTTTGAATGGCCCATCCATATTTCTATTTTTACTATCTATCTATACATCTGTCTATCTAAACTAAATCGACGAATTTCCGACCAATACTTCGGGTGGATAAATGTTGAATTTAGCTAACATAAAAAATGGACTGGTCGTTAAAATATTAAAACTATTTGCAAGCGGGATATTGGTGTAAATACGTAAATTCTGGACCTGATACTATGAGATCCACATCAAGTTCTCAACATCGAAGGGAAAGACAAACTTATACAGTTAAATAGCCACAAAAAGACAGACGGAAAGCAGAGTTGGCAGCCCTTTCCCCAAAAGGTGGCTGTCAGCATTGTTTCCGCATCAAAAGTCGTGCGAAATCCAACTGGTTCAATTTGTGAACGACATTATTAGCAACCAGGAATGAGCTATAAATCGCCGAAATAAACAGATTTGGCCATCATGTCCTTTACCAAGGTACCATACAGGACGCTATTAAACAAACTGGAACACTATAGACTAAGAGGATCCATAGATGTGGATTAGCTCATAATCCTCTGGGCACTCTCAGTGTGCCTAGTTTTAGATGGTCAAGCCTCCGATCCAGACCCCGCTCTATCCTGAGTCCCCAAAGGCTCAGTCCTGGGGCGGGTCCTGTTTTAAATTGTCATAAATGAATATTAGGATAAGATTACGTCTTCAGTTCGTCTGTTCGCAGACGGCTGTGTTCATTATGAAACATCACTCAGAGTACAGGATTGCTACACTTTGCAAAGAAGAACTTAACAATTAAGCACGTTAAGATACCGACTGACGTATGAAGTAAATGCTGCCAAATGCCATTGCATGAGATTGACAGGGCATCACCCACACAAGCAAACAAAATTTTATTATCAGTCTTTGGTCCGCTAAATAATTTGTACCTTGGTATGACAATCACAGACAGCCTAGATTGTGGTCAACAAATATCAGAGATTATGTCGAAGTCAACAAAAAAGGTTTGGTTATCTTAGCTGAAATCTTGCTCTGGGACCCAAAGAAACCACATCGGCTGCATACAAAGGCACGCTTGGTATCCTCACTCAGTCTCATCAAATAGGGAGAGAGCAGAGAACTGCGGCTAGAAGGACTTGCAGACGTTGGCGAAACACTACTCATGTTGTAGAAATTGCAATGGTCAACGCTGAAAGCCCATCGGGAGTGGGCCTCTCTACACTTTTTCTTTAGGATTCCGTAGGCCACTCATCCACCTGAGGTAATGGTCAGAAATTGATCGTCTCGGTCAAGTCAAGTCAAGTCAAGTAATATTCATTTCAAGTAGGTTTGATCAATTACAGCATTTAAATATAAGCTCCTAAGAGCTTTTTCTACCATTATCCAAAATGCATCAATTTTATGTCTCTCCAGTTTAGTTACCAAATGTCTTTGTTTTGTGTATTTTTTCCAGGCACTTTGTATTTGGCTTGTAATAAGAAACGCGCTTTCTTTACTTCTGAGGAGCACAAAAATTATAATTTGGTTAAACTTTATTTCTTTGTATAACACAAACATCTTATATATACATGTTAATGTCATAACTACACGTATCATACAAAAGGGATTTAGAAAAAAAAGTCAAATGACATATTTGAATCTGTATCCCTGGATTACAATATTATTGTGCTAAATATAAATGTGATTGTCAGACTTACTTTGAATTTGCAAATTATTGTCTAACTTTTGCAAATACAATTTCATTAAGATTATGAATTGAACAAAAATATAAAGAATAAAAGGTAATAAAGCAAAGAAATATGGCTCCACGGGAAATGGAGTTTAAGGTAGTAAATTTGCTGTACTTATACATGTAAGAATCAGATCTTAACATGAAATTGATGAGCTTATGATTTTAGGATGCCACAATAAATCAATACTTCGTAGAACTCGATGACGTTCTTCAAGTCGTATTGTGGGTCAGGGGTTAGGTGGTGGGTTGGTGTTGGACGCTGTGGTTAAATTTAGCATGAATAACTGTTTGTACTTCTCTGTTTCTAATTTTCATGCTTTAACGAGTCCTCAAACATTTTTCTATTGTGCATACGTGCGTGAATGTATATAGAAATATGTTCAAATGTAAGAAAATTACATGTGTATATTTATGATGAGTAGCGTTGTGTGTCCTCAATATCTCCACAGTCACAAAGGGAGTTATTTAGTGTATTTTTGAAAGAGATGATTAGTTAACCAGCTACAATTCAGTCTTAGTCTGGCATGATGTATTCGTCCCAGTTTAACCAGTACAGAAATACGGCGGAGGGAGTGAGGATGGGGTGAAGGGGCGGGGGTTGGTACTTATGTTAGACTGTAGCTTGTGCCTAAAAGCTGCTACTGAGGTAAGGTTTTCTTATCATCTGACAAATCATTCCATCTGCGAGGAGCCGACGGAAGGGAGGATGTATAATAGAGATGTGATTTGGCTCGAATGGTCTGTTGATTGAAATTATTTTGCAACTGATAAGCTGATATACTATCTACCATGGGCCGGTACCAGCGACGAAAGGTATTCAGGTGTAAGAGAATTCTGCATTTCGTAATAGAGTTTGTGTTTTTGTCTTTAAACTTCAAGAGATTCCCAGCCAAGTTCGAAAAGAAGAGAATGGATGGATACTAGATTTGTTGCCCCAGTAATGATTCTTGTGGCCTCGTTTTGAATTTGTTTTATTTTGTTCGCCTCATTCCGGGTACAATTTTCCCAGACAACATCAGCATACTCAAGAAGTGGTCTAATAAAGGAAGTGTATATTGTTTGTAAGGATTTTCTATCGAGTGTGAATTTGAGTTTGCGCATTATATTTACCCAAAACCATGCTTTCGCTTTAAGGTGGTCTAAATGGTCATTCCAAGTGCAGTCGGTCCAAATATATGGCCTAAATGCTTGTGAGAATGTACTTCATTAATGTATTGCTGGTTCATGGAGATATGACGATGGTAGGGTTTATTAACTTTTCGAGAGAAAATCATTGACTCAGATTTAGCGGGATTAAAAGAAACAAGCCATTTTGTTGCCCATGAGTTTATCTGGGCCGCTGCTTGCATGGGGTTCTCTACGATTATATACAGACTAGTATCATCTGCAAAGAGTCTGATGGAAGAATGTATGTCTACAATTATGCCATTTATGTAAATCAGAAACAGAAGAGGGCCTAGGATAGAACCTTGTGGCACTGCTGCGTGGATAACAGACCAAAACGAAACAGCTCCAGGTAGTACTACTCTCTGTTTTCTATTATGTAAAAAAAAGATAAGAGAAAAGTCTAGGTAGTGCCACAATCACAAGTCACAGTCCTTCCCAGACATCAAGAGGAAGTGGAAACAGACAAAACCAAACAAGCGCAAATCGAACAAACGTACGAAAAGCACTAAGATTAGCTCTCTCTTCTGCAAGCGAGGTAATCGCAATGCTAAAAGGACTAAAAAACACAAGAAAAAAAATAACACAAGGCAAGATTTAAAACAAATCGCCTCGTAGAATAAACCACAAAGCAACAAAGAGTAAAAAAAAGGTAAGAGAAAAGTCCAAGGAGTGCCACAATCACAAACCACAGCCCTTCCCAGACACTAAAAGAAAGAGGAAAAAGACAAAACCAAACAAGCGCAAATCGAACAAACGTACGAAAAGCACTAAGCTTTCTTCCCCAAGCGAGGTAATCGCAATGCTAAAAGGACTGAAAAACACAAGAACAAAATAACTCAAGGTAAGATATAAAACAAATCGCCTCGTAGAATAAACCACAAAGCAACCAAGAGTAAGACTAACACCGGGACCACCGCCTTAGAACGGTCAGTGGAGTAAAACCAACGGGGGTGAGGGGGTGGTTAAAGCACTTTTACAGCTTGCCAACTTCACCCTGGGTCCCGATGCTACTCTTAATACAGAAATACATAAACAAAATTCGGTTCGCATAAAGGTTCCCAACTCAGTCAATGCATCAAAGCGAAAACATAAAAATCAAATTAATCACTATAATAAACAAAGGTGAGTACTCATGGCTAATTCTACTGTATGCCAGAGTAAATGAAAACCAATAGCTGAACCACGGCGGGCCAAGCCAAAGACATATCGTCAAGCCCCAACCCACTGGTTAAAGTTTTACGAAGAGGCCGTCATTGAGTCTGAGGCCCGAACCGCCGTCGTGCAATTAAAGAGTAAAACATAGTCATCTATAATGATTGGGATGACAACTAGGCATGCAGTCTGCCGCATAATATCCAGGCTATAGCCAATTCTTTTATAACGGTTAATTAGTTTTCTGATTTGCTCCGAAAAGTTTGATTTTCCTACACTTTTTCTAATTCTGTACACTAAGTCACCGTAAAATTCTGGTTCCGATATACCTTGTTGCAGAAGTGTTTTCAGACTGATGCTATATTTTTCTACCAAGACTGTATCTGCGATAAAATTTCGAAAACGCCTTACGAAGTTTAAAATAACGATAGCCCTGCCTAAGAAGTTTGGCAGTAAGGGGTTTATTGCGGCAGTTAAAGTCACTAAAATTTGAAGAAGCTCTGGCGAATCTAATAAGTTGAGATATGTATACCCCATATGAGGTACGCCGGGGGACATCGCCATCCAGAAAAGGAAAATTGACTATCTCAAAATCGAAATCGTCCCGTTTATCATAAATTTTGGTGGAAACTGTACCATTATATATACATAGAGTCAAATCCAAAAACAAAGTGCCTCGGTATCGGAAGAATTGGCTCTATTTAATTGGAGTTCTGTAGGGTATACCGGGACCACCGCATTAAGTCATCTGTAAACCATTGCAAAAGCGAACCAGATTATAATTCATGATGATGTTAGAAAGTCTGTGAAACCCTTGTAATTAATTACCTTTTGGATAATATAATTATTACGTTTGGCACTAAGCTTTACAGACAAATTTTGGGTATTCCGATAGGGACTAATTGTGCTCCCCTTGTTGCAGAGTTGTATTTATTTTGTTATAAGACAGATTTCAAGTTATCTCTCTCTGACGAAAATCAGCCTGATAATATTAAAGCTTTCAATTCTACTTCTAGATGACCTGCTTAATATTGATAACATTTCTTTTGAACAAATGAATGATCAGAACTATCCCACCGAACTTCAGTTAAATAAAGCTAATTCTTCTGATAACGAATTGCCTGTTTTAGATTTGATTGAAGTATACAAAACTATGGACAATATAGATCACATAGAGAAGAACGTACTTTTCACAACTTCATTGTATGCGGCAACTAGAGGTCACCGGCTAAAATTTGCTAAAAAAAAACACAGATTAAAAATTAGGGCAAATAGTTTTGGCTTAAGAGTAATCGACTCGTAGAACGCATCTCAAGGAAATGTCGTCATTGCACCCTCCCTTAACTGTTTTAAGTCAGGGCTGAATGTACATTGGAAGGACCACCCCAACAAATTTGACCCTTGGTGCAACTATCCCGGACCGAAACCCAGAAATTACTGCAAGAATACGCCCACAGAGGATGTCTAGCCTGTTCCAGTGTTCCAGTTAAATGAGTGAGCAATAAAGAAACCAGGACAACAGTAGACAAACTATAAACCAAAGAAAGGCAAAGCATCCATCTCCCTCTTCCCTAACAGGGTGACCGATCACGAAAACACGCCTATATAATTTTGACCCCCTTAAACCCCACTTTTATATAGTAAAACTGGGGTTTACAGGGGTATACATTATTTTTCTTATTTCTGCTCAAAAACATAGATTGTGGGTACTCGTTAGAACCGCCTCGGCGAGGCGGTTCTAACGAGTACACACAATCTATGTTTTGAGCAGAAATATGAAAAATATCAGTATTTTTATCTCAAATTTTTCTCTTGTTTTTGGTGGTAAAATTTTCAATATATTTGAATAGGTGTGGTTTCGTGATGACATTGTTACTTCAGAGATTTGCATCAGCATATCTCTGATGTGCTATTGTAAATAGTTTAGTGGACCATCCAAGTTTTTATGTTTGCTAAATTCAAAATTTAACCACTCGCCCGCCTGATCAGAAATTGAATTTTGCTTCTGGACTTGAATAAGGAAGAGAAAAGATGCTTAACTTTATTACCTGCCAAACACTGAAATTCAGTGAGCGATTAAACAAGCTATTTATTTTCTCAAAGAAGTTTATGAAGTTGAAAATGCCCTCCATCATTAATCAGAATCAGAATTGTTACTGGTCACACGTCAAATGACATTCATACACCAGGACCTGTGAATCGGGAAGTTAATCCCTAGCTCTCGCCAAAGAAGTAATCTTAGCTACTTTATCCTTTGCACCTTCAGCGGATGAAATTACCGAATCTAGAAGGGCATTCCAGTCTCTAATGGTCTGAGGGAAGAAGGATCTTTTTTTTTTTTTTTTTTTTTTTTTGATGTTGTTTCTTTTCCACATGTGTATTCTGATAAATGTGTATATTATATATTTCATGTGAATGGAGAACACATTCTGCATATGTAAGGTTTCCAATAAATATTATTTTATTAAATTCTATGCTATTCCTGATCAACAGTATCGACAGATTTTATAATATTATATTATATTCCGTTCTATATATAACGGAGAGCGGCATGGTAATGGATTTTACCATACTTTTGATTTGTCCAATCACTTATCTAGTTCGGGTTTGATCATGTGACAGAACAACATGGCCGCTGTCAGTCCCAAAACCAAGCGGGAAGCAAGTCTTCCTGAATTCGAATGGATATCAAACGAAGTGTAAATGAATTTACGCTGATAGGTTAAATGACACAAAAGCATGGTGAAAGTTTTGCGGTGTCACAATTTCAAGTCACAAACAATTTTACCCGTAGGAAATGAACCACTTGTTCTTTCATCAGGACAAGACAAGGTTTTTATTGGAACCTGTGGTTGTGCCATTGAAGTGTTTGATTTCACAAGTAAAGGAGAATGGCAGAACTACTGTACTTTTCAGACTGGAGCCCCTGTAGTTCAACTGGAGTACAATACATCGGGTAAATGTATTTAATATCATGACTGACTATTACCATCATTCACTGACTGTTACAAGTATTCCTGTTTTCCACTGGCTATTGTCCAGTGGAATGCCCCACCTGAAACTACTGTCACAGTCAGTGGGCTGCAGCACTCCAGCCCTGGTCCAACAGCTGTTGTTTTTAGCTGATTTTAGCTTGTCATAACCTATCATCTTTCATCCCCTTAACTATAGGCTTTTAGACTTTCTTTTCATTAATGTTTCTGTTCAACAGCGCACCTGGCTAGAATGTTCTCATGAACGTGAGGACGTATGTGAAGATAGATAAATACAATTTAACCTGTACAGCATTTCGTCAAAACCATTTCCTCGAAAACTGGTGGTTGTCAAAACACAGACTCATGGACCAGTCACGCTCGCTGACAAGACTGGAACCAGTTACACTTTGGAACCAGTCACAGACTAAGAGACAAAATGTAGACCATTCACATAGATCCACAAGATGACAAAACATGGACCAAGTGATAAAACACTGACCTTGATCAGATATTGACCAGTACTCATGGAGTTTCACAGATATGACGTTAACAATAATATTTTATCTTCTTTCTCTGTCCACCAAAATATATCACAGACCTGTTAAGGATTAACTGCTCATGGGCTAGTCATATCACAAATCATTGTTTCATGCACAGACACCATGGACCCAAATGTAACGCAATCATGTGCCAGTTGCAGACCAAAAATAGAGATCACTGACCAGTTATTGACCCAAGTATAGCACAGTCATGGACCAGGTACAACTCAAAAAAATTATTAACAAGTATGGACCCAAACATAGCATAATCACTGGTCAATTACTGACCCAAATACAGCATAATCACAGACCAGGTACGGACCCAAATACAGCATATTAACGGACCAATTATGGAACTTATGCAGCGAAATATGGATTAATCATGCCACATGGACCAGTTATGGATCAGATATAGCATAATCAAGCACCAGGGACAGACCAAAGTACAGAGTAACCATGGACAAGTTACAGATCTAAATACCATATAGCATAATCAGGAACCAGGTACAGACCCAAATACAGGCTAATTACAGACCCAAATACAGTATTATAATGGACCAGGTAGGCCCATTATCATAATCATGAACCAGTACAGACTTAAATATACATAATCACTGGCCAGGTGTAGACTTAAATATAGCATAATCACAGGTCTACTAGGTAAGGGCCTAAATACAGTATAATCATGAACCAGTACAGACCCAAATACAGGATAATTACAAATCGGGTACATACTCATACAGAGTAATGAAAGACCAGTTATGGACCCAAATATAGCGAAAGGTGGCATCTGATTAGGGTCTGCACTATTTGCCACTCAGTCCAGCAATTTTAGACAAATCAACAGGTAGTGAAATGAACTTGTTCAAATTTTAGGACAGGTATGGTAAGGAGTTAAGTTGTACTGATCAATATTTAGGGTTAATATGCTAATTTAATAGCAAAAGCTGTTATATTAGCACAAACTAATTACAGTCATCTTATAGGCTCTATATTCCTCAAAAATAGACATTTTTTTTTATCCAACAAAGGTTTTATAAATTGATAGATGGTATTAATTTGATCATGAAACGTGGCATCTCACAGCCTGTAAAGTTTCAGTTAGTCTCTCATTTTTGAACTGGATCAAAAATGAAATGATTTTTTTTTTGCCAACATTCAAATTCAGAGATACATTAAAAAATCATTTCATTTTTGATCCAGTTCAAGGACAAGAAACTAACTAGAATTTTACAGGCTGTCAGGTGCCACATTTTATGATTGTATTAATACCACATATCAATTTATTAAACCTTTCTTGGAAAATAAAATGTCTATTTTTGAGGAGTATGGAGCCTTTAACAAGCCCTTAAAGAGCTAACTACAACTGCATCAGACTTTTTTTTTTCATTTTGAAAGAAAATAAGGTTTGGTCTTTCATGTGAATTGTCTGCTAGGCAGACAATTCACATATAATGCCAAGTCTTATTTTCTCTGGAAAATAATAATAAACAAAAAATAGAATGTCATCAGCTAACATTTTGCGTAGCGTTTAATGGTTAATAGATTGATGATCTGATGTCTTTTTCTATCTGTCAGGTGGCTATGTTGCTGCTCTTGAGTGCAAACAATCCCGACTAGGTGATGTTGTGTCAGTAAAGGTGTACTTGAATTGGTCAGTTGCCTATACCCAGTCTCACTATCGGACCAGAGTGAGAGTAGCTGGTCTTGGTTACCGCAGCAGTAATGTGGAAACTGGAAATCATTTAGAGGTTTGTATTTTTCATTAAGTTTTTATATGAACCACTTTATGAAAAAAATCATAGATTGTATCTTTAGATAAAGCACTTATTTGAACCAATAATATTCCACCAAAAATAAAATACCATGGTTTATACTGCAGTATTTAGCAGAGTACCACGGTACGTATCATGGTATACTGCAGCAGTATTTAATTTTTGCAGAGGTCATTAAGAAATTGCAAGCAGAAGTGGCCATTTGGTTGATATGCCAAGAGCAGATGATCTACATGTATAATTTTAACATCTTGCTTATGATCAATTTTATAACTGCATACTCATTTACATCCTTATAACCGCTGTTAACCCTTAAACTGCCAATCACAACAATTGTCGTCTGCTTTGTCACCTGCTTGTGATTTTAATAGTCATTTCTGCAAACAGTGTGGAGCCAGATCAGACTGCTCCTTTAGGAGCAGTCTGATCTGGGTCCACACTGTTTGCTGCCAGATCAGACTGCTCCTTTAGGAGCAGTCTGATCTGGGTCCACACTGTTTGCCGGTATGCAAAAATAGGTTTGAAAAGTTTGCAAGAATATTCAGCAGACATCATAAACAGACGACATTTTTAGATGCAGGTTTTGCTTGGCGTTTTAAGGGTTAATACTTTTCTTAAAGTATCAACATTTATTGTTAACTATACATTTATTTACAGCAAGTAATGTTGCATGTATAATTATTTCACCTCACCCATTGCCTAAGACATTAAGGCTTACCATTTGCATATGAAATTCAGTGGTTTATAACTGAAGTGCACCATTTGAAGTTGTTTTAACTTCAGCTCTTTCAATATTTTGAGAGTTATGGTTTTCTACAATAGGCTGTTGCTAAAAATAGAATCACCAGAATACTGCTGTACAGCAAGTGTACCGCGGTACGTGCCATACCAAAAAAATATGGTGAGATACTGGACTGAGTGGTATTTTGCACACCCCTGATATTGCACGAGTGTGAGAGCCTATTTTCTAGGGGAAATCAGAAAAAATATCATCAGTAACACACTGTTTGTTGTTTGCTGAATTTGCCAAGACGGCAGTACAGGTTAATATGGTCCAGACAACCCTCTTTTACCGACACTGGATACAACAAAATTCATTATAATGACAATTTGACTGTCACGAAACCTTCGCTTAAGAGGTAACAATTTGTCACAATTAGGCAAGAATATTGTATTTGATACTCTACAGAAACATATATTTTGGATATTTGTTAGAATCGCCTCAGTGAGGCGATTCTAACAAATATCCAAAACATATGTACTTTGAGAAAATAAGAAGAAATCATGGTCTTTCTTAGATATAATTCCGCCAGTTAAGGATTCTTTACAACAGCAAACTCATTATAATGGCAACATCTTTGCAAACAAATGCTGTCGTTGTAACGAGGGTTCGCTGTAAATTGTAATTTGTTTATTTCAGGTTATAGATATACCGTGTGAGGAGCCACAGTTTATCACAACCTGTCAGGAGACAGGGAATCTGTGTGTGGTAACAGGATGTACTGTAAAGATCTACAGTTTAATTGAGAAAACTATTCCAAATTCTTATACAACGTACCATGACATGGAGATCTTCCTACAGATGAATTTTGAGCTGCCTGTTTTAATAGCTAGTTTGTGTGAAGACTATTTTGCATGCTGCTCTGTTGATACTGCTCAGGTAGGTTTGTATATGAGTTATTTCATATGAAAATCTGCCTCTGCAGCATACATGTATGTGGATAGCAGAGACTCATATCAGACTATACAGATAAGCAAGTTGAACTAGGTCTTCATAGCTCCAGAAAAGAGGTGCTATCCACATTATATTTTTCTTATTTCTCCATGAAAGCATATGTTGTGGGTACTCATTAAAAGCACCTTGGCGAAAGGGGGGGTTGGGTGTGGCGAAGATGTCGTGTATCTTTTGTCACCAGGGCATTCGAATGATATTGGCTTACAGTTGGACAAGGCCTGCTATCATTATAGCAGGTATGGATAGAGGGGGAATGTTTTTATTTCTTCTGTTTCTTCACTTTCATTACTATTCTTCTTTCTTCCCTGTCCCTCTCTTTCATCTCCTCTACTATCTCTTTTCTTCCTTTCTATTGGAGATGACACAAATTGGCCCACAAGGGTTGACGTGTCGATAAACCCCAACATAATCAGTCAAGTACCACAATATTTGATTTCATGGAGAAATAAGAAAAATATTAGTATATTTTGATTGAAAAAAGAGCCTCATCTGGAGCTGTGCCATCTTTACTGTCCATTTACAGAACTGCATGATACTGAAAATTGTTTTCTTCTCATCTTCTCTAGCTCTTCTGTCCATTTTCTCCTTTTCTCTAGAAGTTGACATAAAATGACCCACAAGGGTTGACAGTCCATTAATGAGAACTCAGCCAGTACTGATTGGTTTGATGTAAGTTTTTGCTTAAAACATCTCATTAAATCTGTTTTATTAAAAGGAATGTTTGAGATATAAACTGTCATTTTCATACACACAAAAATATATTCTTATTTCTCATTAAAATCATCTCAGTGAAATCATATTGTAATGGGAATCAAACTTGTATGCTGAAGTAATATTTTCAGAACATTTGCAAACTAATTAACTCTTCCAGATAGAGTTACTGTCCTTAATTCATTGTTTTATGTCTGAAGTTTAGTTTCAAGTATTAGAGAGACTTGACTCAACCTCAAGAACCCAAGTCATTGTTGCAGCCCTAATCTCTAAATAAATTGGATTTTATATAGAATTTAAGCAAAAAATAACTTCCGATCAAGAGGTCCCAAGTTCAAATCTCTAAATAAGGTGTATTTTATATAGAATTTAAGCAAAAATTAATTTCCGATCAAGAGGTCTCAGGTTCAATCCTGCGGGGGGCCGTATTCAGCTCATGACTCTATGGCATTTCATTGCACAGAGTGACAGGGGTGGTAATGAATTTAAATGAAAGGCTCTGTCAGAGCCTTTCATTTAAATTCATTGCCACCCCTTCATTTTCTTGATATGCCTTAAATAATGTCGAAACAAGTATAAAACACCAAACAAGAAATCATTAAAAATAACAAAAGTGCAGGAGAACTTCAATGATTCAAACAGATGGCGTGTTTACCTTGGCTGATTCGCTCGCTGTTGAGTTCCTAGGAAATCCTTCTAACAACTCAAGAAAACAAATATTTAGGAATATTTGAAGAAAATTTTTCTAATTTTATCATGAAAATGTATGTTGTGTATACTCATTAGAATCACCTGGATGAGACAATTCTAGTGACTACACTTAACATATTATTTTATAGAAGATGGAAAAGACAATCCTGAATTATCCCCATTTGCCTCCTGACCTGGCACTGTGATTAACCCTCAATGGCTCGAACTTCCCATGTTTAGAACACATTGACAGGGTCCCAAAGATGTTTGGGCCATTGAAGTTCGACTGTATCCTCACTTCATGCTATCCTGCTCTAAATATTTGAAGGAATGTCTGTATGAATTGTGTAGATGCAGCTCAAACTGCTCCAAAGTGAGCAGTTTAATCAGGGTCTGCACTGTATCATAGCTCCAGATAAGGTGCTTTTGTCATTCAAAATCCATTGATATTGTTTATTTCTCCATGAAAACATATGCTGCTAGGACTTGTACTTGTTTGAAATACCTAGCCGAGGCACTTCTAATGTGTACCTACAGCATATGTTTACATGAAGAAATAAGAACAAGAACTTAACTAGATACTCCTTATACTTAACCCATTGAAGACTGGAGACCCCTAAATGGGTAACTGGCAAACAGTGCAGACCCAGATTAGACACCACAGAATGTGGGATCTGTTAAGGATCTCCATTGTTCGCAAATAGTTCAACCATTTTTCTTTAAGAATATCTATATCATTTATAGCCTGACATACCTAAAATTGAAAATAGACTCTTCCAATAAATAGTGTGGGACAGTTTATTCAGTCTTTAATGGGTTAAAGCTATGCTGTTTGTCATTCAGGCAGCTTTTTTCAGCCCCTTCAGCAAGCTTTTGGTTGGACATTCATTTTTTTTTAACAAGCGCAGTAGGGAATATGATTATTTCAATAGCTCCAGATTGAGAGTGGGTATCAGCAAATTATTTTTCTTATTTCCTCACTGAAACATGTGGTACTCATTCGAAGTGCCTTGCCCAGGTGCTTCTAATAAGTTTGTTTGTTTGTGTTGAGGTTTTACGGCCCAGTCAACCCAGTGGGGTCATGTCGAGCGCGGTCAGTTTACCTAACCACACTTTTACTGGGCAGGCTTAGTCCTCTAAGCGATTAACCAGTATTGTGCACATTCTTTTGCCAGAAACTGACAACTGCCCTTCTTGAATCAGCAGAAGGGAGAGAATGGTCATAGAAAATATTTCATGATCACTCTCCACAAAGGAATGTTGCCAACCTGTGGGGATCAAACCTGCAACCTCCTGATCACCAGATGGACGAGCATCTAACTGAGCCACCCAGGCCGGCTTGTAATGAGTATCCACAACATATATTTTTGTGGAGAAATAAGAAAAATATCAACAATCTTCAGTCACATAAGCACCATATCTGGGGCTATATTTAGGTTAGCCAAATTAAAAAACAAATACAGTGTATATATGTTTAGGGTAACCCGTCCCTACCTAATTTTCCTGGTGAAACCTAGCAGTTGTTTTTATTTGTGCTAAATATTTGGACAAGTGGGTATGAGCAAACTGTGCAGACCAAGCTAAAACTGCTCCTGTAGGAGCAGTTTGATCAGGGTCTACACTGTTTGCCATTCTATCAGTACTTTTAGCTCTTCTAATGAGTACACACATTTTTGTGGAGAATTAAGTAAATTTGTCAACAATTTTTGGTCAGATAAATGCCATATATAGAGCTAAAATAATTAGATTAGTTAATATATGATCATATTTCTAGGTGTTACAGTTCACTTATACTGATAGCAGCAGAAAACCACGATCAAGGACCAATGATTCAGCATCAGGTCGAAGTTCAGGCTTAGATTTCAAGAAGCGATTATCCAGTGTAGTATCCTCCAGTCTTATGCATCAAGAGAACCCAGGAGGACTGGGAACCAGTGCACATGAGAAGACCGTGGATGCTAGGCAGCGGGCAGGAAACCAGAGATTTTCTCTTATAGGTGATAGGAGTTCTAGGGGTAGCTCAACTTCTAGTCCTGCACTTTCAACTCCTTCTCGGGTAACTACATTGTATTAGTGACAATGTGACAGCTACATGTGTACATTTAGCCCTTAAAGAGCTAAGGCTAAAAAAATATGTGTGTTTAGGGTAATATGTTAGAAAAAAATAGGCAGCGTAGGTAGGAATTCTTTTTTTTTTTTTGCTTCTTTTTATGTAGAATTATACCACAATTACTAGATAATTTAATCTTAGCACCATAATTCACAAAATGAAATTTGACCAAGTCAGTTTGACTATCCTTTAATGTATATTAAAAGTACTGATAGAATGGCAAACAGTGTAGACTCTGATCAAACTGCTCCGGGTGGGCGTCTGGCGTTGGGTGTCATTCCAGGTTAATCTTTTGATTAACCATTTTTCAAAGTTATATGTTACCTTTATTCTACAGTTCATTGCTTTCATATTTGGTAGAGATGAAGAGGAGAACCAATAGTTGTTACACATGCAAGAGAAACAACTCTCACTTTCTTCATTATTCATTAGATGTGCTTCAGCGAAGTGCTTCTGAATATTATTCATAATCTGTTTTCATTGAGAAATAAGGAAAATACAAATACATGTAACGGTACTTTCTATTGAAAAACAAAGTGTTTTATCTAGAACTATGTATATCCAATACCATATTTACCGTAAGTATTCGAACAGACAGGCCTGCGCAAATAGTGTTGACCCAGATGAGATGCCGCATAATGCGGCATCTCATCAGGGTCTACACTGTTTGCCACTCATCCAGCAATTTTTAGACACAACATCGGATAGTAAATTGTAATTGTTTAAATTTTAGGACAAGTATGGTAAGGAGTTGAGATGTCAGAATACTTAGGGTAAATGCGGTAATTTACTGGGTTGACTGGGCCATAAAACCTTAACACAAACAAACAAAATGCAGTAATTTCATAAGATGGCGGCTACTCTGCATACTGTACGCTGGTTTTGTTTCATGATTTGGTTCTTTTGTTTCAAAACAGGACCGAACCTCTTCTGTTGAAGATGATGTCGATTTTGTTCAGTGGCACTTTACTGACAAGCCAGTTTCTGTAGATATCAGTGGGCTTCACCAGGAGGCAGTCACATCCATATCCAGTACAGTTATACTGCCCGGGCTGAGGGATCTTGGGAAGGTTAAACTTGAAGAACCACCATTACCAGCAGTGAAAGATCTTAGAGGTCAGTAACTAAAATTTTGGTGCTGTATTCACAGGTGGTTAACTGTGTATATAGGTAAGGTATTTATTACGACGGCCTGTTTTGAAGGCTTTATGAATTTGTCTTTGTGCCATTGTGCCCTCAGGACAAACTCAGCAGATGATGATATTTTTCATTTTTTTTTTTTTTTTCAAAAAATAGACTTTGTCTTTCCCTGCTAATTGTCATTTGAGTCTTGTTTTCTGGGAAAAGTAAGTAATAGATTTCAAAATGTCTTCTGCTGATTTTTTTATAAAAGTGATAATCTAAATATCACTGTGGAGCGCTGTGGTGCAGTGGTAAAGTGTCGGACTCGAGATTGAGAGGTGCCGGGTTTGATCCCCACTAACAGCAAGTGTTGTTTCCTTGAGCAAGAGACTTTATCCACATTGCTTAGTACTGGTTTCTACCCAGGAAAAAAGAGGGCCACATGGAAGATTAGTACTAGATTACTAAATGTGTTACCCTCTATAAATAAGGTCGATTAAATATTTGGACAAATATATTCAAGCAAACAGTGTAGACCCAGATCAAACAGTTTTAATTTTCACCAGGAGATATCCACACAATTTTAAAGTACCGGTAAGTGTGGTAAGGAGGTAATCCTTAATGCCACGCCCATTTCTGCGTTAGCCAATCAGATTCCTTGATCCAGATTGTTGATATAAATTGAATGGCAAATAGTGCATATCCAGATCAGTTTGCTTCTTCAGAAGCCAACTAATATTGATCTACACTGGATCACACTGTTTGAAAACCCGGGTTCAGCATGACAAGAATTAAGGTGTTAGAATGCTTGAGCTTATTATAGTGGAGTAGGCTCTAATGCATCATAATATGTTAACCAACAAACACCAGGGCTTAGTTGTACAAAGCTTCATTAGCTTATCAAGCTCATTAGTGGTGAAAATGTTAACTTTACTATAAGTTCAATATCTAATTCACAGGTATTTTTGCTGAAAAATGTGAGTAGCTTTTGCAAATGCAAAAGCTACTCACATTATTTCAGCAAATATATTGCATATATGGCATATTTAATGATAGTTTAACTAACGACATCGTTAGTTTGTGAACAACTGGCCCCAGATTTTTTTCAGCGAAATTTAATTTTCAAAGCAATGGCAGCACTGATGTGTCGATTGTCTCTGAGTGTAAGCTGTGAAAAAAATCCTGATTGGTGACTTAAGACTGTTCAATTTAACCCTTAACTTTCTGTTATTTAAGCAAACAGTGCAGACCCTGATCAGACGCCACATTCTGTGGTATCTGATCTGGATCTGCACTGTTTGCCAATGTCCCAGTCCAGGTTTTACACTTAACCCTCTTTATACGCCACTCTGACATCACAGCAAAAAGATAGCACGGCTATAAATAACCCTTACTTGGATTTCATACAAACACATGGTATGATTTCATTGGTCAATGATAATCACATGGACAACAACCTTAAGGAAATTTTGGTGTATGTGTACTTAGGCTCGATTGTAAACAATGAGCCCAAACGTGATGAAAAAGCCACCAATTGTATCCAGTACCCTTGATAATAAGGGCATGTACAACTCCATTAAATGTAAATTTGAATTAAGAATGTAGTGGGAATAAATATTATTTTCTTCTTTCCTCTCTCTTAAAGGTGGCAAGCACCAGACATCAGGGAGAATAACTCTTGCACAAGTTTTATTCAAATACTTGGACCAGAGTGATCATTCTTGGGCACATATACAGCTTATTCCAACATACCTAACAGGTTTGTAATTTTCTAAGAGTTAACATTTAGCATGCTGTGGGCAAATTCTACACACGACAAATTGGTGATATTTTCCTTATTTTCCCCAGAATATAGGATTTGCCATTTCATGCAAATTGTCTCCTTAGGAGACAATTTGCATGAAATGTCTAATTCTATTTTCCTGGAAAAGTAAGGAAATATTTCAACATGTTGTCTGCTAAGAAATTTTTATCCATCATGCTAATGATTAATAATATTAACATATTATGCTAATGATTAATAATATTAACAGGATTTGCTAATGTTAATAATATTAACAGGATTTGCAACAGGGGTCATGACCTCACATTCCCTTTCTAATCATACTTCCATGGCACAGAATGTGAGCCATTGGTCCTTGTCCCAACTTAAGATAATGACTTTGTTATTGCACAAACCAGTTTTTGCCCCTGACTTTAAAAACGTTTGAAAAAGTTCTGGAGCCATATTGCTCTTATAATTTGTTTTGTTCTTAAAATAAATATAATATAATAATCGGATTTTTGATTATTGTGCAGGTATAGGGGCAACATCCACATCAGTGGGCACCCTTCCAGATAGCTGGCTTGCTGCATGCATGGCAGATCTCACACCAGATCTCCAGGTACGTCTATCATGAGGGTTGATAGCAGAGAGCTTCCACTCTCTGCTATCCCTCTCTGTCAGCTGCTTCCATGTCATTTTGGGCCTCCCAGGCCCACGTTTTCCATCAACCTGTATGTCAAAGGCTGTCTTGATTGCACCACTGGAGCGTTCCACATGTCCATACCATCGAAGTCTTCTCTCATTCAGAATGAGGTCCAGATCCTCAATGCCAAGCCGCGCAAGTAGATCATTGGACCTGGTGGTGACAATGTCTTGTGGCCTGACATTACAGATCTGTCTGATCATTGCCCTGTCATTTCGCTGCAGACGCTGGAGGTTCGGCTTTGTCAATGGCCAAGTCTCGCTGGCATGGAGCATTGCGCTCCGCACACAAGAGCTGTACACATGGCCACGTGTTTTGAAAGAGAGGTGGCGTGAAGAGAGCACTGGTAACAGATCCTTGAACTTCTTCCAGGCGGTTTTCACACGTGTTGTGGTTGAAAGTTCACAGCCACCTGCTGCTGAGAGCATGTCTCCTAGGTAGCAAAAGGAAGCTACCACCTCAAGCTTGTCAGGTCCGACCTGGACTTCCTTCTGTGGACTGCCATCCAAGGGGCGTGCAGTTCCCTGGCACCGTGTACATCTATAGTCAGGATCCTTTTTCAAGCGCTTGAGCCCACTGCATTTCTTGTGCACCCAGTGCTTGCAGCCATTGCAGAAGATGCTGTTGCTGCCCACTCCAGTGCGACAGACAGCGCATGGAAACTCGCCTGAACTCTGCAGGAGGTCCAGTCCCGTACCGCAGATCATGATCTTTGTCTTTCCTGCATTTACTCTCAGTCCTTTCTTCTCCATTGCTTCTTTCCAAGTCAAGAGCCTCCTGACACATTCCTCAAGTGATTCAGCGATGATAACAAGGTCATCGGCATAGAGGTCCTCCCAGGGGACCCCAGAGCGGAACTCTTGTGATAAGGCTTCAAGTACAATGATGAAGAGCAGTGAGCTGAGTACTGATCCTTGGTGAACACCAACCTTCATTTCAAACTCTTCACTGTACCCCTCACCAACAAGGACATGGCTCAGTGCATTTGCATACATCCCCTGCACCAGTCGCACAATCCACTCCTCCACACCAAGTTTTCTCAGCGCACACCAGATGACCTTCCGAGGCACTCGATCAAACGCCTTCTCCAGGTCTACGAAAGCTATGTAAAGTCTCTTATTGGCAGCTAGATACTTCTCTTGCAGCTACCTGACAACAAAGATTGTGTCTGTAGTGCCTCTGCCTGGGACGAAGCCAAACTGTGAATCGTCACCAACTGTCTGATGAGGCCTACTTTGTCAGCTTGAGACCGCGGTAGTTGCCCCTTTCCAATGCGTCCCCTTTTCCCTTGTAGAGGCAGACAATGAAACTCTGCTCCCTGTCAGAGGGTACCTTGCCATCACGAATGATTGCAACTGCTAGGTCACGGATCATGGAGGCGCCCATGTCACTGGCCGCTCTTATCATCTCCACCACTATGCCTGATGGGCCCGGTGCTTTGCCTGCCTTCATCTGCGAGATAGCCTTCTTAACCATATCAATGGTGATTGGGATGGGCGGGCCTTCCACTGGTGACTGATATGACAGGTGGTCTGGGTCCCAGTCAAACTCAACATTGAGAAGCCTTTGGTAGTGCTCCAGCCAGGCCTTCTGCTTTGAGTCTTCGCTCATTGACATCTCTCCTGCATCATTCTTCACAGGTTTGTCACCAACAACATCAGTGTTCTCTCTTCTAAACTGGTTAGCAAGGCGGTAGACTTCTGAAGACTTGGGGTCAATATTCTCATAGACCTTCTTGTCGGCTTCTTGACAAGCATGATGCACTGCATGTCTGGCATTTCGTTTGGCTGCATCATATGATGCCCTAGTACCTTTACCAGCCTTCCAGGCCTTGAAAGCTGTCCGCTTGGCAGCAATGGCCTTTTCCACCTGTTCATTCCACCACCAGGTTTCACGATGCCAATGGTGTGGCCGAGTTGTGCCACATACCTCCTCGGTTGTCTTGAGCAGTCCAGTCTTGATGTTGTTCCAGATATCCTCAGTGGCCCCATCAGCTACACCTGCAGATGTGCTCACATGCAAGTTGAAGACCTCCTGGAAATGATTGCTTGTCTGAGGGTCTTTAAGCTTCCAAACTTTGAGGCAAGGGGTGAACTTGCGCTTGGATTTTGGAGGCACATCAGTCCTCATGTCACATACAAGAAGCTGATGTTGCAGAGCTACTTCCTCACCAGGGATCACTTTTACATCTGTGACAAGTTTGCGCATGGTCCTACGGACAAGTTCTTCTGCTTGTCAATTTGTTATTCTGTTCATCACACTTTGTCTTGAGTACAAGATATCACAAAGTATTTGGGCTAGGGCATACATATTTGACATATTTATTGGGACTGAGGATTAGATCACCTGATTAACTTCTGAAAAAAAAAATCAGATTAATTTTATGAGAATTATGCCACTTTTCAAGTTTGGCATTTTGTAGGAACAGGCATATAGCTAAGGGCATAGTGTCTGATCTGGATCTACACTGTTTTCAAAGGTAGGGTATTTTTCTAGTATTGAAAAAGATTAGCCTTTTACTTTTTATGGTATTACTATCATTCAATGAGCCGGCCTCGGTGGCTCAGTTGGATGCGCCGTCCGACTGGAGACCAGGAGGTCGTGGGTTCAACCCCCGCCAAGGTCGGCAACATTCTTTCGTGGAGATTGATCGTGAAATATTTTCTACAGTCATTCTCTCCCTTCCGCTGATTCAAGAAGGGCAGTTGTGAGTTTCTGGCGAAAGAATGTGCACAGTACTGGTTAACCGCTTAGAGGACTAAGCCTGCCCAGTAAACGTGTGGTTAGGTAAACTGACCACGCTCAACATGACCACATTGGGTTGACTGGGCTGTAAAACCTCAACACAAACAAACTATCATTCAATGAAGATAGCTTCAGGATACAGAAGACATCTTTTACAAACTTTCAAGAACACAGGAGAATGAGGCCAAATAAAACAAATGTGTGTGTTTAGGGTAACATATACCCTGGGATTCATGTACTCCAAGTCTCTCTCTCTGATCCCCAAATCAGCAGTAGAGCTGAAGTTCTGTATTAACACTAGCTATGCTAAATAAATTCAGATGTCATTCCCACTTCTAATTTTCAGCCAGTCAGATTACTTGATCCAGGTTTTTGATACAAAGTCACATATTTAATGACAAACAGTGCTGATGCAGATCAGTTGGCAGAAGCCAACTGATCTGGATCTACACTGTTTTCAAAGGCAGGGTATATCAGGTTCCAGCTGGACTTAATGTTGCCATTTGATCACTTCTGTCAATTCTCTGATTTCAGGTAAAGAAAGTGTAAACATCCAATCAGATCTGTCTATTCCTGTTCACTCTGGTCACCGGTTCAGTCTCACTGGTATGTGTTGTATGATCAGTGGCTCAAGAACTGGTTTCATGTATACTTTGCTGCCGGAAACCAGAATGCTGTCCACATACAGATATACAACAGATATTGCTCAGGTTAGATAACTCTTCTTAGCATCATGACAAAACCTGTCCTGTGGAGGATTGGTTTTGCATATACTGTATTTATTTTATGTATATGAAAGACATGCCTGAGGAAATCTTGTGGATCCAGATGAAACTGCTTTGAAGGTGAAGGGATACACTTTGTTGATTTTCTGCCATTTTTATATCTTGCCATACAATGATGGTGGGATAGTATGGTTTCACCTTGGATGTCCATGTGTCTGTATGTATGTCTGTCAGTTGTAAGTCCATCCATCTGTCCTTACATCCATCCATATTTCGTTTCTGGATAATAACTTGAGTAAACATCAATGGATTTTCACCAAATTTGATATGTGAATTGATATTGTGGAGATCTGGTTTGGGATTGCTAATGGGCAAATTTCATCAAATTTTGACAGTTATCCTCCCTAGACATGCCTATATTTTCGTTTCCGGATGATAACTTGAGTAACCATCAATGGATTTTCACTAAATTTGGTATGTGCATTGATATTGTGGGGATCTGGTTTGTGATTGCTAATGGGCAAATTTCATCTGATTTTGAATGTGTTGTCTACCTGAGACACACCCATATTTTCGTTTCAGGACTATAACAAGTATATGTCAAGAGATTTTAACCAAACTTGGTACATGCATTAATATGAAGGAGATCTGGTTTTAGATTGCTTATGGGCAAATTTTGTCAATGTTTGACAGAGTTATCTGCCCGTGACACGATAATGGCGGGGTATTATAGTTTAACGTTTTTATACAAGAAAGACAACTTTTGTGACTTCCTCTATTTTTTCTAGTGCACCAATCTCTCTGAAAAGGGATCTACCCTAACACATTAAAGACTGAATAAACTCTCCCACACTATATATTGGAAGAGTCCATTTTCGATTTAAGGTATGTCAGGCTATATTACATAGATATTCCTAGATAAAAATGGATGAACTATTTATTTGCAAACAGTGGAGTCCCTGATCAGATGCCACATTCTGTGGCATCTGATCTGGGTCTGCATTGTTTGCCAGTTACCCAGTTTAGGGGTCTCCAGTCTTCAATGGGCAAAGAGGAAAGAATTTGCTCCTGAGAGGAACAAGTTCTTCCCTTTTGAATGAACTATTTATTTGCAAACAGTGGAGACCCTGATCAGATGCCACATTCTGTGGCATCTGATCTGGGTCTGCATTGTTTGCCAGTTACCCAGTTTAGGGGTCTCAAGTCTTCAATGGGCGAAGAGGAAAGAATCTGCTCCCGAGAGGAACAAGGTCTTCCCTTTTAGAATAGATCTCTTTTCAGAAGGGGGCAAAAATCAGTTTGCAAGCATTGTCTCCCCTGAAAGTGTATAGAGGAAAAAGTGATGGTCCTGATCAGACTGAGTGGATGAGAGACCAGGCTTGAGCTTTGCTGTTTGCATTATGGGATGATATGTTGGTTTTCTGTAATTGTGTCTTATGATACAGAGTTCAAAAATGATCCCTTATACCTCAGATCAGACTACATGGTCATTCAATCTGATCAGGATCTTCATTGATCACTTACAGAATCTATTGGGATGCACCATACAAAAAATTAATGTGTCTTCAGGCATGTGCGGACAGCAAAAGCCCAGATCAGACTGCGGACGTGCAGTCTGATCAGGGCCTTCACTGTCTGCTAACAGAATCATTGGATACTACAGAATATATGAATAGAGAGCAAATGTTTGCATTATACAGTCAAAATTTAATGGTTGGAACATCTTTGGGACCATGGAAATTTGTTCGAAGTAAGGGTAGTTTGAGCCACTGAGGGTTAATCATGGTGCCAGGTCAGGAAGCAAGTGGCAATAATTTAGGAAAACCTTTTTTATCTTTTATACAATAATGGTATGTTGCGTGTACTCATTAGAATTGCCTCAATGAGGCAATTCTAATGAGTACACACAACATACAATTTCATAATAAAATAAGAAAATTTCCCTGAATATTTGATTTCTTGAGCTATGGAAGAATTTCACAGGGGCTCAAAGAGGAGTTTGAATTAGCCATGGTAAACTAGCCGTCGAGCTGTTGAGGTTCTACTGATCTGGATCTACACTGTTTGCGAAGGCAGGGCATGTCTATGTTCAGCAGGACAAGGGTTACGTATTTAGACAGACAAACCTAAAGGAACAGTGTAGACCCCAAAAATGTGGAGATACCCAGGAAATGTCGCAATTATGAAATGCAGCCTTCCTGAGAAACTGTAAGAAGAAGACAGTGCTCAAGCTTGCCCTATACAGTAAGGCCAGAGGCCCCTCGTGCCCTTTCCTGCCACCACCTGTCCCTTATAAGCTGACCTGTGCCTTATTTCAACCCTATACATAAAACCAGGTGTATATTTTAGTGAAAATTTCATGAAAATTGGACCAAAATTAAATAAAAAAAATTGTCAATATTTTATCTTTACTATTCTCTGGGCTAATTCAGCAGACAATAAATTGGTGATATTTTTCTTAATTTTTCTCAGAAAACAAGATTTGACATTGCATGCAAATTTGCATGCAATGTCAAAACCTGTTTTCTGGGAAAAATAAGAAAAATATTTCTGTACCATGTTGTCTGCTGAAAATTTTACTCAGAGAGCTAGGCATTAAAAAACAGTTTTATGTGTATTATAGTTTGAGGCATTTGTTGTGGAATGGGATTATATTTTGAAACATGTCTTGATACTAAGTATCACTTGATATATGTTTCCCTCACTCTTCTATGGCGGCACAAAAAGTGCCCTACCCGGCACCTCTATGTCCTTAAATCCTAGCTGGAGCACTGGAAGGATTAAGGATCATACAACAAAACAAACACGATATATGAAATCACTGGCACACAAACAAAGAATAACTGCTACAGAGGAACTGCCTCAGACATCGCAGAATGCAACATTTGATAAGGGTCTACACTGTGTGCAGTCATCACGAAAACATGCCTATATAATTTTGACCCCCTTAAACCCCACTTTTATATAGTAAAACTGGGGTTTACAAGGGTATACATTATTTTTCTTATTTCTGCTCAAAAACATAGATTGTGGGTACTCCTTGGAACCACCTCATCGAGGCGGTTCCAACCAGTACCCACAATCTATGTTTTGAGCAGAATTATGAAAAATATCAGATTTTTTTAAACTGACAATTTTCATTTTTCGGTGATAAAATTTTCAGTATATTTCAATAGGCATGTTTTAGTAATGTTTTAGACATCTCATCAAACAGTAAATTGTAATTGTTCAAATTTTACAAGTATGGTAAGGAGTAAGGCATCTGTATTAATAATGCCAGCCTTGTTGGATCAGTTGGATGTGAGTGGGACTGGTGATCAGGAGGTTGCGGGTTCAACACCCGATGGGTTGGCAACATTCTTTCATGGAGATTTGATCATGAAATATTTTCTAGGGTCATTCTGTCCCTTCTGCTGAATCAAGAAGAGCAGTTGTCAGTTTCTGGCAAAAGAATGTGCATAATACTGGTTAACAGCTTAAAGGACTAAGCCTGCCCAGTAAAAGTGTGGTAAGGTAAACTGACCACACTTAATATGACCCCATTGGGTTGACTGGGCCGTAAAACCTCAACACAAACCTGTTTTAGTAAGAGCAGCAACATCAGAAAATGTATATACAGACATATGCATCCAGTAAAGATTCAGATCAGCCTGCACATTCACGCAGATGTGCAGTCTGATTTGACATAGCAAAAAGTATGAGCTCCTTCATTGCGGCTCATAAGATAAATAGGGTATACAGTCAACTCTCATTATCTCGGTACAAGGGATCTCTGAAATATTTCATGATTTCCGTTTCTTTACATATCAGATTTGCAGAATTGAGGCAAAAATAAATCAAACAAGCACATTCACAAATGAATATGTAATATGACTCCTGAAGTTAGAGATATATTGAAAATATTGTGGAAAAGAGGAGAAATTGCCATTGTTAGATTTCCATGTTAAAACAGGGACCAAATTTTCACTTCAAGATAAGTGGTTATTCGAGATAAGCAAAGTCAGATAACAAGAGTTAACCTTAACTTGACACTGATTTGTCTTTGAGCAAGACCTACCCCAGTATTGTATAGGGAAAAACGTCGCTAGGTTGTTGTCTATTGAAATTCATTTCACCTCCAGCTTACATAGAATTCAGTACTAAGATCTGTCTACAGTGTAACCTGTTTAGCCCATAATAAATATTAGAACAAAAAACAACAACAACAAAACACAAGATGGCACACAGTGCACAACATAAAAGAAATTGCAAGATGCCAACTGATCTGGATCTACACTGTTTGCAAAGGCAGGGCATATCCAGGTTCAGCAAGACCAGTGTTAAGTTAATAAAACATTGTATGATATAATTTTGTTTGTCAGATTGAGACAAATGGGAGGTTGCTGTATGTAATGATGGATAACAGCCTGGAAACTTACACTGCCAGATGTCAGATAATGGCTCTACATAACTCACAGAACTTTGATAATGTTAACAAGGTATTCTTATTAGTGCCTTTTCATAGCTCTCAAACCTTTGATGATATTAACAAGGCATTCTTATTAACTCTTAAAGTGCCAACCATAACTGAAACAAATTGCATTTTGATTTATTTATTATTTTTCAGAGAAAATATGTTGAAATTTGATGTGAATTGCTTGGCAGACAATCTCACATGAAATGTCAAGAATCATTTTCTCTGAAAAATAAAAAAAAAGATAATACAAATTTTGTCTGGGGGTGTAACGATAATCAGTATATTGATGCATCATGATAGTGACTGTCATGACAGTGCTATCATGATAGTGTTTTCAACTGTCTATTACTATTGCCGATAGTCTCTATAACTATCTATGGTTTTTACAGTTTTTGTCCCTGTAAATTTTCTCCTTCTGTAATATTACATATCCATTCAGAAGCTTTTTTCATCTAAACTACTAAAGTATGAAAACAACAAGACCTATCACCTGACAGGATAGCTTGCCTGAACTTGCGCTTTTCAATCAAATAAAAAAAATTAAGACTGACCTTAAAATCCAGAGGGGGGAGTGATGGGGGGTCGAAGGGGGGAGGGCGCAGTTAGGGTGAGAAGATATTGTATTGGATAATTTTTGGATGAAGAACATCTTCCATAACTATCTTTATACCAAATATAAACTAAATGAATAATATGATTTGAAAACTAGCTGAGAAAATAGAAGATCTTAAAGACTTCGAGGTGAAACGTTAACATAAAATTCCTAAGTCCGTAACCTTGACCTCAGGGTCATAGGGTGGGGATAGTGCTGAAAAAATTTTGAACCAATATTTTTAATTATGCCAAATATAAAGTAAATCAATGCAAGGATTAGAAAAATTAAGAGATCTTAAAAATTTTGACACAAAATTTAACATAAATTTCTAAGTCCGTGACCCTGACCTCTAGGTCATAAGCAGAGGTGGGGATAATGCAGAATAAAATTTTTAACCAATATCTATAATCATGCCAATTATAAAGTAAATCCTTGCAAAGATTTAGAAAAATTAAGAGATCTTAAAAAACTTTGATGCAAAACTTTAACATAAATTTCTATGTCCTTGACCTCTAGGTCAAAGGCAATGGTAGGGATAATTCCAATTAAAATTTTGGAGCAATATCTATAATCATGCCAAATTTAAAGTAAATCCAAGAATCTAGAAATTAAGAGATATAAAAAACTTTGACATAAAACTTTAACATAAATTTCTAAGTCCATGACCTTGACCTCTAAGCAGGGGTGGGGATAATGCTGACTAAAATTATTGACCAATATCTATAATCATGCTTAATATAAAAAAATCCATTCAAGGATTTAGAAATTAAGAGATCTTAAAAACTTTGACACAAAACTTAACATAAAATTTCTAAGTCTGTCACCTTGACCTCTAGGTCATGGGCAGGGGTGTGGATAATACTCAATAAAATTTTGGACCAACATCTATAATCATACGAAATATAAACAAACTCCAACTGAGGATTTAGAAAATATAAGGTCTACAAAACTTTGATGTAAAACTTTAACATTTTTGTTAATGCTGACACTGCTGTCAATGCCGACACCAATGCTGATGTCGGGGGTAGTGCAATGGCTCTTCCTGTACTTTCCTACATACAAGCTAAAAAGGACTTCTCCATTGCAGAAATGTTTGTTAAATGGTGGCAAAGCTGATATGTAAGAGGGCCATAATGTTTGGTAACGTTACAGGTAGTCAGGTCTTTATAAAATCAAATAAATTCATCAAAATACTGTGTGATTTGGAGATGGTGATAGTATCTGTGATGCATTGTGATATTAGATCCTTGATAATAATAGAATTGTGATAGGGTTTCTGTGATAGTGACAGTTGCGTGAAAGTCATAATTTGGCATGCCAGCCTTGATGACTTAGTTTGATGCACGTTCGACAGGTGATCAGGAGGATGTGACCCCATCCGGGTCAGGCAACATTTTTTCATGGAGATTGATCATGAAATATTTTCTACAGTTAATCTGTATGTAACGAAGATTGTTATATGATGGCAATTCTAGAAAACATACTTTCAAACATGTGCACCCAGCAAAGATTCAAATCAGCCTGTGCATTTATGCAGTCAGATCAGAATCTTTCCTGGGCACATTTGGATAGCCAAGGATGCAATCTTCTTCATGAGGACAATGAAGAGTGATCAGACTGTGTGGATGCTCAGGTTGATTTGTGCCTTCGTTGGGCACACATGTCAGAAGTATGATTTCTCATGTTGTAACGAATATTTACAGCATATTATTGCGTAAAAAGCAGTGTCACACGTTATTAACAGCCGTGCATTAACCGGCGAAAAGCCGTGTATTAACAAGTCAATTCACGCGCTGTTAATACATGGCTTCGCAACTTTCAATATGCTCGTACTGGGGCCACAGAATTGCTGTTGTCATGAGATGTGTACTGCCCTGCCCAAGAATGAGCATAGTCCGTGGAAATAGCGTTCACATGACATAGGTGAAAAGGCGAAACAAAATAATGCAAGAAATCACGCAAAAAGTAGCAAATGTTTTTAGTTTTTATGCAATAATAGCGATCGAACATGATTTTTCAATGCATTAACATTTGCCAGGTCACTTGGGAGGTGTTGAAAACCGCGGCCTCTGGCCTCGGTTTTCAACACCTCCCACGCCACCTGGCGAATGTTAATGCATGAAAAACCATGTTTGACCCATGTATTCTGTAACATGAGAGTAAAGGTTTTCTGTGTGTAGCAAATATTATCATATATTTCAGGCTTGCCCCTCTCCAGACTTGGATACATGTATGTGTGGAGTTCAGCAGTTTCCTGGAGCAAAACAGATTGTCCTCTCAGGCAGCCATATTATCCTCTTAACAAAGTTGACTGATCAGGACAGGTATAACATGCCTACTAATCTCCTCTGTTGTAACAAGCAGAGCCCATAGTTCCAGAAAGGACAGGTACAGTCAAACCTGTCCTAAAGGCCACCTGTATTAAGCAATCACCTGCCTTTAAAGGCCACTATATGAGATCCTAGTAAAGGCAAAGAAGTTAAAATCTACCTGTATTAAGCAAGCACCTGTTTTAAGCAACCAATTTTTGGCTTTCCCATAGGTGCTTGCTTAACACAGGTTTGACTGTATAACATGCCTACTAATCTCCTCTAACATAACATGCATAATCATAGCCCCAGGAAAGAGACATCCAGATTTTTTTTCACTTATTTCTCCACAAAAGAATATGTTGTGGGACTTCATTAGAAGCGCTTCGGCGAGGTGCTTCTAATCCGTACCCACAACATATGTTTTTGTGGGAAAACTAGAAAAGTGTCAATAATTGTTGTTTGAAAATTGGGCCTTATCTGAAGCTATGAACGAATGTAATCATTTATTTTCATGTTGAAAAGGAGTAATTATCAGGAGGTCAAGTTTGCCTCAGGATGGTGTAAGGGAGGTAATCTTAGAGAGTTTAACTGTTAGCAGAAGGCAGACAGATCTGTTAGGCAATAGCTTAGGGAAAGTGTATTGGAAACTCTTCAGTTGTCAGATGCAGTTATGAGCCATGCATTTGGTACACGCAGTTTGGCTGCATCATCCAAAATCATTGGACACCTATACATTTGAACATATATACTGAATTCGACCTAGTTACCGCACATGCCCATGTAAGTGCACGGTCAAGCAATTCTGTAGTTTTCAAATTACAGCCAGTGTACTATTTTGTCTACTTCTTTATAAAGGTAAATGCTGTGGTTACCCATTTGAATTGCATCAACTTTTCCCCAACTTAAATCTTGCTAACCATTCCCCTGGGGTCCAAATTGGCAATGCCCCGGGGGTCATTAGATCCCACAGCCTTCTAAAGGGAAAAACTTTTAAAAATCTTCTTGTCTGAAACACAGCTAATATATTTAGTATGTATCAAGGTTTAGTGATCTCCTGCATAAATCCTGCCAGTCAAGCCCCTGGGGTCTAAATTGGCCATGCCCCGGGGACCATAAGCTCCCATAGACTTATAATTGGTAAAATTTAAAAAATCTTCTTGTCTGAAACCATGAGGCCCGCAGCTGGTATATTTAGTATATAACAATGTTCAGTAGTCTCCTACATAAATCCTGCCAATGAAGCCCTTGGGGTCCAACTGGCCACACCCCATGGGGTAATATGTTAATGTAGAGCTGTATAGCTAAAGAATCTTTAAAAGTCTTCTTCTCTAAAACCATAAGGCCCAGAGCCAACAGATTTAGTATGTAGCAATGTTAAGTTGTCTATTACATAAATCCTGCCAACCATGACCCTGGGGTCTATTGGGTTTTGCCCCTGGAGTCATTTGCTCTTATAAACTTATAATGGGAAAAACCATTAGGTACACATCTTGTATATTTAGTATGTAGCAATGTTTAGTGGTCCCCTACATAAATCCTGCCAATACATAAATCCTGCCAATCAAGCCCATGGGGTCCAAACAGGCCACACCCAGGGGCTCATACGTTTATATAGAGCTATATAGCTAAAGAGTCTTCAAAAATCTTTTCCGAAATCTTAAGACCCAGAGCCAGCAAATAAAGTATGTAACAATGTTAAGTGGTCACCTTCATAAACCATGCCAACCATGCCCCTGGCCTACATAGATCCTTCCAACCATGCCCCTGGGGTCAGAATTGGCCATACCTCAGGGGTCATTAGCTCCCATAGACTTATAATTGGAAAAAAAATTAAAAAAATATTTTTCTCTAAAACCATGAGACCTACTACTTATATATTTAGTATGTAGCAATGTTTAGTGGTCTCCTACATAAATCCCACTAACCATGACCCTAGAATCCATATTGGCCATGCTTTGTGGGTCATATATTATATAGAACTATATAGCTGAAAACTTAAAGAAAAAATTCTCTGAAACCATTCGGCCCTCACCTGGGTCACTTATAACCTATATTTCATGGTCCAGTGACTTTCCTAAGTTCTCAGTAATTTTTAGTCCTACAGCAATGATACTTGGCACATGTAGACATCTTGGCATTGCTTCTTGAATGCAGTCATCTCTATCTGACCTTGACCTATATTCCACTGACTGTTAAGTTTTTGCATTAGGTCAGTTTCTCAGTGATTATTGGTCTTACAGCCAGTGATAGCACATGCATACATCTTAGCATGACCTCTTGACTGCAGTCATTTATATTTGACCTTGATCTATATTTCATGGTCCATTAGGCATGCTAAATTGTCTTACTTGTTAATATAATCATCATGAATCTTGATCAGAATGTTTGCCTTGATCATTTATGGGTCAGGTTCTCTAAGTGCTATGATACTTAGGTGGGCGTTACAGGGCCATCTTGGCCCTCTTATTTAAAACGTACCCTTGGTATAGGTAGGTATATATAAAACACAAGTTTTCATGGTAGTTTTGAAAAACCTGATTGCACAGTGCAGTAATTAGGTATTCTAAAAATTCGATAGATCCATTTGACTACCTGATATTGTCAAAACACCTGGCTGAATGGCAAACTCTGTAGACCCTGATTAAACTGCACCTTAAAAGGGGTTTTATGTATCCTTACTGCTGATAAGTACCAGCCATGAAATTCTTGATATGTATTGGTAAGTTGCAGGTGAGTTTCTGAAGATCAGTGGTTCTCTTTTGGAACTCCCTATTCAAACTGGCCAATCATCAAATTAATAATTACATATATGTACCGTAAAACTCCACTTGTAAAGCAAATTGTTTGTAAGATGGGGCTGTTTTTTACCCTTCCAAGGCAGGATTTTTCTTTTACTTAAATATGAGATGGGCTAAAATAATCACCGATCCCTGAGAGACATTCCCTGCTGTTCAGAAACTCATAAAGTACATTAAGACATCTGCAATGATTAATCAATTTTGCATGCATTCTAAACCACTCACATGCATGCATAAACGTCATCCATTTCTCCTGTTTGCAAATCCTGCAAAATACCCTCCTCCCTACAGGTAGAGATATGTGTATCATTAAAACATTTTTTGCCGAATGGATTCGTACTGATATCTGTATTATTAACCCCTTTATGCCGAATGGATTCTTCTACCTTCACTCTTTGGGCTGGTCCATTTCCAATATAAGGGGTGACTGGTTAGCTTTATTATTATCATGTTTTGTAGAAATTTCTGGATTTAATGTAAACAGACTAGACCCTGATCAGACGCCGCATTCTGCGGCCTCTGACGGGGCTCTACACTGTTTGCCTATGCCCCTTTTATGGGATGCCAGGTATAAATAGTTTAATAAACATCTAATACTAGAACACTTTTTGTGTATGTATATTTGTCTACAAATCTTCCAAAACAGGACAAAAATCATTCCTCTTTCCAAACATTATAGTTCTGACTACAAAGGACATTTCCCACATAAATGATTTTATACACATACAGATCCTTTATATAGCAAAATCCTGGCAATGGTGGATACCTCCTGTATTACAGGAACTGCCTTTAATACTTACCACACTATGGGCAGATTCAGCAGATGACAAACTGATGATATTTTTTTCTTATTTTTCCTTGAAAATAAGCTCTGACACTTATGCAGGTTGTCTCCTAAGAAAACAATTTGGATGAAGTGTCAAATTCTTTTTTCTTGGAAAATAAGAAAAATACTTCAAAATGTCGTCTGCTGAATTTTTTTAACCTAGCATGCAAACTGTTAATGAGTGTTTTTCATATCTCCTGATAAGGCACTTTTTTGAATGGAAAAGTGTTGGTATTTTTCTTGTTTCTCCATGAAAACCTATGTTGTGGGTACTCATTAGAAGCACCTCAGTGAGGTGCTTCTAATGAATACCACAACATATGTTTTCATGGAGAAAAAAGAAAACTATTATATGGAAACTTCCTTTTATCTAGAGCTATAGTTTTTGTTGTTGATCTGTCTGCAGGTGCTCTTATTAAATGTTATATGACTTATTTTTATTTTACAGCGGCCTAGTGTGGAATGTATATGCCATTGAAGAATCCAGTGCAGCAGATCTCTACAGAGACATGGTAAATAATAGAGTTATTCGGCGCTTAATGCCTGGTTGGCAACGTTCTTTCATGGAGATTGATCATGAAATACAGCCGAACCTCGTTATCTCGAACTCGCTTATTTCGAATTACCACTTATCTCGAAGTGAAAATCTAGTCCCTGTATTAACATGAAACTATGACAACAGGTAACAAAATAATGTGGAAAAGAGGAAGGAGCAATTTCTCCGCTTTTTCACATTATTTTATATATATATTTCTAACTTAAGGAGTCAAATTACATATTCATTTGTTAAATGTGGTTGTTCAATTTATTGTTTTCCTTACTCTCTCAACTCTGATATGTCGAGGTACGGATATCTCGAAGTGTTTCAGTGAGTCCCTTGGAATTCAAGATAACGACAGTCGACTGTATTATCTACCGTCAATCTCTCCCTTCAGCTGATTAAAGAAGGGCAGTTGTCAGTTTCTGGTGAAAGAATGTGCACAATACTGGTTAACCACTGAAAGGATTAAGCCTGCCCAGTAAAAGTGTGGTTAGGTAAACTGACCAACGCAATCCATTGGGATGATTGGGCCATAAAACCTCAATGCAAACAAATTTTTAGTATAGGTGCTGAATTCAAATTCTGGTAAATGTTTGGTATGAAGTTGTTTATTTATAAGGCATTGAAAAGTAATTATGACTGTTATTTAAGGTGAATTATTGCATTAAAAGCAGTGTCGCACATTATTAACAGCCGTGCATTAACTGGCGAAAAGCCATGTATTAACAAGGCAATTCACACGCTGTTAATGCTTTCTTTCTTTTGTTAATACTTTCACGAGACATCGGTGAAAAACCAAAACAAAATAGTACAAATGTAGCAAATGTTTCCGATTTTTATGCAATAACAGCAATCGAACTTGGTTTTTCAATGCATCGGTTTCCAACACCTCCCTCAGGACCTGACAAATGTTAATGCATGATAAACCATGTTCAATCCCTATATTGATACTCTTAGTGGAGTTTAGACAACTTATGTACTTTTCTGTTTGCTTTCTTGCATATCAAGCCAAAAAAAATCTTTCCTTTTAGAGTAAGTCACTTTTCAGAAGGGGAAAAATCATTTTGACAGGGTTACCCCATTAAAGTGTATTGATTCCCCTTTTGTTTTATTCTGCTGAATTGCAACAGTCAGTCAAACCTTTGATATCATGTGCGCTGCCTTTAATCCTTTACCTGCTACATTTAAATATAGCAGAATAAATCGGTAAATATTTATTGTTTCAGAAAATAGAACTTCTGCTAATAAGAGGATTCACATGAAATCTCAAGTATTATTATCTGAGAAAATATGCAAGAATATTGCAATGTGTATAGACATAGAAACTTAAAGATACTTGTCATTTGCACAAACCAAGTGGTAACTTTTCACATGTACTTGCTCATATGACCCAGAAACAGTAACTCGGATATAAAATAAAATGAGAAGAAAAACTCATAGCAGATTGTGCGGACCAACAGTCAGAAATGTCGTCACTGTTTAGCAATGAGAAAATATTTGTGTCCAAACAGTCAACCAGATAGTTTGTCTTTCAGATTTCATTTGGAACAAGGCATCAGTTTAATTCAGCAGATACATACCATCATTTACTGATGGAAGGTCACATGGTCCTGAGATCTGCTCTAATTGGTCAGAATTTAAAGGAAGGGGAGGAGTCTGATATTAATTACCTAATGTCAGAATCATCTGCTTTGCTTGGAGACTATTATGCTTTGTAAGTAAATCCATGGTTGTGATTGGAAGGTCGGTCTGTATATATGCAAACCAGGGCACAGTTGTTCAAAGCTAACGACGTCGTTAGTTAATGATTCGTTAAAATTTACATCGAGTGATACGCAAATATGCTGAAATTTTTTGCTGAAAAAATGTGAGTAGCTTTTGCAGTGCAAAAGCTACTCACATTTTTTCAGCAAAAAATATCAGAATATTGTATATTGAATCCGCTAAAACAGTTAACGAAATGACCTGTAATGAGCTCGTTAAGCTAAGGACGCTTTGAACAACTGGGCCCAGGATCATAGCTCAAGATAGGTGGAGTATCCAGATAAATACAGTGAACCCTCGTTACAATGATAGCATTTGTTCCAAAAGGGATTGCCGTTTAAATGAATTTGCTGTTGTAAAGACTCCTTTAACACCGTAGAATGATATGAAAGAAAGGACTTCTTTTATTCTTATTTCCTTATAGAGCACATGTTTTGGGTATTTGTTAGAATTGCCTCACAGAGGCAATTCTAACAAATATCCAAAATGTATGTTTGGTGAAGTATTAAAAACAATATTCTTGTGTAATTTCTGATTAACTGTCACCTTTATAGTGAAGGTTTCTTGCCAGTCAAATCGTCATTATAACGAATATTGTTGTTATATTGAGTGTCGATATAAAGAAGGTTGACTATATTTTCAACACACTTATGTCCTACAATATGAATACCTAATTTGAGTACCTAATGATATGCCTAAACATGCTGGCAGAATGGCAGACAGTACAGTAGCAGATAAATTCCTCCTTCAGGAATAGTTTGATCTGGCCGTACATTGTTCATTAAGGCATGCTTCCAAATATTCAGCATAAATATGGTATACCCAATTTTTAATACTTGAAATTTTTTATTCGGTAATTAGACTTTATGGAATGTTTCACCAAACAAAATATATTCCTATTTATGACATATGGGTGCAAACAAGGATTATTAGTGCCTTAACCATAGCAACAGATAAGGCGCTTTATTCATCCGAAAAATGCTTATATCTTTCTTATTTGTCCACAAAAACATATGTTGTAGTTACTCATTAGAAGCGCTTCATTGAGGCACTTCTAATGAGTACCCACATCATATGTTTTTGAAGAGAAATAAGAAAAATATAATGTGGAAACCCCCTCTTATCTGTAGCTATGCTTAACAGTTTGAACTATCCACAGTCGAAACTCAATAACTGTAACCCGGATGGCTCATTTACCATGGATCATTTGAACTTGTTTTGAGTCCCTACAAAATTCTTCCGATAGCTCCAGAAAACAAATATTTAAGGAAATTTTCTTATTATTTCATTGTATGATATTGTATGTTCTGCCTACCCATTAGAATTGCTTCATCAAGGTGATTCTAATGAGTACACTCACCATCACATTATTTTATAGAATATTGAAAAGACATCAATATATTATTCCCATTTAACCCTCAGTGGCTCAAACTACCCATATATAGAAGAAATTTCCATGGTCCCAAAGATGTTTGAACCATTGAGGTTCAACTATATCAAGTCTCAGATTGAGAAAAAAATAAGAATCAGTCATTTATCATTTAAGGAATATTGTTTCATTTGGAAAGAGGATTGAAAAACAAAGTGTCAACTTCTTTGTTATGAAGAAAATAATAACAATAATAATAATAAAAAACAGTACTTGTGCAGTTTGCTATTTTCACAAAACAATTTTGTCAACCATTAACCCTTCTCTTTCTGAACACGACATGCCCTGTCTTAGCAAACAGTGTAAATCCAGATCAGTTGGCTTCTTCAGAAGCCAACTGATCTGGATCTGCACTGTTTGCATGAAGTATGTGAATCTATAGCAACAATCCAGATCAAGTAATCTGATTGGCTGAAAATTAGAAGTGGGCGTGGTATCTTAATTTATTCAGCAAGACAAGGGTTAAAGTGTACCCTTTCACCTTAATTTGTATCACCCTGCATATTTGTTTTGTTTGGTTTACAGCCTCGGTGGCTCAGTCCGATGCATGTCTGACTGGTGATCAGGTCACGTGTTCAATCCCTTCTGGGCTCGACAACATTCTTTCTTGGAAATTCATCGTGAATTATTTTCTACAGTCATACCTTCCGCTGATTCAAGATGGGCAGTTGTCAATTTCTGACGAAAGAATGTGAACACGTACTTGTTACCCACTTAGACAAAGTCAGCCGAGGAAAACTGTGCTTAGGTAAACTAACTGGCTCTACATGACCTTGTTAGTGTTGACGTGGCCATAAAACTCCAACAAACAAATCCTGTGGTTTCTTACTGTCTGTTGCATTTGTTATCTTTAATGTCTATTGCATTTGTTATCCTTACTGTCTGTTGCATTTGATATCCATATTTCAGACCTAATTGCATTGATTGGATGCTGTGTTTGCCCTATTACCAGATGTCTGGACTCTCTATTGTTGATGTTGTGAGGCAAGCTGTCCAGTATAAACAACATTCAAAACAGGTAGGAAGACCAGGGCCCAGTTGTTCAAAGCTAACGACATCGTTAGTTAACGATTCGTTAAAATTTAAATCAAGTGATACGCTAATATGCTGAAATTTTTTGCTGAAAAAAATGTGAGTAGCTTTTGCAGTGCAAAAGCTACTCACATTTTTTCAGCAAAAAATATCAGAATATTGTATATTGAATCCGCTAAAACAGTTAACGAAATTACCCTTAACAAGCTTGTTAAGCTAATGACGCTTTGAACAACTGGGCCCAGCTCAACAGTAGAGACAATAGTTGACTACTTGCACAGTGAACTGTCATTACAATGACAGCATTTGTTCCCAAAGATGTTGCCATTAAAGTGATATTGCTGTTGTACAGAATACTTAATGAGCAGATTGATATGTAAGAAAGGTCTTGTTCTGTTCTTACAAAAACTCCAGATCAAAATAAAAAGTCAAAACTGTTGAGACAGGCAGTTTAATATGAAGAAAACACACTCAACAGCTAAGAAGCATGAATATAATCAACAGCAGCCAAAATAGTGCTGCCAAGAGAACTTCTAGACATATACTTATTTCCAGAAAGCATTTTCTTAAGCCGTGGAAATAAAAAGAAGTCACAGGGACTGAGGTCAGGTGAATAAGGTGGATGGTTTAAAACTTTCTTCTTTTCAGAAGCCAAAAAAGACTTAACAACCTCACTCTTATGAGAGGAGGCGTTGTCATTTAAAAGGTGGACTCCTGACCATCCTTTGCTTGGTCTTTTCTTATTGTAAAACTCCTTCACTTTCTTCAGTACAGAATTCTTGTAGAATCGGCCAGTGACTGTATGACCAGATGGACAAGGCACTTGAATGACTGGCCCACTTGAATTAAAGAAAATTGTGTACAATGTCTTCTTCGAACTTATGGTTCTCTTGGCAATACATGGGCGTTTTTGATCTTTTTGCTTCCATTGCTTATTATCAGTCCTTCTTTGTGGCTCAAACATGTGCACCCAGGTTTCATCACCTGTTAGCAAGTTAGAAATAACCCGACTATTACAGCCTGTGTATGTTTTCAAAAGTTCGCAGGCACATTTAAGGCATTGTGTCTTTTGCTCCTCAGTGAGCAGTTGAGGTACCCACTTAGCGCAAACCTTTCTCAGGTCCAATTGTTTGCACACTGCCTTCTGATATGCCAGTACAACTAGCTATATCTTTGACAGACAATCGCGCATCCTGTTCGACCACAATCTTTACAGCAGCGATGTTAGCCTTGGTAACAGAGGTTTTAGGCCTTCCAGGACGGGTATCATCTTCAACAGAAAATTTCCCAGCTTTAAAAGCTTTAACCCACCTAAAAACTGTGCACATTGAAATGGTCTGAGGTCCATATATACCACACAATTCATTAAATATCTGCTTTGAATCTATATTAAGCCTAATGCAGCATTTAATATAGCTACGAATTTCAGTCTTCTGGTCCATGTTCCATTGTAACAAGTAAATTGGTCAGTGTATATGACTGCATCTGTTTCAATTTGAAATAACTCGGTCAGTTGGAAAGCAATTTGCACGAAATAAACAGGTATTGTTAGCTATTTAACACACCTTTTAAGTGCAGTGAAGCATTTTAAAATATACCTGAGATAAAACAAAGGAAGCCTATTAGTGGCAGAACTTTTTGCATGACCCTCATACATTGACATTTGACCATTTTTATGGTGAGGTCAAGTTTGCTTCTCAATGCATTTGTATGGACCCATACATTTGTATGAGAAAAATGTTGAGAATTTCAAACAGCTTCTCCTCTGAAGCCTCTGAGCCAATGTTGCATAAATTTCAAATGTAGCCTCCTTGGGGCAGGGGAATGAAAGTTTGTTAAAATAGTCGTGGTCCAATTACCAAGATGGCTGCCCCACCCATATATGATAAAAACCTTTGAAAATCTTCTTCTCCAGAACTAAATAAGCCCTGGGGCCTAAGGTTTCCACAAATTATCGGGGAAGGGAGGTCTACCAAAATTGCTAAAATGATGGTCCTTTGACGTTTACCGTTTTTTACGGCAAGGTCAGATTTGTTTTCCTTGCATTTGTATGGGCCCTATACACTTATATTGGAAAAATGTTGAGAATTCATATTTTGGACATCTCCTCTAAAGACTCTGATCCAGCTGAGTTGAAACTTGATGAAGAGCATCGGGGCACCTAGTAGACACAAAATAGCTAAAACTGATGAGCCAATCGAAAATCCAAGATGGCCGCCACAGCCGCCATCTTGAAAATCAATTTTTGACATCTGTTACCAAACCTTTGGTGGATTTTAGCTGAAACTTGCTCTGTAGCAACAGGACAACTACAGATTGAAATGAGCTTTAATCGTTTCAATCGGAAATCCAAGATGGTGGCCACAGCTGCCATATTGAAAAGTTGAAACTTACAATGTAGTAACAGGTTGACATGTAGATGAAAAATAGCTAAAATCTTGCCAATTGGAAATCCAAAATGGCCCCCATAGCCACCATCTTGAAAACCAATTTTTGATTTCTCCACCCAAACTGTTGGGCAATTTGAGTTGAAACACACTGTAGCAACAGGATGACCTCTAGATCAAAAATATCTATGTTATAAAAAGAATGACCCTCGAGAGCAATGAACACACACACAAAGACAAAAATAGCTTTCAATAATATATGATTGAAGTAGCAAAAGCTTTAAGTTACAATCAAAATTTTATTCTGCGAGGTTTATCTTCCTTTGCCCCTATGTTGTATGCATGTATAAAATCATGATATTGTTAAACATTTTCAGTTGGCCAGTTTCCACCAAGTTTCATGTCGATCCTACTGTTGAAACAGGATTGAGTTTGTTAAAATGGTCACACTCCATTGACTGTCATACCCATATATGGTAAAATAATGATAATAATAAAAAAAACATCACAGTCTTCTTCAAAACCAAGACCTGCTTAACTGATGATCCTTTCATTAGTTACAATGACAGGATAGGTAAATTGTTGCATAACATCTGCATATCGGCAGTGGCTATTCCACTCAGGTGAGTGAGCTGTGGCCTATGGGCCTCTTGTTATAATAGAGTTGCCCTGATGTCAAATTATGATGACTTTCTTCATTTTGAAAAAAGTTTTTGAAAAACTCGAAAAATTCAAAGTTTTTGCCCACGGCGTCCCTGTCGACATTTTTTGCTCATTTCACACTTTCATTTTAAAAAACTTTCCAAAAAAATCCCCCCAAAATTGAAGTTTTCGCCCACCGTGGACCTTAGAAAAAAATCACATTTTAGCAAATTTCACGCTTTTGCATATTTTGCATCCAAATCAATGAATTTTTACATGTTCGGTATCCTGATGTCAAATAGTCATGATTTTCTTCATGTTCGAAGGCCTTCCAAAAAATCCAAAAAATTGATTTTCTCCCACTGCGGACCTTAGAAAAAAATCACATTTTATTGAATTCACACTTTTGCATATTTTGCATCCAAATCAGTGAATTTTGATATTTTGACCTTCTGGATTAAGACATGGGCCATTTTTCTGTGGAAGGTTCAAGTATAGAAGAGAATAGGATACTATCCATAGGTTATGTTATATTTGTTAAAATATGTTTTCCTATAAAAACTTCATATTTACCAATCTTATTTTTGCATGTTTATTACAGTTAGATGGATCCTCAGAATGTTATGGCAAAGGGCTTGTGCAATATGTGAAGTATGTCTTATTCCATGGAGATGAACCTTTGGAATTCAAGCAAGTGAGTTGTTAATCCAAAGAATGCTTGTAGGCTTATTCAGATAAGAATGTTTACTTACTGTGACAGATCATATGGCAAAGGCTAACCATGTCATCGATTGGGAGGGGCCAAAAGTTGTTGACATGGAGAATAATTAGAGATTCAGACTAGTCAAAGAAGTAATCAGGATCAATCAGTCTCCAAACATCATGAACCGGAACCAGGGGGCATACAACTTTAGCAACATCCATAGGCCTTTGGTTGCCATCAGTAACCAGTCTAGCAGTAATAAGTCTAAGTCCCATGACATCACGGGGTCAGTGTCACAGTCTGATGATGGTTCTCAAAGAAAACTGAAACTGTCACAGTAAGTAAAAATTCTTATTTGGATAAGCCTAATTGGATTAATATCATATTCTATCCTGATGAAACTATTCAGTGAAACAAGTCCGTTGGCTTGAAATTGGCTCCTCCACAGAGCATGTTCGTTCATCTGTCATTACTGACAATGATCAATCCTAATCAGATGTGTGAAGTGTTGTTGTTTGTGTGATCTAAGATGGCTGATGAGACCAGTCTTAGCGCTAAACTGCCTATTGCAGATAGATCTAGAGAAGTCTGAGGAAGAAAGCTCTGTTGGTAATGCCTTAGCTCTGGCTTTCCACTGCGCATGTTTCTGCTCGGCTTTGCTGATTCTTTTTGCTTTGTATTCACCAGCACCCCTTCCTGTGAGGCCTCACCATTCGCTTTACCTGTGCAGTCAGTTTCCAAGACTCTGTTGGTATGTTGAAGTCTTTAAGGGAGGCTTTAAAGTCGAAAAGCTTCCCATCAAAAAGCTTCCCATGAAGCCAGCCTCGGTGGCTCAGTTGGATGCGCCGTACGACTGGAGACCAGGAGGTTGCGGGCTCAACCCCTGCCAAGGTTGGCAACATTCTTTCGTGGAGATTGATCAGGAAATATTTTCTACAGTCATTCTCTCCCTTCTGCTGAATCAAGAAGGGCAGTTGTCAGTTCTTGGCGAAAGAATGTGCACAATACTGTTTAACTGCTAAGAGGACTAAGCCTGCCCAGTTAACGTGTGGTTAGGTAAACTGACCACGCTTGACATGTTCCCATTGGGTTGACTGGGCCATAAAACCTCAACACAAACAAACAAACTTCAAAGCGATACCTAATATGTGTACCGTTGTGACCATCCTGGAAAGCATCTGTGAGCATGGCAGAAAACATCATGTTGAACTGTGTTGAAGCTAGTACACAGCCTTGCTTAACTAAATTTGTCACACGGAATGGATCAGAAAATTTTCCCTTGCAAGCATACCATCGTGGAACTGCCGCACTATTGCTATGAATTTGGCAGGACAGCCAAACTTTGCCATAATTTTCATAAGTCCCTGACATTGAATGTGTCAAATGCTTTGGTAAGGTCGATAAAGGTCATGTAGATATGGAACGCCTTTACTGCCTCCTGGTGACTGCCTTCCTGCTATTGTGTCAACTCTTCGTTATATCTTGTGCTTTCATCATTATATCCTGTGCTTTAACAATTATATTGGATGCAGTTGATATTATGTTATGTATACGTATAATTATATCATAGGCAAATGTCATTGTATCCTGTGATTTGATCATTATATTTGATGCAGTTGATATTATATTACGTACACAAACCATTATATCATAGGCAAATACCATTGTATCCTGTGCTGTGATCATTATATTGGATGCAGTTGATATTATGTTATGTATACATACCATTATATCCTAGGCAAACGTCATTGTATCCTGTGCTTTGATCATTATATTGGATGCAATTGATATTATGTTATGTATACATACCATTATATCATAGGCAAACGTCATTGTATCCTGTGCTTTGATCATTATATTGGATGCAGTTGATATTATGCTATGTATACATACCATTATATCATAGGCAAACGTCATTGTATCCTGTGATTTGATCATTATATTGGATGCAGTTGATATTATGTTATGCATACATACCATTATATCATAGGCAAACGTCATTGTATCCTGTGCTTTGATCATTATATTGGATGCAGTTGATATTATGCTATGTATACATACCATTATATCATAGGCAAACGTCATTGTATCCTGTGATTTGATCATTATATTGGATGCAGTTGATATTATATTACGTATACAAACCATTATATCATAGGCAAATACCATTGTATCCTGTGCTGTGATCATTATATTGGATGCAGTTGATATTATGTTATGTATACATACCATTATATCATAGGCAAACGTCATTGTATCCTGTGCTTTGATCATTATATTGGATGCAATTGATATTATGTTATGTATACATACCATTATATCATAGGCAAACGTCATTGTATCCTGTGCTTTGATCATTATATTGGATGCAGTTGATATTATGCTATGTATACATACCATTATATCATAGGCAAACGTCATTGTATCCTGTGATTTGATCATTATATTGGATGCAGTTGATATTATGTTATGCATACATACCATTAAATCATAGGCAAACGTCATTGTATCCTGTGATTTGATCATTATATTGGATGCAGTTGATATTATATTACATATATAAACCATTATATCATAGACAAACGTCATTGTACCCTGTGCTTTGATCATTATATTGGATGCAATTGATATTATGTTATGTATACATACCATTATATCATAGGCAAACGTCATTGTATCCTGGGCTTTGATCATTATATTGGATGCAGTTGATATTATGTTATGCATACATACCATTATATCATAGGCAAACGTCATTGTATCCTGTGATTTGATCATTATATTGGATGCAATTGATATTATGTTATGTATATGTACCATTATATCATAGGCAAACTTCATTGTATCCTGTGCTTTGATCATTATATTGGTTGCAGTTGATATTATATTACGTATACCAACCATTATGTCATAGGCAACGGTCATTGTAATACGTTGAAATATAGTTGGATTTGAAAATTGGGTGGACGTTGAAATGACGACGTTGAATCAACGTTGATTATTTGACGCTGATTCAACGTCAGGCTTTAACATTTATTCAATGTTGATTGTCTGACGTTGAATCAACATCATATTATCTCCATTCAACCTTCAATCCCAATCATAATACAAAATTCATATGCCTAACTGATTCAGTTGAGAACGATATCTAGTAATTAGACGGATGTTGAGAAAACAAGAACTATTAAATGCAATAGTCAAGCATGTATTAGGAATACTTTGGCCCCTAGAATACTTTTACTATCCTAACTAAAACTTTTTTTTTTTTGTGGAATCTTATAACAAAATTGTTTCTGGGCTTTTTTTCTATTATTTCAGAAAGGGTATGCTAAATGCTACAGCAAGTTGTTCATCAGCTATGACCAAAACCAAGTGGCATATAAGAAGAGCTCTTCTTATAGGCCACTTGCCAAAACTACTTAGGACAAATGGACAGACAGACAATGCAAAATGCAATACACGACCATAAGTTCTCCTGAGAAGGCTCTTGTCTCTGACAAGAGCATCTCTATTTTGAATTTTAGCTGCATGTGTATTTCTCCCATAAAAAAGAAAACTATGTTGAACCAATTTACAGGGGTATTGATCTTGATGTTGCACACTATTTATTATTGAAAACAGCAAACTCCAAAGCTCAATTCAATATTTTCTTTCTTCATATACTGCGTACAATATATATACATTTAATATCAGATTCAGTTCTTTTCTTTTCTTCCACCTCCACCAGCCCTTTCTGGCGCATATTTCAGGAACTTTGACATACAGCTGATTGTCTTGGTTTCATCTCCACCATGGGATGCCATGACCACATCTGAAAGAAAGATAAATAAATAAGTAAATAAATAAATAAAAACAGACAAAAACTGAAAGTAAAAGATGAAGAATAAAAACTAAACAATGATTCAGACAGGATTGAATACATTTACAGTTGTGCTTAAGACTTAACGAGAGAGGAATGTTTAATTTCAAATTTGCCACTGTCTGGTTTGAGCCCTTCATATGATCCTGGCATGCTGGAAAAGGTATACACTAGATAAAATTGATAGGATTATACCATTTGTTTTTTTTTTTATTTCTTTTTCTTTTCTTTTTTTTTTATTTTCAGTCATGAATATTCATGTGCTCTTGCTTTTACCCACGAACAGCAGGGCGACCATTTCTTTGAAAACATTTATCCGGGCTGTAGGTATGGAACTTTTCTTAATGGGGAGACTTTGCAAATTCTCCCTTTAAGAACAGACCCTTATTACAATCAGATAGAAAAGTTTCCAGAAAGAGTTATCTCACTTCCATTTTGGTATCCAACACTGCATTTAATACAACAAAAACAAAAACAACTCAAAATTGCATAGCTCTAGTTAAGGCGTTTTTTTTTCACTCCAAAAGTAGTGATATTTTTCTTATTGTTCCACGAAAACATATGTTGTGGGTACTCATTTGAAGCGCCTTGCCGAGGCACTTCTAATGAGTACCCACAACATATGTTTTCGTGGAGAATTAAGAAAAATATAAACCTGATACCCACTCTTATCTAGGCCTATGAAATTGCCTAATATTTTCATGAGGTTGGTACAATTCAGGCTATAAGAAAAATTATTCCGGGCAGGTTTGTGGTGTGGCACATGTTACCCGCCCAACCCCCCCCCCCCCCCCCCCTCCCCCCCGCCACCCACCCCCCAGGAAAAAAAATTGGATTTGTGAAAATGGCAGTTCAATGGCAGCGACGGATCCAGAGGGAGGTCGGGGGCACATTTTCATGGAGAATTTCAGGAAAATTTAAGAAAAATGATCGAAATGAATCCCCTCATCAAAGTCGAACACCCTGGCCTTGGAAACCAAAGATCCTGGATCCGCCACTGACCCCAATGTCCCTGGTCTGACCTACGATAGGAACAAAGACGATTTTAGCAACTTTACCTGTAACAGTATCACCTGAAGAACTACTCAAAGCGTAAAAAAGGTCAAAGAGTACAATTACCTGTCGCTGTACGGTCGCGAACATTGGCTTCTTGGTCTGCCGGTTCTTGAAGCAATGCTTTTAATCGTAGTCTATCGCCCAGCGTCACAACACCTAATTTGGTTAGCTCCTTATCAAAGAGGCTCAGTACTTGACTTGGCTCAAGTTTTTCGTCTCTAAATTTATAATAAATTGCACTCAAACCCATTGAGCCAAGTGCTCTTTCAAGTTTGCCCGCCATATTTTGTCAAACTGCCGGTGTTACAGGTTAAAATTGCTCGCATGAAATGTCCGCCTATGATAAAACGTCAAAGTGGTAGAATAGAATGTAGCTTACACACGATATAAGACGCGACAGGCATACCGAACCGTCATATGAATGCAACAGAACAGAACAGAATAGCAGAATATAATGTCTGCGCTCGATATAATGGTATGGATGCATAGCATAATATTACGTTTGCCCAATATCATGATGAAATCACTGGATACGATGCTGTTTGTCCATGATATAAAGATATGAATAATTAACAAGTTATTAAATGTCAAATAAATGATGAAAGCACATGATATAATTTTGAAATCACGCAGAACAGTGAAGCTTGTGCATGATATACCAATATGTACGTTTGATATAATGATAAAATAACAGAATACATTGGTATTGTCCATGATAGACTGGTATGTATCCATAATTTAATATTGACAGCATCCAAAATAATGATGGAATCATAGGATACAGTGATGTTTTTCCATAAAATAGTGTCAAGTACACCCAACATAATGATGACATCACAGGATGCAAAGACGTTTGCCCATGCCAGAATACTATAGTACACAACATACTATCAACTGCATCCAATATAATGATGAAAACACAGGATAAAATTACCTTTGCCTATGATATAATGGTTTGTATACGTACTATAATATCAACTGCATCCAATATAATGATCAAAGCCCAGGATACAATGACGTTTGCCTATGATATAATGGTTTGTATACGTAATATATTATCAACTTCATCCAATATAATGATCAAATCACAGGATACAATGACGTTTGCCTATGATATAATGGTATGTATGCATAACATAATATCAACTGCATCCAATATAATGATCAAAGCACAGGATACAATGACGTTTGTCTATGATATAATGGTACGTATACATAGCATAATATCAACTGCATCCAATATAATGATCAAAGCACAGGATACAATGACGTTTGCCTATGAAATAATGGTATGTATACATATCAACTGCATCCAATATAATGATCAATCCACAGGATACAATGACGTTTGCCTATGATATAATGGTTTGTATACATAACATAATATCAACTGCATCCAATATAATGATCAAAGCCCAGGATACAATGACGTTTGCCTATGATATAATGGTATATATACATAACATAATATCAACTGCAACCAACATAATGACCAAAGCCCAGGATACAATGACGTTTGCCTATGATATAATGGTTTGTATACGTAATATAATATCAACTGCATCCAATATAATGATCAAATCACAGGATAAAATGACGTTTGCCTATGATATAATGGTATGTATGCATAACATAATATCAACTGCATCCAATATAATGATCAAAGCACAGGATACAATGACGTTTGCCTATGATATAAATGTACGTATCCATATAATATCAACTGCATCCAATTTAATTATCAAATCACAGGATACAATGACGTTTGCCTATGATATAATGGTATGTATACATAACATAATATCAACTGCATCCAATATAATGATCAAAGCACAGGATACAATGACGTTTGCCTATGATATAATGGTATGTATACATAACATAATATCAACTGCATCCAATATAATGATCAAAGCCCAGGATACAATGACGTTTGCCTATGATATAACGGTATGTATACATAACATAATATCAACTGCATCCAATATAATTGTTAAAGCACACGATATAATGATGAAAGCACAAGATATAACGAAGAATTGACACAGTAGCAAGAAGGAAGTCACCAGGAGGCAGTAAAGGCGTTCCATATGTAGAGGTCCACCTTCTGTTCCTGGCACTTCTCTTGAAGCTGTCTTGCTGTGAAGATCATGTCTATTGTTCCTCTATCCTTCCTGAATCCACATTGGCTTTCTGTAGAAGCCGTGACTGTTCAAGGTGTTCATCAGTCAGTTCAGTAGGACACTTGCAAAGATCTCCCCAGCAATTGACAATAAAGTGATGCCCTGATTATTGTCACAGACTTGAGGATTCTCTCTCCATTTGAATAGGTGGATAATTATTACATCCTTGAATTCTTGAGGGCAAGTATCAATTCTTGACAACAGCATGTCAAATTTATCAGCAACACACAGTCACAGCAAGCAAAGCTTCATGAGTCACTTAAGTTACTGCTTCTGTATAGTTGTTAACTGAATCTGTGTAGGAATATCTAGGGTAGATGGAGCTCTGAAACCCTGGTTGTTCTAGGAGTCAGCAACCCAAAACAAAAATCCACAGAGCATACTTATCCACCCTCATACGAATAATGATTAATTTTCCTTAAACAAACATTTTAAGTTTACCTTTGAAATATACAGGTAAAAATCAATGTTTGTCTTAACTTTTACCATTTGAATTTTCACCTGATGATATTTACAATCAGCTTTTGCAGCCATACTGTCTGATCAGAGTCTATGCTGCTTATTAAATTAACCCTTGTCCTGCTGAATAAATTAAGATGCCACACCCTTTTCAAATTTTCAGCCAATCAGATTACTTCATCCAGATTGTTGAAATAAATTCATATACTGAATGGCAAACAGTGCAGATCCAGATCAGTTTGCTTCTTCAGAAGCCAACTGATCTGGATCTACACTGTTTGCAAATGCAGAATATATCCGGGTTCAGCAGGACAAGGGTTAATTGTTAAGATCCATACATTGTTAGCAACTAATGTAGATTCTGACTGTACAGATGTGCAGGCTGATCTGTCTACACATTTTGCATATGATAATTTTCCTGTTCAGGGTGGTTCATACAAGTAATTCTTTTCCTTTACAGTTGACCCTTTGCAGTTAGGAGGAAAAATGTTTTTGTCAGGAGTTGCCACCCTCAAAAATATGTCCATTCCCCTGAACCTTTACCACTCTCTGGGCTAATTCAATTCATGACAAATGATGATATTTTTCGCAGAAAACAGGAATCATTATTTCATCCAAATTGTAAGGAGACAATTTGCCATGAACTATTGAATCCTATTTTTCTGGGAAAAATAAGAAAAAAATATTTAAAAATGTTATCTGCTGAAATTTTTATCCAGAAAGCTAAGAATTCCACAAACTAATGTGTTTGTTCATTTTGATTGTAGACTGATGGTGACCTGATAATATCAGTGTGTTCAGAGGTAATACCAGAATTACTGGCTGATATTGTCCTCTTCTCAAGGTTAAGGCACTACACTCCAGAGAATGTCTACCCGGTTCTTCAGCAAAGTTTCAGGAACAGAGTAAACCTTGACTCCAAAACAAAGTACGTATGACATTAACAGCGGACAGCAAACATGTGTTCTATCTTACCACTTTTGATGTCATGTAGTTCTGCAACACGCACTTTTAAATATAGAAAACAAAAATTGTCCATGAAAACGTATGTACAGAACATGTCTTCAGATTTTAGACACCAAAGTTTCTGACAAAATGCCATATGCAAACAGTGCAGACCCAGATCAGACTGCTCCTGAAGGAGCAGTCTGATCAGGGTCTTCACTGTTTGCCATGTCACTAAGCTTTTCAAGAGACAAATGCAAAAAAAGCAAAATTTAATCCAAAAATATGTGGAATACAGTGTTTGAAATTTTAGGACATTTACTGTACTAAATATTCATTACAAGCGCCGCTGTCTAATGAATACCCAAGACATGTACTTTTATGGAGAAATAAGAATTTTTATCTGGATAATGAGATGATTCCCATAAATGTAAAGCATATTTAAAAAAAAAAAATGAAAAACAAACAGATTGACTGATTGTTGTCTGCTACAATTTTGAATGGTGCTTCTAAATCCACTTGGAGCTGTTGAAGATGTGGGAACATTACAAGCATGCTGCTTTGACATTATTGCATTAATATACATGTAACAAGCTTTATTTGAATAGATATGATATAGGCCTGAGAAAATCTATGATGAACTTACCTGGCTTTTCGGATCCGAGTGTAAGAAACTTTAGTGTTGGAATGGAGTATCATTAAGCTGGGCCATCACATCTCAAGTATGGTGTGCAGTACATTGGTGGCCAAGTGTTAGCACTGCTGGCTTCAGATTGCAAGGTCACAGGTTTTGAATCCTGCTAGAAGCAAGTTTTGTCAGAACTGTATAGTTTTCCATTCATTACGAAAACACACCTATTCAAATATATTGAAATTTTGACTGCCAAAAACTGAAAGTTTTCTGATAAAAATTCTGATATTTTTCATATTTCTGCTCAAATCAGATTGTGGGTACTCATTAGAACTGCCTAGCCTCAGGCAGTTCTAATGAGTACCCACAATCTATGTGTTTGAGCAGAAATAAGAAAAATAATGTATACCCCTGTAAACTCCAGTTTTACTATATAAAAGTGGGGTTTAAGGGGGGTCAAAATTATGTAGGTATGGTTTTGTGATGTAAACAGGGCCTTTAGTTGACACCCTTTCATCTCAATAAGACTTAAATGTTAAAAGATGTAAACAGTATACAATTTTTGACTACTGAGTCATTGAATTTGATGTGATATCCATTGGAGAATACTAATATTGACCGAGGGTATAAAGGTTCTGTTATAAAGGGTTTATGTTATAAATAAAGAGGTTGTGTTATACAGGGGTGTATTAAAGAGGTTGTACAGTTGAATTTTGATGGCTCAAACCCCTTTGGGACCATGAAAATTTGTTCGAGACAGTGGTAGTTCGAGCTAAGGAGGGTTACTATTAGAGCCTTACCAGGATGCATAATGGAGATAATTGTGGGATATCTTTTCGGTGTTCTATAATATAGTCGTATGTCGTGTGTACTCATTAGAATTGCCTCATCAAGGAAATTCTAATGAGTGCACACAACATACATTTACAAGATAAAAGAAGAAAATTTCTCTAAATTATCCGTATATCATGTTTGGAGGAAGTCCCTGCGGACTCAAGAACGGGTTCGACTCATCCATGGTAAATGAGCCATCGGGTTCAAGCCATTGAAGTTCTACTGTATTTTTAAAAACTTGTGGTGTATCTTTCTTTTTGTTTTTTTTTTCAGGGCAAAATATCTGTTAAGTACAGCATCACTGAACCTCCAGATGTGTGAGCCTGAGTTAGCCTTAGCCGCTGTCACTACAATAGACCAGGTACCAGTCTCATATTTACCATAAATATTCACACAAACTGGCAGAAGAATGTGCACAAGTACTGGTTAATCATTGAGAGGTTTATGCTTGCCCAGGAAAAATGTGGTGAAGTAAATTGAGGTCTCAACATGATCTTAATAGTGTTGACCAGGCCGTTAAACTCTAAACCAACCAATGCACAGCCTCTCTCCTTGTCATACTTAACACAGCTTCAGATAAAAGCAGTTATCCACAAACACTTTTCTTATTTCTCCATAAACATATGATATGGTACTTATCAGAACACCTCACTGAGCCACTTCTAATGAGTACCCATTACATGTTTTTATAGAGAAATAGGAAGCATCCAGGGCCCAGATGTTCAAAGCATCATTATGTTAACAAGCTCGTTAATGACAAACTGGTTAACTGTCGTAGCTAAGTTATTTTCAAACACATTGATATTTTTTTGCAAAAATGTGAGAAGCTTTTGCATTGCAAAAGCTACTCACATTTTTCAGCAAAAAATATCTATATATTCGCCATATTTCAAGATAGAAATTTTAATGTTGTTTTAGATAACAATTTCGTTACATCACGAAAACATGCCTATATAATTTTGACCCCCCATAAACCCCACTTTTATATAGTAAAACTGGGGTTTACAGGGGTATACATTATTTTTTTTATTTCTGCTCAAAAACATAGATTGTGGGTACTCGTTAGAACTGCCTTATCGAGGCAGTTCTAACGAGTACCTACAATCTATGTTTTAAGCAGAAATAAGAAAAATATCAGAATTTTTTTATCTGAAAATTTTCAGTTTTTGGTGGTAAAATTGTCAATATATTTGAATAGGCGTGTTTTCGTAATGAAGTTTTGAACAACTGGGCCCAGGTGGCCAAGTGGTTAATGCTTTGACTTTGGATCACGAGGTCCTGGGTTCAAATCATGCTTAGGGCAGAATTGAGCTCATAACTGTAAGGCACCTCATTGCACAGAGTCTTTCATTACCACCCTTCCAACGTCTTGATATGACTTAAATAATGTTGAAAGGGAAGTAAAACACCAAACTAATATCATGGAGAAATAAGAAAAATGTCAGTACCCTTTGGTTGAACAAAAACATCTTATTTGGAACTGTGTACTTTAATATTCTAACGCCGGCCTCGGTGGCTCAGTTGGATGCGCCGTCCAACTGGAGACCAGGAGGTCACAGGTTCAACCCCCGCCGAGGTCGGCAACATTCATTCATGGAGATTGATCATGAAATATTTTCTACGGTCATTCTCTCCCTTCCGCTGATTCAAGAAGGGCAGTTGTCAGTTTCTGGCAAAAGAATGTGCACAATACTGGTTAACCACTTAGAGGACTAAGCCTGCCCAGTAAACGTGTGGTAGACTGACCACACTCGACGTGACCCCATTGGGTTGACTGGGCCGTAAAACCTCAACACAACAACATTAATATTCTAAAATTTGATCGTCTATTCGACTTCGTAGTGATGGATAGAAAATGCTGTGATGAAATAATAAATAGCATAGACCTTGATCAGACTGTTCCAGATATTTAGGATCAGTTGATCTTTGTCTCAACTAGAAGTGCATGTTTATGAATCATTCAGCAAATGTTATATTTTTGATGGTTTTCCTGTCATTTTATTTTTTACAAGGGAGACAATTTTTTTTATTTCCTATTTGCCTACCACTTAGAGGACTAAGCCTACCCAGGAAAAGTGGTTAGTCATTACGAAAACATGCCTATTCAAATACATTGTATATAGAAAATTTCACCTCCAAAAACTGGAAATTTTCAAATAAAAAAAAATGATATATTTTTCATATTTCTACTCAAAATATAGATTGTGGGTACTCGTTAGAACCGCCTCATGAGGCAGTTCTAACGAGTACCACAATCTATGTTTTTGAGCAGAAATAAGAAAAATAATGTATACCCCTGTAAACCTCAGTTTTACTATATAAAAGTGGGGTTCAAGGGGGTCAAAATTATATAGGCATGTTTTCGTGATGGAACTCACTGGCTCAACATGACCCTAATGGGTCGACTTGGGAGTAAAAATCCACTCAGTCAATCAATCCTGTGTCATCTTACACACTAGACCCCTCAGAAAAGAGATCTACTCTAAAAAGAAAGAATTTGCACCGGAAAGGAGAAAAAAATTTCCTTTAAAATTGAATTCTTTCAGAAGGAAGGAAAAAATGCTTGCCATCATCTGAACTTCAACAATTTATTTTCACAGAGGACTTGTTAAGAAAGAATGTTTGATGATAACTCTGAGATAATTTTCACACAACTTTTGCTTTTATGGAGAAATAAGAAAAAAATATCCTAGAAATATGACCAAATACTTCTTAATAAGTCTTCTGCTTTTAGTTACGTGGGTTGAGTGTCACTGATGAAGATAAATTTAGAAATTTGCAAAGCTGACACACTAAGATTGGAATGTATACATTTATTTCAGAAAGACCTCGTAGATATCTGCATTACTTATCACCAGATTTTACACACAGACTTCATGGAGTTGTCCCCCATATCACAGGTAAGTATGCAGTCTTTAGACTGAATAAATGCCTCCACATTATATATTGGAAGTGTCAAATCTCAATTCCAGGGATGTCAGAGTATGTGTTTAGGATATTCTTAGAGAGAAGTAGCCAAACTATTTGCAAACAGTGGAGACTGATCAGATGCTGTCTGACCGGGGTCTACTTTGTTTGCCAGTTACCCTTTTTGGGGTTTTATAAATTGAATCATTGATTTATTATTATAGGGGTAAGGGAGATAACCCTTATATCAAACCTTCTGGACATGGTTAACTATTTCTCTTTCATTGATATTTTCAGAGTCTGTATATACTATGCAAAATACTTTAGGTAGATCAATATAAATAATACTTCAAACTAATATATAATCACAAAAATAGAAAAAAGCAAAATGTTGGAGCTGATAATACTAAACTCAAGTTACCTTTCAGTTTCACACATAACAAAAAGTAATCTAGCGCACCAAAATTTTATTTATTCAAATGATTTTATTAATTTTTTTAATTTATTTATTGGCCGGCCTCGGTGGCTCAGTTGGATGCGCCGTCCTACTGGAGACCAGGAAGTTGCAGGTTCAACCCCCGCCAAGGCTGGCAACATTCTTTCGTGGAGATTAGTCATGAAATATTTTCTATGGTCATTCTCTCCCTGCCGCTGATTCAAGAAGGGCAGTTGTCAATTTCTGGCGAAAGAATGTGCACAATACTGGTTAACTGCTTAGAGGACTAACCCTGCCCAGTAAACGTGTGATTAGGTAAACTGACCGTGCTTGACATTACCCCACTGGGTTGACTGGGCCGTAAAACCTCAACACAAACAAATTTTTTTTTTATTTTATTTTTTTTTTTAATTTTCTTTTTTTTTTTTTGCTGTTATTGTCATGTCGTATGTAGTGCAAAACATGCTCGACATAAAAGGGAAAACAGTCTTGTTAGAATAAAAATAATCTGTTACAGAAAGAAAAGTTGTAATTACACTTGTCTACATCCTTATGTGCTTGGTCATGAAAAATAGTATAGAATATGGGCCACACATTCAGTCAATTAGGCCTCGTCAGTAGCACTCATGTAACTTTCCAAAACTTCCATAATGGGCTAGAAAATCTCAAGTTCTTGATAGTGAAGTACAGGGATATGTTTTTCTACCACTATATGGAACTAACTGCTTGATAGTGAAGTACAGGGATATGTTTTTCTACCACTATATGGAACTAACTGCTTGATAGTGAAGTACAGGGATATGTTTTTCTGCCACTATATGGAACTAACTGCTTGATAGTGAAGTACAGGGATATGTTTTTCTACCACTATATGGAACTAACTGCTTGATAGTGAAGTACAGGGATATGTTTTTCTACCACTATATGGAACTAACTGCTTGATAGTGAAGTACAGGGATATGTTTTTCTGCCACTATATGGAACTAACTGCTTGATAGTGAAGTACAGGGATATGTTTTTCTACCACTATATGGAACTAACTGCTCCAGAAGTCTGATCAGGGTTTGATAACCAAGATCTTCTGTTTTCCTGTTAATACATAGTGAAAATGCCTGGGCTTAGAATTTTGTTCACAAAAGTATTTTAATGTTATTAGAACTTCATATTGTGTCATGTTTCTGTTGTTTTTTTCCTACAGTTGATGCGGTGTCACCATCCAAAGTTACTTATCAGTATGCTAGTGATGCTGTATGACAGGGGAGTTATATCCCTTGACCTGGCTATTAAATTATTACAGGTAATTGTTCAAAGCTAACGATGTCGTTAGTTAACGATTCGTTAAAATTTACATCAAGTGACACGCAAATATGCTGAAATTTTTTACTGAAAAAATGTGAGTAGCTTTTGCAGTACAAAAGCTACTCACATTTTTTCAGCAAAAAATATCAGAATATTTTATATTGAATCCGCTAAAACAGTTAACGAAATGACCCTTAACGAGCTCATTAAGCTAACGACGTTTTGAACAACTGGGCCCTGGCTTATATTTGCTGGCCACAGTGGCTCAGTCTGATTCGCATCCAACTGGTGATCAGGAGGTCCCAGGTTCGATCACTGCTGGGTTCAGCAACATTCTTTCATGGAGATTGATCATAAATATTTTCTATGATCATTCTCTCCCTTTCTCTGATTCAAGAAAGGCAGCTGTCAGTTTCTGGTAAAAGAATGTGTACAAGTACTGGTTAACTGCTTAGAGACTAAGCTTGCCCAGGAAAAAAGTGTGGTTCGGTAAACTGGCTCAACATGACCCTAAAAGGCTGACTGGGCTGTAAAACCTCAACTCATTTGAAAATTCTGCAGCATCTGATCTGGATTTACAATGTTTGTTCAGGCCTGTCTGTCCCCTAACTTAGGGTTTTTATGATCATTGAAATTCTCCATAATCAAACTTGCAAATATATTTTTTTTCAAAAGAGATTACACTGACTGTATAGTAGTTTGATAGCTTTGCACTTGTCTCTGTTCTGTAATATTTCAATTTTTCATATTTGTAAATTTTAAAGATATTGTACTAAAATATTATATGAGTCTCAATGTGAGAAAATATCCAGGCTTATTTAAAAGGGCATGATTTTTCTTTTCGAATGAGATTGTAAGAAACAACTTTTTGAAAGTAGTATCATTATTAACTCTTGTCATCCTCAATAAATTAAGATGCCAGCCACTTCTAATTTTCAGCCAATCATATTGCTTGATCTAGGTTTGATGATGATTCCTTGAAACTAATTAAACATTCTAAATTACAAACAGTGCAGATTCAGATGAGTTGGCTTCTTCAGAAGCCAACATCTGGATGTACACTGTTTGTAAAGGCAGGGCATATACGGGTTCAGCAGGACTAAGGTTAATCCGATTTAGGCTGAATAGACTCTCCTATATTATATATTGGAAGAGTTGTATTTCAATATTAGCTATGTCAGGCTATGTGATGTAGATATTCCTAAAGAAAAATTGCTAACCTATTTGCAAACAGTGGAGACCCTGATCAGATGTCACATTATTTTCTGCAGTGTCTGCTCTGGATCTACACTGTTTGCCAGTCACCTTTTTAGGGGTCTCCAGACTAAAATAGGTTGATAGATAAATAATAAATTTATAAATGATAGATAAAAATATTTCATTTTTATAGGGCAAATCCAGTCAATCAGAGATGCACAGAAATACTCATATACGAGATTATTTAGAAATCATAGTGAATGGTAGGTTTTTTTTGTATTTTGATCATTAGACATCACAAAAACATACCTATATAATTTTTACCCCTTTAAACCCCACTTTTATATAGTAAAACTGGGGTTGACAGGGGTATATATTATTTTTCTTATTTCTGGTCAAAAACATAGATTGTGGGTACTCATTAGAACCACCTCGACGAGGTGGTTCTAACGAGTACCTACAATCTATGTTTTGAGCAGAAATATGAAAAATATCAGAATTTTTATCTGAAAAATTTCAGTTTTTGGCAGTGAAATTTTCAACACATTTGAATAGTTGTGTTTTTGTAATGGGAGATGTTTGAACAGGACTACAGTGTTTGCTCTTAATGCACCCTTTTTAGACACATCACCGAGCTAGTCATAGGTCTTCTTCAAATTTAGGCTAAGTGTGATATGGGCAAAAAAAAAATTAAATGACTGAATTTCATTTTTTGTCATTTCTAATAATGTGTAAATGCTGGACACTCTCACAAACTTTACATAAAGAATAGCATTTTAATTGTTAATAGCCACCAGGGAGGACTTAAATTCAAGAATTGTACAGGTCAGCTTCACTCTTATGGCTGGTGCAGTTTTAAACATGAATATATAAAGGCCTCTTACCTAGATGAAAAAAAAATGAAATGTTTTGAGGCAAAGTAGGACTCAACAGCAGTCTGCCATTAAAGTGAAAGGAAAACACCAAAAAGTTCCTGTAGAGCCTAACCAAAGACAGCATACATCTTGCACCAACTATTAGAGACTGATTTAGGAATTAGCTGTCATTTAACTGTTTATTATTCTTTTATTGTCATTTTCAATTTGCTTTTGTTTAAAAAAATGAGAATTGACAGTCTAAAATCATTTTAGAGACCTGACCTTAATATTTTCAGATTGCCCACAGGAACGATTAGAAAGGCTGATTTTAAGAGAATTTCCATTGCCAGTCAGTTACTAGTGAAAACTGTCACATTTCTATGTTATTTGCTTTAATACAGTATTGGGTATCATCTGCTTGTTGTTAGAATTTAACTTTGGTCCTATTGATCCCAGATATACCCTGCCTTTGCAAACGGTGTAGATCCAGATCAGTTGGCTTCTGTAGAAGCTGCCAACGGATCTTGATCTGCACTGTTCGTCAAGAATGTGAATTTGAATCAAGAAACCTGGATCAAATGATGTGATTGGCTGAAAATTAGAAGTGGGCATGGTATCTTAATTTATTCAGCATGACAAGGGTTAAATATGTTGTTTCTTTTTTTGTTTGTTTTTTTCTGTACCTGCATAGTTCCAGATAAAAGGGATTATTATGTTAATATTTTTTCTTACTTCCCTATGAAATTATATATTTAAGGTAGTCATCAGAAGTTTTAAGAGTGCATTGTACTGATAGAGTAGCAAACAGTGTAGACCCTGATCAAATTGCTTCTATAGGAGCAGTTTGATCTGGGTCTACACTGTTTACTTGTCCAAATATTTAGCATAATTAAAAAAAATTCTAGGTTTCACCAGGAAAATTAGGTAGGGTAGGGTTACTCTAAACACATATTTTTTTTTTTCTTTGGCCTAACCTAAATATTATACGAGGGTAGTTCAATAAGTTCGTAGGACTCGGGGTCTAACTCACAGATTGGAAGATGGTTTCAACATTATTTTTCAGTATAATCCCCCTTTACTTCAATGAATTTGACCCATTTTTCTTTTAAGCAGTCTATGCCTTCGAAATAAAAGTCGTCTATTTGGTCCTCTAACCAAGCCTCTGTAGCAGCCTTGAGCTCATCATCGTCCCGAAATCTCGTTCCACACAAGTGGGTCTTCAAATTTTGAAACAGATAATAATCACTTGGGGCCAGATCTGGACTGTATGGCAGGTGTTTAACTGCTTGAATTTGCACTCACGAATAGCCGCTTGTGCAACTCTGGACTTGTGCACAGGGGCATTATCATGCAAAAGGACACCAGCAGCTAGCTTTCTCCTTCGTTTTTCTTTAATAGCAGCCCTTAATTGTTTAATGACATTGTCATAGTATTCTCCTGTAATTGAAGTACCAGCAGGCTTGTAATCTATCAATATAATCCCTTTGGAGTCCCAAAACACTGTGGCCATTACCTTGCTGGCTGATGGTTGGGTACAAAATTTCTTAGGTGGGGGTGAGCCAGGGCACTTCCATTGCATGGACTCTTTTTTAGTATCTGGGTCCCAGTGGTGAAGCCAAGTTTCATCTCCTGTTACAAGACGAGTGTGAAAGTCTTCTCGATTGGCATTGTACACTTTCAGAAGTTCTTGACTTGACTCCACCCTTTGCTGATGATCTTGCATGTTAAGGTTTCTGGGTACCCACCTGGCAGATACTTTTGACATGCCTAAATGTTCATGGATTATAATGTAAACACTTCCATTAGAAATACCACATTCTGAAGCAAGTTCGGCAACTTTGATTCGGCGATTGTTGAGCACAAGTCTCTCAACACGGTCGATCATCTCCTGGCTGATGACATCAGCAAGGCGACCTGGCCTTGGGTCATCTTCTAAGGAGTCTCGCCCACATTTAAATTCTGCTGACCACTTTGCCACTATGGAATACTTTGGGCTACTATCACCATACACATCAGCCATGTGCCAATGGATTTCTTTGGCCTTTGCACCCTCCTTAGTGCGGAACTTTATGACTGCTCTGAACTCAATATTCTGACTTTCCATTTTTGCCTGTGGGTATAGGTTTTCAAACAAAAAGTAAGAGCAGAAAATGCACATGTTGACTGAACAGCTGTTATCATTCAACTGACAAAGGTATACACTGCACAAAAATGAAAAAAGAAATCTTGAATTGTATAGAAAAATACCGAGTTCTACGAACTTATTGAACTCCCCTTGTAGCTCCAGCAGGGGCACTTATCTGACCGAAAATTGTTGATATTTTTCTTATTTCTCCACAAAAATATATGTTGTGGGTACTCATAAGAAGCTCTAAAAATACTGACAGAATGGCAAACAGTGTAGACCCTGATCAAACTGCTCCTATAGGAGCAGTTTGATCTGGGTCTACACTGTTTGCTCATACCTACTTGTCCAAATAGTTTGCATACATGTAAATAAAGAAGTTGCTACCTTTCACCAAGAAAATTAGGTAGGGTAGGGTTACCATAAACACAAGTACTGTTTTATTTGGCCTAACCTAAATATAATGGTGCTTATGTTACCAAAAATTGTTGATATTTTTCTTGTATCTCCACAAAAATATATGTTGTGGGTTCTCATTAGAAGCTCCTTGGTGGGGCACTTCTAATGAGTATCATAACATACGTTTTTTTGGTGATATACGAAAAATATCAGTACTTTTTGATTGAAAAACAAAGACACCTTATGGGCTGCTGTGACATGTTTATATACAATTCTAATGCACTCACGTATGTAACGCGACGTCTGATTGGATAACGTCAAAAATTTGCGACGGTATATTCTGCGATATACTGTCGCAAATCCGACGTCATCACGTAATGTCGTTTCTCATTGGCTGGCATTTGGTTTTACACAGTTCACAGCACTTGTCGTTTTGTGCAAATAGTACATTTTTTCAATAGAAAAAAATGAATAAATGCATTAGAATGGGGATAACTGCATCAGATTTGTCATTTGGGGAGGTAAATCGCGGTTTTACGGTCGCAAATTACGTTTTACGGCTCCGCTGACGCATCGCCGTAAAACGAAATTTCCGACCGTAAAACCGCCGATTTACCTCCCCAAATGCCAAATTTGAATGCAGTTATCCCCTAATTTAACCTGAACTTACGTTGCAGATGAAAGCAGAAGATTATTGTTTGATGACGCTGTGGTAAGTAATGACCTTCAATATCTTCCATTAAGGTGATTGGGTACACTTTTTTACAAGAGAGACAACTTTTCTGACTATTTTTTTTTTTTTTTTTTTTTTTTTGCATGTGCATTTTTTCTGCATTCCAAGTCCCTTCTGACCTTCTGAAAAGGTGTCTACTCTAAAAGTAAAGAATATACTCGCAGTGGGAGCAAGTTCTTTCCTTTTAAAGTATACCTCTTTTCAGGAGGGAGGCATGTATTAATTATTATAATGTAGGACAGACATTTTCAGGCATTTGCTATCAGTAATTTTGTGTTTTAATTAAAAGACCTAATGATTCACTTCAAATGTCAAGTTGAAAAAAGATAATTTTTGAGTTCTGTTCTGTGTCCATCATGCCATTAGTTCTTTTTCCCTTTTTTATTAATTCAACGGGACTGGATATACAGTCAAACCTCAGTGGCTCAAACAACTTTGGGACCATGAAAATTTGTTCGAGCCACTGAGGTTTAATCACGGTGTCAGGTCAGGAAGCACATGGTGATAATTTATGGAAATCATTTCGATCTTTACACAATAATGGTATGTTGAGTGTACTCATTAGAATTGCCTTGATGAGGCAATTCTAGTGAATACACACAACATGCAATTTCATGATGAACTAAGAAAATTTCCCTAAGTATTTGTTTTCTGGAGCTCTCGGAAGAATTTTGTAAGGACCCAAAATCAAGTTTGAATTAGCCATGGTAAACAAGCCATTGTTGTTCGAGCTATTGAGGTATGACTGTACTTGGTAGACTCTCTGCCATTTTATATATGGAAGAGAAATTTGATGATGTCTTATTTGTTTTCTGCACACCAAGCCCCTTCTGAAAAGTGGTCTACTTAAGAGGGAAAGAATATGCTCCCTCTTTGGGAGTGAATTCTTCCCTTTTTTGAGTAGACCACTTTATAGAAGGGAGGCAAAACTGTTTTGACAGCATTACCTCCTCTGAAATTTTATCAGTTCTAGTTAAGGAATCCAAACAAATATGTAATTTTCTTTTTCAGTTGCTGTTGTGTGATATTTATATAAAGAGGTTAACAGAGTGGGAGCCGCCATCTTGTAGAGAAATCTCCAAATCTTCCAAGTTAAGATTGGTAATATTTTATTTTTAGAGCTACATTTATTATTGCACCCCCTGCAGACTGTGTTTGTGTGGGGTATACTGTTTTCACATCCGTCTGTATATCCATTTGTTTTTCTGTTCATCCATCTGTCCATTATGTTTTGGTCCTTGTGGGGATTTGTGTAATAAGCACTGCTTATTGACCTTTCTTGTTACTGACTGTATTTTTTATTTTTAGATTTTCTTCCTGTCTTTACAAGTCAGACAACTTATTGACGTGTCATATCAACATTTGCTATTTCGGATCATTATCATTATTTCTGTTACATTATTAAATTACTTTAATCTACAACAAATCTCTTTATAATGGTGTCACTCGAATACAAAACAAAAACTGTGTTACTAAACAAGCATCTTGTAGCCAAATGAAAATATATATATTAAATAGAAAAATGACCATAAATGGTCATTTTTCTATATAATCTATACATTTTTGTTTAGATATATAAAAATATTTAGATATATATATAAATGACCATTTTTTTCTATATATTCTATCCAATTTTGTTTGGATAGGACAGTTTAAAGGTTTACCTTTAAACCATCTTAAAGCCAAAACTGTCTTATAACGAACCAGGTTATAAAGAAGTTTCAATCTACCACTTGATACAAATGGCTCAAATGGGTTGATGCATCATTTTTTTACCATTCTCTGGGCTGATTCAGCAGAGAACAAATTGACAGTAGTTTTCTTATTTTTTTCCAGAAAATAGGCTTTGACATTTCATTCAAAATGTTGTCTTAAGAGACAATTTGCATGAAATGTCTCAGCCAGTTTTCTGTGGGGGGGGGGGGGGGGGGGGGGGGGATGATATTTTTCAAACTGTCATCTGCTGAAATATTTGCCCAACATACAGAGCATTTAACCTGAACTCATTATGCATATTTCTTTCGGATGTATTTCAGGGCCCAGTTGTTCAAAACTAACGATATCGTTAGTTAATGATTCGTTAAAACTTACATCGAGTGATATGCAAATATGCTGAAATCTTTTGCTGAAAAAATGTGAGTAGCTTTTGCAGTGCAAAAGCTACTCACATTTTTTCAGCAAAAAATATCAGAATATTGTTTATTGAATCCACTAAAACAGTTAACGAAATGACCCTTAACGAGCTGGTTAAGCTAACGACGCTTTGAACAACTGGGCCCAGTATAATATTGTCTTCTTTCAGCCGTGTGGTAGTGGTCATTTTGGAAGACGACATTTATGGCTGGATGACATGCCACCTTTTACTGGAACCCATTCCATTCAGAATACGTGTAGATATTTGGTACCAGTTGGTCATAAAGCAGGGATCCAGTCTCAGCAGTTACTACAGTGTCAGAAGACAGATGTTGTGTGCACATGTTTCTTATGTAACGAGGATCTCTTGAAACTTCAGGTGAGTTTTTCAGTGCTCATGATGAGCTACTGAGAGTAGTTTTGTCTGTTGCTCATTCATTTGCATTTTTAGATTATATTTCTGAACCTACTAGGTCAGCTTTATTAAAATTTGGTGTGAAGCTTTTGGGCTTAAAGGGCGAAGCAGGAATGTTAGGTTCTATTTTTCTTGAGTTTTCTGTTCCAGCTGTTCAGTTTACATGGCAACAGTAGTGCCCTTAGACTCATTATGGAAAAACAGTAGAATCTTGATAATTCAAACACCAATAATGAAAATTTCTTGATAATTCAAGGTGATTCAAAGTTCTAACTGAAACATTTATACAGTTTAACCCTTGATTATTTAAAGTCTTCATAATTCAAACAAAACTTTCTTGGCCCTTGAATATTGAAATATCAAGTTCCATTATCTCCTTCCAACCTAAAAATAAGACAGTGAGTGACTGTAGAAGAAATAAAATTAAATTTATTAAAGATGCAACTAGTACTAACCAGATCAGCCTACTTATATCTATTTCTTCCCACCCTTTTTGAAAGGATTTAAATACTAGCATTACAAATGTCTGTCTTCAAAAGTTGTCTCCCTTTGAAAAATGACTGCAAAAAAATCCCAGTATATCCCCTTACCTTGACGTTTAGCATGCAGGTTAAAAATTTTGGCAGAAGGCATTTTAAGATATTTGTTTCTTATTTTTCCAGAAAATAGGCTTTTACATTTCATGCAAATTAATTTGCATTAACCCTCTCTTGCCGAACACGACATGCCTTGTCTTAGCAAACAGTGTAGATCTAGATCAGTTGGCTTCTGAAGAAGCCAGCTGATCTGGATCTACACTGTTTGCAAAGGCAGGGTAAATGCAAGCTTAGCAGGAGAAGGGTTAAATAATATTGAAAGTGATGTTAAACACCAAACCATCAGGAATTTGTCATCTGTTGAGTATACCCATAGAGTGGTAATGGTTAAGTTCATTTTGAATTGGAAGGGCTAATTGGTATATGTTATCTTGCAGTCATTGCTGTGTTCCAGTTTCGCTACAACTCATTTGGCTGACAAAGTCTTAACCCTCCTGAAGAAACATCCACAACTGTCTTGTTTTGACTCCTTATATATTCTCTGTATGGTCCATGTTGAGGTACAGATAGCTGTCAGAACTGTGATAGACAAATATCCTAGTATTCTTGCAAGATTTGGTGCTTCTGCACTGAAAAATAACTACAGTCAGGTAATTTTCTTATATTTCTGTTTTTGTTACTGACATCTGCTTAAGCCAGTACCTGCAGTACATGGGTCTGGTTTTCCATCTTTCTGTCACCATTTGCATTCAATGTGGCATTTATGTACATTATTACTTTAGTAACTTGATCTGGCCGACGATATCATGTCTAGAGGATGAGCTGATATCATCGGATCACACGATGATATCAGCTCATCCATGAGATGTGATACAGTATACCAGACCAAGTTACTACTGTGATGATGATTTTATTAAATACTTTATCTCTCATTTTTATACCCCGCCACACGATAGTGGCGGGGTATTATGGTTTCACGTTGGAAGTCCATGTGTCTGTCCATCCGTCTGTCCGTCCGTCCGTCCGTCCGTCCGTTTTTCGTTTCTGGATGATAACTTGAGTAAACATCAATGGATTTTCACCAAACTTGGTATGTGCATTGATATTATGGAGGTCTGGTTTGCGATTGCTAATGGGCAAATTTCGTCAGATTTTTACGGAGTTATCTGCCCGCGACACAATAATGGCGGGGTATTATAGTTTAACGTTTTTAATGTTCATGGTTATTCTCATATTACGCTGACACCCAAACACCTGATGTTACGTTTAGAATATTGACATCATTAGTAGCCGATGTCATAGTTTTTGTTCCATTACATAAAATAATGTTTGGAAACGTCACTGCAAAACCAGGGAATGGGTGTAAGCTAGGATAGTGGTATGGAATAACTCTGGCAAATGGTTCAAATGGATCTCACAAAGAAAAAGCATTTGTGTGTGTATGTCTTAGAAGAGGGTGTATACTTTAGATGGACATGAACACACAGACAAACCGGGGATGGTCCTCTGTTTGAATACACACACTTGACCTCAGAATCAAGTTTGTGTGTGTGTGTGTGTGTGTGTGTGTGTGTGTGTGTGTGTGTGTGTGTGTGTGTGTGTGTGTGTTTACAATATGCTCTATAATGAGTTTGATTTATTTGCTCTGTCCGTTACATACTGTTTTGCTTGATTTTAGTGGGAGATCCTGCTGCAAACCCTTCTAGGCAGAATTAGGCTAGGAAACTCTGATATGGCAGTTTGCAAGTCAGCACTGAAAGGTAATAGCTTATAGAGTAACCTGTTTGACTTTAAAGTTTTAAAAATATATGTACACCATTTAAAGTTTGTACACAATTTGTTTTGCTCATATCAGCAGACACAATATGCTCTAAAATTTATCATCATTGAAATTTCCAGAGCTCAGAATTTTTTTTTTATATTTCTTGCCGACATAAATGCTTCTAATGATAGGATAAACTGAAGGATCTTTTTGTAAAGGAAACAACTTTGGCAGAAGAGACTTGAGTCCCTAGTATCTGAAATGTATCAAAATAGGGATATTAGTCAGGTCTAGAGACTAATCTCCCTACTGCTCATGCTTGGTGATTGAATGTCATTTGATGTGCCACTGTAACTGAATCAGATTAAGAAATATTTGTACACCTTTAATCTATATCATTCTAATTTTTAAATTTGAATAAGCCCATTTCTCTACCTGCTGATTTTTCTAAACATTATGATGAAATGGTAAACAAGGTAGATCTAGATCAAACTGCTCCTTTAGGAGCAGTTTGATCTGAATCTACATTGTTTGCATGGATGCTGTATATGGTACCAAATGACTTTTAGTAAACATTCGTCATTTATGCATATATTTCAGAAGTTTTGTCCGAAATGGCTGAGATATTTCCTCCACAGCAATTTCTCCAGTTACTACCAGCTGATGGGAACTTCTATTTTTTTATGCCTTATATACAACTGTCAAGAGACAAACACCTTTGCCACCTCCTTGGACAGAAGATCGTATTAAAGGGAGAAAACCTAGAACAATGTTTGTGACAAGGAAGACTTATTTGAAAAAAAGAGAACTTAACAACACTCTACATGCTAGGCAAAAATTTCAGCAAATAACATTTTGAAATATTTTTTTTTTCCAGAAAATAGACTGACATTTCATGCAAATTGTCACCACTTTGCATGAAATGTCAGACATATCTCCAGATAAGGGATGTCAGTTTTGTGCTCTATTTGCAATTTAGCTGCTAATTTTTAGAAACATCCATAGGTAATCCAGATGGGCAGGGCTCCATAGCACAATCTGTAACACATTTGACTGCAAATCCAGGGGTTGTAAGTTCAAATTCAGGCTCAGCCACATAACTGTCATGGAGATTGATACTGAAATCAGGGCCCAGTTGTTCAAAGCATCTCTAGCTTAACGAGCTCGTTAAGGGTCATTTCGTTACCTGTTTTAGCAGATTCAATATACAATATTCTGATATTTTTTGCTGAAAAAATGTGAGTAGCTTTTGCACTGCAAAAGCTACTCACATTTTTTCAGCAAAAAATTTCAGCATATTTGCGTATGACTCGATGTAAATTTTAACAAATTGTTAACTAATGACATCGTTAGCATTGAACAACTGGGCCCAGATTTTCAACTATTCTCCCACATCCTCTGATGCAAGAAAGGCAGTTTTCATTTACTTAAAGTGTGTGCATATGTACTGGTTAACTGCATACTGGACTAAGCCTGCCCAGGAAAAGTGTGCATAGATTAACTGACTTGGCTTGACATGACCTTAACAGTATTGACTGGGCTGTAAAACTCCAACTGGAACAAACAAGTCCAGATGGATTTTCTGTAAATTTTAGGATGAATACTGTAAGAAGTATGAGCCCCAGATATTTTTGGGGCCCCACCTTTAGGCAAGCAGTGTAGATCCAGAACGGATCTGGATCTGCACTGTTTGTCATTAAGTACAGGGCTACTTCTCTACAACAGTCACCTATGGGAAGGCAAACAGAAATTTTGGAAGATATTCTGTGAGAGAGCGAGAAAGTAAATTATATTTTCAGTTTACTTCTGAGGAATGAAGTTCAAAATAGTCTAGGTATGATGTCAGTTAGGACATGCTATGAAAACATATTCAAGGTACCGTATTTACCCTAAGTATTCGGACACCTCAACTCCTTACCATATATGTTCTAAAATTTGAACCAGTACAATTCACTACCCGATGTTGTGTCTAAAAATTGCTGGATGAGTTTCAAACAGTGTAGATCCAGATGAGATGCTGCGATCTGCGGCGTCTCATCTGGGTCTATACTGTTTGCTCAGGCCTGTCTGTCCGTATATATATGGTAAATATGGTAATCTACATAACCAGAACCATTGGTTCTGCAAAGAAAATGTTATGTCAGCAGTTGTGACTCTCATTATATCAATAGAGAGAAGATATAGATTAGTCATTTGTCACTTATTTTTGGTTTTCTTGCACATGTCATCAGAAAAATAAGAATTTAGTTCAACCATGTGGATTTATAGTTTCCTTTTTATATTAAGGTCAGTTGTCAAATATGAAAAGTCATGTCTGAATCATTTTGTTGTATGGCACACTAGCTGACCTGTGATATACATGATTTAGACAAAAGACTATATATTTGGCAAGCCAATCTCCATTGTGCTGACTGCAGGTCCAAGGGTAATAAGCTCAAATTCTAGACCAGTCACATTACTTTCGTGGAGATTGTTCATGAAATCATTTCTGCTTTCATTCTCTTCCTTCAGCTGATTCAAGAAAAGGCAGTTGTCGATTTCTGGCAAAAATGTGTGCACAAAGTAAAGGTTACCTGCTTAGAGGACTTAGCCAGCATAGAAAAAAGTCTGAGTAACAACTTACCAGCACACTTTGAGCTTAACAGTGTTGATTGGGCCATAAAACTCAAAGCTCAAACTCAAGACATGGTTTAGAAAAGAGAGTACATATTTGACAACTAAACTTAATATTTAAAAATAACTAGAAGTACAGCTGGTTGTACTAAATTCTCTTTTTGGGATAAATTGTATACTAAAAGCAAAGATAAGTGAGAGCCGAGAAACCTGTGCTTTCCCTCTTTGGATATAATCAGTGTCACTTCAATCAATATAACATGTTTTCTTATATGGGAATTGATACACTTTCAGGGGAGGCAAGTCTATCAAAATTGTTTTGCCTCCTTTCTGAAAAGGGGTCTGTCATAAAAGGAAACAAAATTTTTTTTTCCTTTTAGAATAGACCTGTTTATAGAAGTGGCGCATTGCGCAGAAAATCAAACTGTTGAAACATGACGTCACAAAAGTTGTCTCCCAGGACAAATACACCACAACCTCTTTATAACACTATTGTTGGGGTTCATAGCATAAACCTTGTTAGTTAAACAACCGTGTTATATCCAAACAAAAATGTATAGATTATATTGAAAAATGACCATTTATGGTCATTTTTCAATATAATCTATACATTTTTGGGATCCGTCTTTGAACCATGTTATATACAAAACCGTGTTATAACAAACCGTGTTATATACAAAACTGTGTTATAACGAACCGTGTTATAAAGAGGTTGTGGTGTATGTCGAAAAATCTACAAAGTGCATCCATCCACCTTAAAAGAGCCAGTGGCTGTGACTATATAGTTTTCAACCTTTGACTATATATAGTTCCATACTTATGACTGTAATCACTGTATAGTTTTCAACCTATGACTATATAGTTTTCTATCCTTGACTATAGTTTCCTATCTATAACTATATAATTCTACCAGTGACTATAAAGTTGCCTATCTGGACTACACTGTTTCCTACCGATGACTATATAGGTTCTTACCTATGACTATATAGTTTCCTACCCATGACTAAGGATATACTTGTAGTTGCCAACCTTTGACTAAATATTTATCAACCTATGACTTTATAGTTACCTACCTATGAGTATTTAGCTCGCACCTAAGACTATATAGTTTTCCCACCTACATTGTATGTCTATCAAGTTTCCAACCTATGACTATATAGTTTCTAAACTGTGACTATATAGTTTCCTACCTATGACTATATAGTTGTCTACCAATGACAATACAGCTGCCTACCTAAGACTACATACTTTCCTACTAATGACTATATAGTTCCTACCTATGACTATACAGTTTCCTATCTATGACTATATAGTTGCCTACTTATGACTATATAGTTTCCTATGTATGACTCTATAACTTCCTAACTATGATATAATAAAATCAGAGAAAAGTCATAGAGAGAAAAAATAAAAAAAACAATATCTGTCAACTGTCCTGTGGTCAACTGGTGGTGGTTTTCATCAGTTTTAAAGACTTTCCAGAAAGTCGAAAAAATTGAAGTTTATCATGACCGCGGACCTGCGAGAAAATTGCCGTTTTGGGGCATTTCACATTTTCACTTATTTCTCACCCAAATGAGCAAAAATTTACTTTTCATGTGTCCTGTGGTCAACTGGTGGTTGTTTTCATCATTTTAAAAGGCTTTTTGGAAAGTTAAAAAAATTGAAGATTTTCCTTACCCCATCCCTGCGTGAAAAATGTCATTTTGGGCATTTCACAAATTTGCATATTTCTCATCCAAATGGGCAAATATTTACATTTCAAGTGTCCTGTGGTCAACTGGTTGTTGTTTTCATCATTTTAAAAGGCTTTTTGGAAAGTTAAAAAAATTGAAGATTTTCCTTACCCCATCCCTGCGTGAAAAATGTCATTTTGGGCATTTCACAAATTTGCATATTTCTCATCCAAATGGGCAAATATTTACATTTCAAGTGTCCTGTGGTCAACTGGTGGTGGTTTTCATCAATTTTAAAGACTTTCCAGAAAGTCAAAAAAAAATTGAACTTTTTCATGACCGAGGACCTGCGAGAAAATTGTCATTTTGGGGCATTTCACATTTTCACTTATTTCTCACCCAAATGAGCAAATATTTACTTTTCAAGTGTCCTGTGGTCAACTGGTGGTTGTTTTCATCATTTTAAAAGGCTTTTTGGAAAGTTGAAAAAATTGAAGATTTTCCTGACCCCGGCCCTGTGTGAAAAATGTCATTTTGGGCATTTCACAAATTTGCATATTTCTCATCCAAATGGGCAAATATTTACATTTCAAGAGTCCTCGGGTCAACCGGTGGTGGTTATCATCAGTTTTAAAGACTTTCCAGAAAGTCGAAAAAATTGAAGTTTTTCATGACCGAGGACCTGCGAGAAAATTGTCATTTTGGGGCATTTCACATTTTCACTTATTTCTCACCCAAATGAGCAAATATTTACTTTTCAAGTGTCCTGTGGTCAACTGGTGGTTGTTTTCATCATTTTAAAAAGCTTTTTGGAAAGTTGAAAAAATTGAAGATTTTCCTGACCCCGGCCCTGTGTGAAAAATGTCATTTTGGGCATTTCACAAATTTGCATATTTCTCATCCAAATGGGCAAATATTTAAATTTCAAGTGTCCTGTTATCAACTGGTGGTGGTTTTCATCAGTTTTAAAGACTTTCCAGAAAGTCGAAAAAACTGAAGTTTTTCATTTTCATGACCTGCGAGAAAATCTGATACAAGTGCAATATGTATATTTTTGTTTATTATTAAACTTAAAGTTTCTTCACAGGAAGATTTATTAATTATGATGTTTATTATTCACTTAATTCTTGGGAACATGTACTTTTTTATCTTTGTTGCATTTGAGCTATTCCATGACAAAAGTTCTTTTGAAACCATATACTGAGAGTGAAGGCCCTTATCAATGCTGCACACATTCTCAGTTTTCATATTTCATATTTCATATTTTCATATTTGCACTAAATGTGATCTTCATTTGAAGAACTCAGCAAAGTTACTAGGAGAAAACATAGGTATTTCACTAATTGCTTTTGCACTCTTAAGTTGTAATATCTTGCACATTAATTCATATTTAGCTAAGAAATTTTCAGCATCGGCTTTAAATATGATTTCCTTTCAGTAAACGAAGATTGATTTTGTATATTTTTTGTAAGTTCACCAAGTTATTACAAATTCAAATGTCACAATTTTCCATGCTTTTTGATGCTATATTGCATGGACTGCTCAACGTTATTATAACCAAGTACAGTCGAACCTCAATGGCTCGAACATCTTTGGGACCTTGGAAATTTGCTCGAGACATGGATAGTTCGAGCCACTGAGGATTAATCATGGCGCCAGGTCAGGAGGCAAATTGGGATAATTCAGGATTGTCTTTTCCAACTTTTATATAATAATGGTATGTTGTGTGTACTCATTAGAATTGCCAGGCAATTCTAATGAGTACACACAACATACATTTTCAGCATAAATTAAGAAAGTATCTAAATATTTGTTTTCTTGATCTATTGGAAAAAATGTCCTACGGACTCAAAAACTAGTTCGAGTCTTCCACGGTAAATGAACCATCCATGTTCGAGCCATTGAGGTTACACTGCATTAGCTTAACATAAAAGCTTGGTCTATACGCTTAGCATCCAATGTGTACTATGTGAAGCCTAAGCTTTTTTATGAAAGCTTATACTTGTCACACTTAGGCATTGTTTTCTCCAAGTGTTCCGATGATTAACCCTTGTCCTGCTGAATAAATTAAGATGACACACCCACATCTAATTGTCAGCCAATCAGATCGCTTGATCCAGATAGTAGATATAAAATTCACATACTGGATTACAAACAGTGCAGATCCAGATCAGTTGGCTTCTTAGAAGCCAGCTGATCTGGATCTACACTGTTTGCAAAAGTAGGGTATATCCGGGTTCAGCAGGACAAGGGTTAAGAAGAGGCTGTGACATAGGATGAAAATCAAGAATACTGTATTTACCCCAGGTATTGGGACGCTTTAAATCCTTACCATACTTGTCCAAAAAATGAAAAAAAGTCTATTTCAGTACCTGGTGATATGTCTGAAATAGAGCTGGATGAATGGCAAACAGTGTAGATCTTGACCAGATGCCTTGTTCTGCAGTGTCTGATCTGGGTCTACATAGTTTGCCCCAATATTATGGTAATCTCTTTTGTGCCTTTATTGTCTACTTATATCATGTTTACCCTAAGTAATGGAACAGACAGTCTTGAGCAAGCAGAGTAGACCCACATCAGAGCAGAGCAGCATCTGATCAGGCTCTACACTAGTAGTTTCTAATCCTTAGCAACTTTGAACAAGGCGCATATTGCTTTTGGGCAGTTCGTCCGTCCATCTGTCTGGCCGTCATGCTTTTCTTGTGAGCAAGATATCTTCATAATTATTTAAGCTATGACTTTGAAATTGAGTGAGCTTATTAGGGCTGAGGAGTAGATTAACTGGTTGACTTTTGAAACAAACTCTGTTTAATTTTGTCAGAGTTATGTCCCTTACCAACTTCAGCATATTGTATTGGCAAGCATGTATTGCGGGGCATAATGTTTTACAAACACAATTCTAGTTTTTATTTTTCGTGGCATCATCAAGCATATTCTGGTATCTTGGAAAAATCAAGTTCAGCTTAGGTCAGTGCTAGGGATGTATGCAGCCCAGCAAGCTACAATGTTGTCATAAGAAGAGTCCCAATAAAACCGATACAGTTGACTCTCGTTATCTCAAACTCGCTTATCTCGAATAACCGCTTATCTCGAAGTGAAAGTCTGGTCCCTGCCAAAACGTTAACTTCTAACAACAGGCAAAAAATATTGTGGAAAAGAGGAGAAATTGCTCCTAAGGAGCAATTTCTCCTCTTTTCCACAATATTTTTAATACATATATCTCTAACTTCAAGAGTCCAGTTACATACATGTATATATTTGTTAAATGTAGTTGTTCGAATAATTTTTTCCTCAGTTTTGCAAATCTTATATGTCGAGGTACGGATATCTCGAAGTATTTAATAGGGTCCCTTGGAATTCGAGATAACAAGAGTCGACTGTACTTGGATTTTTGTTCTTAAATGTGTCTTTGTTACCAAGGGCAACCCTTATAAATTTCATTATTCTAATTTTAGACAAGTAAGGTAAGCGGTTAAAATGTTGGAATATTCCAACATTTTAACTGCTTACCTTATTTGTCCTAAAATTAGAATAATAAAAAAAAAAAAAATTCCAAGTATGAGTTTCTTTGGATCTCTTCAGGTGATTGGATACACCTGGTAGATTTTCTGCCATATCTTACAAGGGAGATAACTTTAGCGACTTAATTGCTTTGAAGGGTCTGGGTGGCCCAGTGGTTAGTGTTTCTGACTTCGGGTCACGAGGTCTCATTGTAGGAGAAATTCAGTTTATGCCTCTATGGCACTTTATTGCACAAAGCCTTTTATTATCTCCCTTCCGTCCTCTCAACATGACCTTAAATTATATTGAAAGGGATGTAAAAAACTAAACCATTATCATACTGTTTGCATTCTTTCACACAAAGTCCCTTCGGAAAAGGGGTCCACTCTAAAAGGAAAGACTTTGCTCCCCTTGGGAGCGAATTCTTTCCTTTTAGAGTAGACCCCTTTTTCAGAAATAAGCAAAAACAATTTTGAAAAAGTTATCTCCCTTGAAAGTGTATCAGTTCGCCTGGAAATGAAAGCAGCAGAATCTTTGGCAACTATTGAATACATTCCAGTGAACAGCCGGTCATAGTACAGTCGAATCTCAATAGCTAGAACACTGATGGCTCTATTATCATGGCTAATTCGAACTCGTGTTTGAGTCCGTACAGAAATTCTTCCAAATACTCAAGAAAACAAATATTTAGGGAAGTTTTTCTTCTTTTATCATGAAATTGTATGTTGTGTGTACTCATTAGAATCACCTCATCGAGGCAATTCTAATGAGTACACTATGCATTCATTAAAATAGCCTCATCTAGTCGATTTTAATGAGTGCACTCAAAATACCATTATTTTGTAGAAGGTCGAAACTTTTTTTCCCAAATTATCGCCATTTGCTTCCTGACCTGGTGCCATGAATACTCCTCAGTGGCTCGAACTACCCATATCTCAAACAAATTTCCATAGTCCTCAAAATGTTCGAGCCATTGAGGTTTGACTGTACATTGTATTTCACAATTTATCATTATTATAGCCACATTTTGAAAAAGGGGGTTATACTGGATTTGCTCTGTCCTTTCATCATTCCGTCCTTCCATGATTCTGTCTTTCTATCCTGTCATTCTGTTAAGACTTCAGATGAAACTGTTCATGCCAGTTTTCTCACTAATCCTGAAGCCCAGAGAGTTGAAACTTGGTACACACTTGGACAGTGGGTGGATGCATAATGGATACTGATATCATGATGCCGCTGTTTATTGCTGTAATATTCTTTTTATGCACTGTCTCGAGTTTTCAGATACTAAAATGTAAGGAAGGCTGGCTAATCGGAGCTAAAAACATAATCGATTATCAGTGCTGCCATTGTGATTGATAATCGATTAGTAATCACTTAAGATTTGATAATAATTTTGCCTATCTGACTGAGCATGACTCTTACCAAATGTCATATTTTACTGTATGCATTTGGTCAGACAGGCGTGAGCAAATAGTGTAGACCCAGATGAGATGCCGCAAATGCGGCATCTCATCAGGTCTACACTGTTTGCCACTCAGCCAGCTATTTAAGACACTATAGTGTGTAGTAAATTGTCCTTGTTTAAATTTTAGATTAATATTGTAAAGTGTTGAGGTGACTGAATACTAAGGGTAAATACGGTAAAGTAACAGACAAATCAAATGATCGATTATTAGCGAATCTGTAACGATACTAATTTTTGCGGTATTTATCGATCAATTAATCGATTATCCGATTAATCGTGCCAGCCTTACTAAAATGTCTTTCTCCTTTGATAGCGCTGTAGCGGGGCTAGTAAGTTCTTCTCCAGTTGACTTCTTCACAAGCATAGATGGGCAGATTGGTGTAGGATGGATAGTTACATATGCCCTGAGAAATCATTTTGTCATGGTGTGGTTTATTACATTCACAGTTGACTCTCGTTATCTCAAACATCAATAGCTCAAACTACTGCTAAATCCCAACTAAATAATAGACAAAATTGGTCTAGTATGCTATATGTTCTTTACATTTAGCTTTTTTAACCACGAGTCACAGTTATCTCAAACCAAAACTTCTGGTCCTTTAGAATTTGAAATAACGATAGTCATCAGGAAAACAGGCCTATATAGTTTTGACCCCCTTAAACCCCACTTTTATATGGTAAAACAGGGGTTTACAGGGGTATACATTAATTTTCTTATTTCTGCTCAAAAACATAGATTGTGGGTACTCGTTAGAACCGCCTCTGCGAGGCGGTTCTAACGAGTACCCACAATCTATGTTTTGATCAGTAATATGAAAAATATCAGTGTTTTTTTTATCTGAAAATGTTCAGTTTTTGGAGGGGAAAATTTCTATATATTTGAATAGGCGTGTTTTCGTAATGCAACTGGATTTCCTTTGTTCTGTTAAGTTTTATTATAATAAAACATTTACACATTGAAATGATATTCATCTTTTTTTTTTTTTTTTTTTTAATTAATTTACACATGTAATGCTTGGTCTGTTGCATAAAAATTACAGTAGACGACATTTGAAATATTTGTTTTATTTTGTTCAGCAAATAGAGTTTACCATTTCATGAAATTCGCATAATATGTCAAAGCCTATTTTCTGAGAAAAAAAATTCATCGATTTGTCATCTGCTGAATTCTCCCTGTAGAGTGGTAAACTTTAAATGACCTTTGCATTTTATTACAGTTCAATTAAGTGAGCACAGATTTTTACAGTAAATATTATTACAGTAAATATTTACACTTTGCTTTCTATCTATCTCTGATACCATGTCAGTTTCTGATTTATATTACCTCAGGTTGGTGAGTGGCTAAATTTAGGATTTAGCAAACAGATAAAGGAGTTTGGATTGGGGTTCAAAACTTTTGAGGGATGTCGTTTTGATCAAATTACTATACTTACTCACTCTGTGTTTTCAGACAGATATGCCTGAGAAAAACAGTTTAGACCCTGATTTAGACGACGCAGAATGCATGGAGTCTGATTAGGGTCTATACAGTGAACACTCGTTACTACGACAGCATTTTTTCCCAAAGACATTGCTATTAAAATGAATTTGCTGTTGTACAGAATACTTAATGAGCAGATTGATACGTAAGAATTGTCTTGTTTTGTTCTCATTTCCTCATGGAATATATGTTTTGGATATTTGTTGGAATCGCCTCATTGAGGCGATTCTAACAAATAACCAAAACATATGTTTCTTTAAAATATTAAATACAGACAACCCTCTTTATACCGACACTCGATACAACAACAGAGTTCGTTATAATGACAATTATTCTGTCTCGAGGACTTCACTTAAGAGGTAACAATTAGTCACAAATTATGCAAGAGTATTGTATTTGATACTTTCAAGAAACATATGTTTTGAATATTTGTTAGAATCGCCTCGGTGAGGCGATGCTAACAAATATCCAAACATGTTCTATGAGGAAATATTAACAAAACATGACCTTTCTTACATATGAATCTGCTCATTAAGTATTCTGTACAACAGCAAATTCGGGCCGGCCTCGGTGGCTCAGTTGGATGCGCCGTCCGACTGGAGACCAGGAGGTCGCGGGTTCAACCCCCGCCGAGGTCGGCAACATTCTTTCGTGGAGATTGATCATGAAATATTTTCTACGGTCATTCTCTCCCTTCCGCTGATTAAAGAAGGGCAGTTGTCAGTTTCTGGCGAAAGAATGTGCACAATACTGGTTAACCGCATAGAGGACTAAGCCTGCCCAGTAAACGTGTGGTTAGGTAAACTGACCGCGCTCGACATGACCCCATTGGGTTGACTGGGCCGTAAAACCTTAACACAAACAAAAACAAACAACAGCAAATTCATTTTAATGGCAACGTCTTTGGGAACAAATGCCGTCGTTGTAACTAGGGTTCACTTTACAGTGATCTTGCATAATCTGTGACTAATTGTTACCTCTTAAGCGAAGGCTTCGTGACAGTCAAATTGCTATTATAACGAATTTTATCGTTAAGTCGAGTGTCGGTATAAAGAGGTTTTCTGTATATGTCATATATGCTCTTATCCTGCAATTTACTGTCCTTTCGACATACTCGAAAGACTTTTTTGCTTGGCGTTTTATCTTAAATGAAAATATTTTCTTCCTATTGACCATATCTTATCAGAAATCATTTGTTTTTTTCTGTTTCTGTAATTTGTTTTCAAATATTTGGCCTAAAATTAAATTTACAGCCAAATAATTGGTCTGACCTATGCAATTTCTATAGTAAAGAGATTTTTTTTTTAATTTTTTGTCTAAGAAATTATTTTTTACTTTTCTTTGCTGAATTTGAATTACTGATGTTTCACAACAATATTATGAAAATTTCTAAGCAAAATATTTTATATTAGTTGATGTCTCTTTATTGCAAATGATGTTACAGACCATTCTCTTTATACCGACACTCCATACAATGACAAAAGTCTTTATAATGACAAATATACTGTCACGAAACCTTCGCTTAAGAGGTAACAATCAGTCACAAATTATGCAAGAATATTGTATTTAATACCAAAAGAAACATATGTTTTGGATGTTTGTTAGAATCACCTCGGTGAGGCGATTCCAACAAATACCCAAAACATACGTTCCATAAGGACATAAGAACAAACCAAGACCCTTCTAACATATCAATCTGCTCACTAAATATTCTGTACAACAGCAAATTCATTTTAATGACAACGACTTTGGGAACAAATGCTGTCGCTGTAACGAGGGTTCACTGTATTGTTCATATGCATGTTACGTACATGCGTAATATGGGCGATGAGCGTGACGCCTATGTACTGGCCTCAAGTTATACAGTCGAACTTCAAAGGCTCACACATCTTTGGGACCTTGGAAATTTGTTCTAGACATAAGTAGTTCGAGACATTCAGGGTTAATCACACATGTAGCGCCTATTCAGTACACAAATGGAGATAATTTAGGGATGTCTTTTCAAGCTTCTATAAAATACAGTGAACTCTCGTTACAATGACAGCATTTGTTCCCTAAGACGTTGTCAAAAAAGAAATGAATTTGCTGTTGTACAGAATATTTAATGTTCAGATTGATATGTTAGAAAGGTCCTGGTTTGTTCTTATGAACTCATAGAACATATGTTTTGGATATTTGTTAGAATCGCCTCACCGAGGCGATTCTAACAAACATCCAAAACATATGTTTCTTTAAAGTATTAAATACAACATCCTCGCATAATTTGTGACTGTTACCTCTTAAGCGAAGGTTTCGTGACAGTCAATTTGTCATTATAAAGAGTTTTGTCGTTGTATCGAGTATCGATATAAAGAGGATGGTCTGTAATGGTATGTTGTGTGTACTTAATAGAATCGCCTCGATGAGGGAGGTTCTAGTGCGTACACACAACATACATGTTCATGCTAAAGTAAGAAAATCTCCTTAAAATATCATTAAATATTTGTTTCCTTGGGCGATTGGAAAAAATTCCTAGGGACTCAAAAAAACGAGTTCGAATCAGCCATGGTAAACGAGTCATCGGTGTTTGCGTCAATGAAACTTTACTGTATGTTAGGGAACTGAGCCACCATGCCCATAAATATCCTTAGACATGGCTGAGGTATTGCCGCACTCAATTCTTTTTGTGACATAGGCGAAGGAGTCGGGAGTATACAGTCGAACTTCAATGGCTCGAACATCCTTGGGACCATTGATATTTGTTCGAGATACGGTTAGTTCGAGCCACTGGGGATCAATCATGGCGCCAGGTCAGTAAGCGAATGGCGATAATTTAGGTAAATCTTTTCGATCTTCTACACGATAATGGTATGTTTGAGTGTACTCATTAGAATCGCCCCCATGAGGGGGTTATTTTGATAAAGTTATTTTGATAAAAGTTATTTTGATGTTATATAAAGCCTACACACGTTTTATCAAATAGGCCGCGCCATGCGAAAACGTGTCTTTTGGCATATGCGGACAGCAAAAGCCCAGACCAGCCTGCACATCCGTGCAGTCCATCACGAAACATATCTATACAATTTTGACCTCCTTTTAAACCCCACTTTTATATAGTAAAACTGGGATTTACAGGGTAAACATTATTTTCTTTATATCTCCTGAAAACAAAACATTGTGGGTACTAGAACCGCCTCGTCGAGGCGGTTCTAACGAGTACCCACAATCTATGTTTTGAGCAGAAATATGAAAAAATACCAGAATTTATTATCTGAAAATTTTCAGTTTTTGGAGGTGAAATTTTCTATATATTTGAATAGGCGTGTTTTCGTAATGCTGATCAGGGCCTCCACTTTCCGCTTACAGACTTATTGGATACTACAGAATGCATAAATGGAGAGCAAAGGCCCGCTTACTTTGCGCATGCACAGGCTTATCTGAACCTGCACATGTTTGAAGGCAAGTTTTCGCTTGACGAGGCCCAGAAACTCTGAACATGACTGCGGTGTACATGTAGCCGCTCACAATTCTTTCAGCGTCATATATGCGAAAGAGACGGACGTACATATGAGTAGAAGCAGAAGCATTAACAGAAATACAGCAATATCCATCTTTCGTAGAACCTGTCTCCAAGTTAGTCTGTTTGAATTGTTCATTCCTTCAGCATCGTGTACCACAATCTTAGTTTGTAGGTCTTCTTTTGTGGCAGGTCTAACCTGTGTATCACAGTTACACATTTTGAAAATGCTAAAGTTTACGGGTTTATCTGCGTAGTGTGAAAATATCCAGGACTGTATGTAAGAGTAGATCACAGCGACAACACTTAGGAGCAGTAAATTAAGAATGTAGATTAACAAGAAAGAAACATTGACTGAATGAGGAGGTAGTTCGTTACTTATCATAGACACAAAGACCCCGTACGCTAGAAACACGGTTACCGCAATAGAACCTTTCTCACCGCTGTCCACCGGAACAATGAACACGCCCACATTGAGGATCGAGAGCAGTACCAGCGGTGCAATCACAGTGTAGCAAATGAATTCCGTCCTCCGCTCGAGGTCAAAAGTTATTTTGATGTAATTGAATCCTACAATGTATTTCTCAAATGATACACCAAGAAGTTTCCATTCTGGATTTTCGCTATATCCTGATAAAGATTGCCCGCTCTCCAGTATTTGAAGGTCTACCCCGGAACCTAAGCTGCCAGCATAAATAATCATGGTACAAGTTTGTTTGTCAAAGGGATAATATTTTGTATTAACGTTGCAAATTACAGTGTAAGTTCCTCCACTGGACGAACTTGCACTACCATCGGAGTTGTACGAAATTTTCCCTTTACTGTTGAAAAAGTTCCCTTTTCCACCATGGGCAGTTCCATACTCGATATCTGGGACCCACACTTCTTCGATCGGGAGCTCAATCACTTGCGTTCCGTTGTACTCAGTGGTATTCCAAGCGATTAGCTCATCTACCCACAAACATTGAAAATATCCCATTAAACTTATTGTCTGTCCAGCAGTGTCGAAATCTGTAATGCTTATCAGAGAAAATCTGACGTACAAATCAACATATTCCGATAAATTCCGTCGTGGTCGTATCCTGCTATCATATTCCGACAGAATATCTCCGTACAAAGTCCGTACATGACTGTAAGAAGGCCCCGTTAAGGTGTTCATTTGCGCGGATGTGGTCATGTTTTCCATTCCTCCAAAAACATGCAAAAACATGTAGAGTTTCACAAAGTTCTGCATCGGGCTTTTAAAATACATCTCTGAGTGCTGTAACACAATACCTACGCTTTTTTAACCCATTTATTCCGAGTGGACTCTTCTGTTTCACCTGTTTAGACGGGTCTATTTTCTGTATAAGGAGTGTCTGATTAGTTTTCACTATTACTATATTTTGAGAAAAAGATGTAGAAATTTCTATAAGTAATGCAAATAGGATAGCCCCGATCTTAAAGCGGCGTCTGATCTGGTCTATACTGTTGCCAAGGACACCAGGCATAAATGGATTAATGCAGCATAATGATTATTTGATATGAGTATCCCATCTGATACGTTTTGAAGTGTCTGGAAATATGGTTACAGTATATACTCATTTTAGTGTATTTTTTCCAAAGTCCGTTCTTGTTTATTCCACACGATGGACGGAATAAGCGTTAACACTTGGCATGCTGAGTAAAAATTTCAACTGGCGACATTTTAAAATATTTTTATTTTCTTTTTTTATTTTTTTTTTCTGGAAAATAGGACTTTACACTTCATGCAAATTGTCTCCTTAGGAGGCAACTTGCATGAAGTGCCAGATCCTGTTTTCTAAAAAAAAAAAAAAAAAAAAAAATAAAAAAAAATAAAATAAACACATCGTCAGTTTGTCGTCCGCTGAATTTGCTCATAGCATGGTGAATGTTAAAATGGCAGTATCTGGCTGAAAAACACAGAAAAAAAGGCACTTTTTATTATTATTTTCTATCAGAACTAGGCCCTTAGTACGATTCACCCTGTTAGCTTTACTAACGCTTAGCATTTTGGGTAAAAAATTCAACAGATGACAGTTTGTAATAATTTTCTTATTATTCCCAGAAAATAGGCTTTGGAATTTTTTATGCAAATTGTTTGGAGACAGAGTCAGTCTATTTTCTTGGGAAAATAAGAAAAAATATCATCAACTTGTCGTCTTCTGAATTTGCAAAAATATCGTAGTAACCCAATTTATTGATCAGATACTCCTGAGCAATTTGACAGCCCAGCAAACGCACAACGTGGTTACAACGTCGCTGCAACGTCACGATGTTGCAGCGACGTTGATGCGACGTTGGTGTTTGCTGTGAGTGTAGACCGAGACCAGACTGCACCTGAGAAAAGTTTGATTAGGATCTGCACTTTGTCCCACACTGCCAGTACGTTTCCAACACAGCACTGAGTAGTTGTATGGACTTTTCAAAGTTTAAGTAATTCATTGAAGGATTAATGTAGTAGTACTTAAGGAAAATGGAAATACTTTCAAGGGAAGCAACTCTGTCGAAATTGTTTTGCCACCCTTCTGAAAAGGTGTTTACTTTAGAGTAGGCTTTTTCTCTCTTTGAGAGCCAATTAATTTCTTCTTTCGAGCAGATTCCTTTTCAGAGGGGTGGGGCGAGGTGGTATGCTGGCAAGCAAAAAAAATGAAGTCAAAAGAGTTGTCTCCCCTGTAACAACTGGCGGAAAATATTTTAAGTATATCCAGTTAAAGCTGTATACAGAAATGTATCCAAGTATGAGAAAAGGTCCCTCACAAAATAGAAGCTAAGAGAAAACTCAGATCAGCCTACGCATTCACGTTAGAATCTTTGAGTATCCTATGGATATCTAACGAGTTTCTAACTCTTTACGCTCCCAACGACTCTGATCAGACATCGCAGGCTGGTCTGAGTCTTCGTAGGGCGCACATATTATAATGCACGTTTTCTCACTTTTTGCGTTCACGTGTCTGTTATATAACAGCTGTTATATAACGGGCTTGGCCTCATCGAGAGAAATGGGATCTTTAGTTATACATGAACGTGTCCAGAGCAGATTCAGATCATCCTAAGCAGCCACACAGATCCGTCAGAGTAGTTGTTGCTGTCTGCTGCCAGACTGTAACTTATCCGATGATTCATATAGATGACAGCGAAGGCCCAGATCAGACTGCGCATCCGCGCAGTCTGATCTGGGCCTTCGCTGTCAACATATGCCTGAAAGACACAATTTCGACTGGCGCGACGCAACAGTTAAGTAACAGGCGGAAATGACGTCGATATATTAGAAAACAAATGAATGACGGGAAATGGTTAATGGCGGGTTAAATGACTGCAAATTGATATTGGTTTCAAAACAAATAAAATATGCATTATCTTTCTAAAAGCATTATTTAATGGCTCTCATTGTATTCATAACCCCGGCTCATAACATGTATAAGTAACTGTAACTCTTAACCCATAAAAAGCCAATCACAATATTAGCAGACGACATTTTATTGTATTTAATTTTTTTAATTTATACAGAGATACAGAGAACGAGGCTTGAAATTCCATGTAAATAGTCTGTTAAGACTTATATCCACAGGAAAACAACAAAATCAATTTTTAAATTAGAATGTCGTCTGTTAGATAGTTGCTTGACGCTTTAAGGGCTAAATAAAGGGAGTTCAACAAAACTTTTAGGGGTCTGATAACACCCTGTAGACGTCTGTCATTTTATACAAGGGAAGCAGCTTTTCTGACCTACATTTTATTTTCCTGCACACCACACCCTTCTAAGACAGGGACTACTCTAAAAGGTAAGATGTTTTGCCCAAATTTCCTCCGTTAGATCCTTTCTTTTTAGAGTAGATCCTTTTTCAGAAGGGAGACAAATGTTTGAGAGAGTTGGCCTATCCTGGAAGTGTGTCTGTTAACTGAGCCTTCATTTTAATGTCCACTTTCATCTTTTGCTTCCTTGAGAACAGGATATGACGTATACACCGAGAAGCAAACAGTATTTACCCTTAGGAACAGTCCTATATTTCATTCGGGCATCACTTTTAAGAACATCGCTAGCAAATTATTTAAAGCTTAGCATACTGGTTAAAATCTCAGCAGACGACAATCTAAAATATTGTACTAATTTCTCTCAAAAAATAAGATTTTTTTTTTGCTGCTTTGGCTATGAACAGTAACAAACTGAATGCGTATCTAGCAAGTTTAAACCATATTTCGGACTTTTTAGGGCTGTTGTTTTAGTTTAATGGCCTAAGCTGCATGCTTTGTTAATGCTCTGGTCATGTGATCACTGCCATTTCAAGCATAAATACCCACTTTGAATCTATGACATTAGCGGGTGACCTTGGACATATGGTTTTCCTTTATAAATATCACGTGTAGTTTGAGATCTTCGTGTAATATCTTATCTTGCCTTCTGGCACTACTAGTCGTTGATTTTGAACCTTTGCATGTGCATGAATATAGAGCAAATGTTACACAAGGTTTTTTTGTTTGTATGTTTGGGTTTTTTATCGTTTATTATTATTTTTTTTTTTCATTAAATTCGGGAATCTCTGTCACTCTTCATGTTGTAATTGCCTTCCCAATGAATTATAACAAGCATAAACTATCTTAAAAAGAAACTTTAGTTTAAGTCTACCCTTTTTACGAACCGTCTAGTCCCGAGACGTAATCTTGTGTCGTACACTCTTTGCAAGCAGTGCTAACCGGCGAGCTGTCATTCCAAGTCACAAGAAGATAAAGGAGGTATCTTGCAACATATTTCTGGTGTCAGAAGTGGGATCTGTCTCATCATATGGCAGATATAGAGGCAGAACCCCACCTCCCCAGTGAAACACTATGGACGGAGTGACGGATGGTGATAACACACGGACCAGGAGGTGTACCAAGAAGGCTCAAGTGCAACGAGTCGCCTAAGAAGTGAACTTGAGCACCAAGATAGCCTTCAGCCAAACACCGAGCCAGTTAGGTACCAAAGAGACGACAAGGCATGCACCGAAGTCCTCCAGCGACCAGATGGCGACGGCAGCACTAGTGCAACTACATAAACCGGGCCTGGCCAGTTTGCAAAATGGTTATGAACGAAGGGGCAACAGGCCAAATCGCCCGCATTATGAGGATGCAGACCAATACGAGTATTGAAGCTTAGCCCATAGCAGATTATATGAGCGCCCGTGTGCATCCAAGCCCTCCATACACCAAGCAGCCTCAACTAGTCAGTCTCTTAACCAGATTAGTGATAACACATCCCATCATAGGCCACACCCAAAAGCCAGTCAGCAAGCCACACTAGCAAGCCTTAGCGAGACATTCCTTGGCGTGCAGCAGAGGCAGGACTGCATAACCAGAGCATTACAAGAACTCTCCTGGCTCATGAGGAACATTAAACACAGTATGCAAGCCCGTAACACCAATGCCAACATCGGCGCCATCGAAGTACTTCCAGCAGAGAGTTCACCACTGAATGAGGTACAAGACACTATAACCCCAGGTAACCGGTTAGATGCTCATGGGGATAAACGAACTGGTGATGCTCCGTATGGGAATTCATGTGTCAATGAGATACGGAGATGTACAGCACAGAAGCAAGAAAAATCGCAGAGCACGTTCCTCATCCACAGCCCACACATCACAACCAGTTTCAGTGACAGAAGTGTAGACACTGTAACTATTACTACTGATGCTGCCACGCAGTCCTCAGGCCCCACTCAGACTTATGTGAATAGAGCTTATCGACACTCTGTAACACAAGGAGTGCAGTGACCTGTATTCGTGCCCATTTCCAATGGCAAGCTTTTCTGACATAAACAGGTGACTCTTTTACCAAAAGCGGGTGAGTGGTACACAGCAGTATGTCAGTCTAACAAAGAGCCACGTATATAGAAACGGCCAGCCGAATGTGACTCAAGGGGAAAATGATGCCCACTTGCCGTGCCGTGTCGGCCTTCATTGACGAGAGCGCTACTCCCTCAGCGACCAGAAGGGAGACGGTTGTATGGCAATACTAGGCAACCCAATGAAGGGAATAGGCACACCAATGCCTCGCAAGCAGACATAGACACTATGTGCACATCGACTGGTAAGCATTGCGTATAAGGGTAGGACCCCCGCTCACAAAGAGAGATCAGTGCCTTACTCCAGGAAGATAGATTTCAACATCGATACCAGGCCTCGAGGCTGGCAAATAGAAATAATCTCCCAGTTGCGCAGAGGGAAGGTAACACGTTATTACAGAACTCAGCCGTATTACAGTATATACACAGTGCATGTGGCAACGTCGATAAATGCAGAGTTTCGGGATGTGGACCGAAAAGGGAGTCTAATGCTCGGGTTCAGTGCCCAAACAGAATTTTCCTGATAGATGCCTTGATGCATCAGAGCCTACTGTCCATCGACAGTATCCACCTACGCAACATATATACTGTGGAAGTAGAGAATTTCAAGCTGCTCATGATGGCATTGGAAGTACACTGCATCACATACACCCAGCGCAGAGCCACGAGTCTCAGTACGAGCAAAACGAACCGTATAATGATACCAGGCAAATAAGGCAAAGTTCATATTGCAGGCCATCATGAAAATAGAAATTTTCAATCAACAGTCCCAGAATCAAAGTTGCCACCTTTTACAGGAAAAGAAGATGGAATGTGTGGTTCAACATCTTTAAAGCGGTTGCCAGGAGGCGAAAATGGGGTGAAAAGGCAAAGCTAGACAACTTGCTACCAAGGTTGCAAGGCAAGGCAAGATTTTTTGTCTTCTCACAACATGCTCAACCAATCCTCTCCAATTACGACGAGCTGGTGAAAGAGCTAAATAGTAGATTCAGGGTAATAGAGACAGAGAGAACATATGCGGCCAGTTTCAGCCAGAGAAGCCAGTGCAAGGACGAGACAGCTGAAGTTTTTGCAGCTGACCTTAAACGGCTATATGCCAAAGCTTATAAATTTAGAGATGATAGAACAAGGCAAGAGGACCTTGTTAGGCGTTTCCTTGATGGGCTAAAAGGCAGCGAGGCACGCTTCGAGATAGAATTCAATAAAGAGCCAGCTAACATAGACGAACCTGTGTACCATGCAATAAACTTCGTACAGACGAGAAGAAACGCATTTGAAGGGTACTGGGAGAAGAAGTTTAAGCGCTACATTAGAAGAACAAATCAAGATAGCGACAATGAAGATGATAAGTATGATATTCAGGATGAACCAGACTATAAATAAGTCATAAGAATACCTTCAAAGCGTGAAGATCAGAAAAAGAAGCCACAAAGAGGCAAGCGTAAGGAGGCAGCTATAAAAGAATGATGGAACAGGCTCTGAATCAATAAAATTCATCTTAGAAACGGAAAAAAAACTAATACAAGCCTTGATTGGCCAACTGATAGAGATGAGGAGGACAAATGAGGCTAAACCTGAAACGCAACAAACCAGATAATAGTGGCATCGTTCGTTCCGGTTGTCGGGAAAGAGGAACATATAATAAGAGTCCAGATTAGATCCAGCTGAGATGTTGTAGCAGCATTTGTGGCGGAAATTGACGATGACAGTCTTTTGGCGAAGATGGACCTACAGATCTGTTATTGCGTAAGGGAATACTGATGATTTCATCCAAATTGGCTTGCAAAACAGAATTCGCAATGTAAACGCCGCAGATCACTAAGCAATACCAGCCCCAAGCGAGGCGGTAATAGATGTCTTCGTAGAAAGGCAGGAGTCTGGTGACTTCTCATCAGAAGTAGATTATATTGTCAATCCGACTGGGCATTTCAAGGAGACCTACCCACTCCAAATGGCATCCACCCTAGTGTACATCAATAGGGCTTGTACTTGCAAAGTACAAGTACTTAACCCGTTTCCGACGACTGTATCAATAAAACAGGATGCTCTTAAGTGACAAGGCTAAGGAAAACACTGTAGCATATAAACTGAACATAGCTCGTCCTTGTCTACAAAAGGAGCTCAAAGTCCCAGAGCATTTAAGGGACCTTTATAAAAGGGCAAGTCAGGGCCTCGATTGTAGAAAGAACAACTGGGAGGCTTGTTGATTAATTACAAGGATACCTTCTCAAGAGACGAGTGGGACCTAGGTCGCACAAATCGGACGGAGCATTCTATCCTAACGGGAGACGCAGCTTCTATTAAACAGGCACCAAAACGCGTACTTATGGCACACGCCACACAGGATAGGAAGGCTATAGACGCGTTAAAGCAGAAGGGAGTGGACGGAGACAACAGACCACCCTGGGCCAGTTCTATGTTATTGGTGACCAAAATGGATAAGGGAGTACGACCCTGTAAGAAGTATCACAAAATTAACCAGCTAGTGAAGCCGGACGGATTTCCTCTGCCAAGAATACAATATTATTTGGATTTGTTGGCAGGGTCTAGTCTAGCACGTTTGATAACCAGCGTTTACTTCCAGATTCCAGCGCAGAGTGAAGACGTCCCTAAAACGTCATTCAGTTGAAAATATGGGCAGTTTGAAATGACCAGAATAGATGAATGCCATTTGGCCTTACTGACGCGGCCTCAACCTTCCAGAGGACGCTGGAAATGACATCGCAAGGCCTACAGTGGTAACCTACCTGATATACATAGTCGACATCATTGTCTACGGGCAAGATTTCAGTCAGCATTTACAGAGAGTCGAAGAGGTCTTGTAAAGAATCAAAGCAGCGGAGTTGAAACTAAACCCTGCCAAGAGTCACATGCTGCAGAAAGAAATCGTCTTTAGGGCATTTAGTGTCAGGAGAGGCGTTAGACCGAGCCCAACAAATTTGATGAAGATTTTAACCCATTTTAGTCGGGAAACCCCCAAAAGGGTGTTTGACAAAGCAGACCCAGATCAGACACCGCTTAAGGCGACATCTGATCAGGGTCTACACTGTTTGCAGTAATAATCAGGAATTTCTATAAAACAGAGTAATAATAAAAAGTAACCAGACACTCTGCTATTAGAAATAGACCGGTGCTAAAAGCTGTGGTAGAAGAGTCCACTCAACGTAAATGGGTTAAGTTGGCCAAAAGCCAAGGTCCCCGAGACATATTAAGCAGTTTGTCGCCACGGACTTATTATCGACGTTACATTAAGAACTTCGCCAGTATGGTTAGGCCTATGGTAGAACTGACTAAGAAGGGCAAGAAGTAACATGGAATAACGCCTGCGATTAAGCCTACGATAACCTTAAGGAGGCTTTGGTTGGCGCTGATTTCATGGGATACCCGCTGAACGAGGCTGGAGAACTTATTCTCGACGTCGATGCATCGGGAACAGGCACAGGATGTGTCCTACATCAAGTGCAGTGAGATAGAAAACGAGTTAGAGCATACGCCAGCAGGGCTCTGAACAAGGAGACTCCAACTACTGCATAACAGAAAAAGGTATCTTAGGGGTACGCTACTTTATAGATCACTTTCGTCAGTACCTTTTAGGCAGGCGTTTTCTAGTGCAAAATGACCATTAAAGCCTAGTATGGCTGTTCAGACTTAAAGAGCGAAGAGGGAAAATAACACGCTGCATAGAATTCTTGGGCCAATACGATTTCGATATATAATAAAGGCCGGGAGGAAAATTAACGCACTGTAATGCTCTATCGCGATGCAAAACTCCTAGGGATTGTGACTGTCTTGGCCAAGATACAACAGAGACGCTTATATGTGACCACTGCAACAAATGCCACAAGCGAGCGAAGGACATGGTCTACGAGAAGCTATACAAAGAAATAATTGGTCACAAAAGCAGCACTCTCAGGGATGAGGTAGAAGTTGGAATTGGTAGAGCACCTAAGTTCGTTGATGCTATTTGCGTAACAGAAAAAGCCGCTTATACACAGGAAAACGCTACTGCAGAAGATGTGGGCGACTTAACAGACAAAACCAAAGCTGTCGCCTCCACAAAGAGTCAGGTCTTCCATGATAATGCAGCAACAGCAAACAGAGAAAGTCTCACCAGAAATCTGAAAGTACCAATGGCAGTAGGCGAGGAGGTAGGGAAAGTGATAGAACGGAAAGAGGTGGAACTGAATGTACTCAAGGTTGAAGATGATGCCATTCCCGGAACCTCAGTAGATAACAGTAATAAAGAAGCGACCAGTAGAGATACAGTTGAAGTGAATTCATCTTGGTTCAGTAATAAGTCAATAGCGGAACTAAAGCATCTCCAGAAGAGGATGAGGTTAAAGGACATACATGGACCCTTCAGAGACAACAAAAGGCTTAGCAAACAAGGCATGGTTACTAAATGTTCAGCACAGAAACACTACTGGATTCTCTGGGAATTTCTTTTCCTGCAGATTGGGCTGCTTTTCAGAAAGGATGGAAAACACCACCATTTCATCACAGGACACATGAAATGTAAATATTTGCTCATTTCGGTGAGAAATATGCGAAAATGTGAAATGCCAAAAAATGGCATTTTTTCGCAGGTCCGCGTCATGAAAACTAATTTTTTCGACTTTCTGGAAAGCCATTTAAATGATGGAAACCACCAACATATGACCACAGGACACTTGAAATGTTAATATTTACTCATTTGGATGAGAAATATGCAAACATGTGAAATGCCCCAAAAAACAATTATTCGCAGGTCCGCAGTCATGAAAATCTTCATTTTTTTTCCACTTTCTGGAAAGCCTTTTCAAATGATGAAAATCACATGTTGACTACAGGACACTTGAAATGTAAATATTTGCTCATTTAGATGAGAAATATGCAAAAATGTGAAATGCCCCAAAAAACAATTTTTCGCAGGTCCGCAGTCATGAAAATCTTAATTTTTTTTAACTTTCTGGAAAGCCTTTTAAAATGATGAAAACCATCACTAGTTGACCACAGGACACATGAAATGCAAATATTTGCTCATTTGGATGAGAAATATGCAAAAATGTGAAATGCCCAAAAATAAACATTTTTTCGCAGGGCCGCGATCATGAAAAACTTCAATTGTTTCGTCTTTTTGAAAAGCCTTTTAAAATGATGAAACCATAACTAGTTAACCAAAGGACACTTGAAATGTGAATATTTGCTCATTTGGGTGAGAAATATGCGAAAATGTGAAATGCCCAAAAAGGACATTTTTCGCAGGTCCGTGGTCTTGAAAATCTTTTTTGTTCGACGTTCTGGAAAGCCTTTCAAAATAATGCAAACCACCACCAGTTGACCACAGGACACTTGAAATGTGAATATATTTGCTCATTTGGATGAGAAATAATCAAAAATTTGAAATGCCCAAAAACGACACCACTTGCAGTTCCGCGGCCATGTAAATCTTTATTTCTTTTTGACTTTCTGGAAAATCATGTAAATCTTTATTTCTTTTTGACTTTCTGGAAAATCTTTTAAAATGATGAAAATCGTCCCCTGTTGATCACAGGACACTTTAAATGTAAATAATTGCTAATTTTGGTGAGAAATATGCAAAAATGTGAAATGCCAAAAAATGACATTCTTTTGCAGGGCCGCGGTCATAAAAAACTTCAATTTTATTTACTTTCTGAAAAGCCTTTTAAAATGATGAAAACCACCACCAGTTGAGCACAGGACACTTGAAACGTAAATAATTGTTCATTTGGGTGAGAAATATGCGAAAAGGTGAAATGCCCAAAAATGACATTTTTTGCAGGTCCGCGGTCATGAAAAACTTTAATATTTTCTACTTTCTAGAAAGCTTTTTAAAATGATGAAAATAACCACCAGTTGATCACAGCACACATAAAATGTAAATACTCACTCATTTGGATGAGAAATATGAAAAATGTGAAATGCCTAAAACTGACATTTTTTCTCAGGGCTGCGGTCATGAAATACGGCAATTGTTTCGTCTTTTTGAAAAGCCTTTTAAAATGACGAAAACCACCTACAGTTGACCAAAAGACACTTGAAATGTTTATATTTCCTCATTTGGGTGAAAAATATGCAAAAATGTGAAATGCCCAAAAATGACATTTTTTCGCATGTCTGCGGTCATGAAAATCTTCAATTTTTTTTCAACTTTCTTGAAAGCCTTTTAAAATAATGAAAAACCACTATCAGTTGATAACAGGACACTTGAAATCTTAATATTTGCTCATTTGGATGAGAAATATGCAAACATGTAAAATGCCCAAAAATGAAAATTTATCGCAGGTCCGCGCTCATGAAAATCTTCATTTTTTTTTCGTCTTTCTTGAAAGCCTTTGAAAATGATAAAATCACCACCAATTGACCACAGGATACTTGAAATGTTAATTGTTCATTGGGTGAGAAATATGCAAACATGTGAAATGCACAAAACTGACAATTTTTCGCAGGTTCGCAGTCATGAAGATCTTCATTTTTTTGGACTTTCTGGAAACACTTCAAATGTAAAAATTTGCTCGTTTGGATAAGAAATATGCAAAAATGTGAAATGCTCAAAACTGACTTTTTTTTCAAGGCCCGCGGTCATGAAAAAATTCAATTTATTCGACTTTCTGAAAAGCGCTTTAAAATGATGAAAACCACCACCAGTTGACCACAGGACACTTGAAGTGTAAATATTTGTTCATTTTGGTAAGAAATATGCAAAAATATGAAAGGCCAAAAAGTGACATTTTTTCGCAGGTCCGCGGTCATGAAAATCTTGAATTTTCTCGAAAGCCTTTTAAATGATAAAAACTACCACCAGTTGACCACAGTTGAAATGTAAATATTTGCTCATTTAGATGAGAAATATACAAAAATGTGAAATCCCCAAAAATGACATTTTTTAGCAGGTCCGCGGTCATGAAAAACAGAATTTTTTCGACTTTCTGGAAAGCCTTTTAAAATGATGAAAACCACTACCAGTTGACCACAGCACACGTGAAATGTTAATATTTCCTCATTTGGATGAGAAATATGCAAAAATGTAAATGCCCACAAATGGCAATTTTTCACAGGTCCACGGTCATGAAAATCTTCATTTTCTTCAACTTCCTGGAAAGCCTTTTAAAATGATGAAAATTTCTACCAGATGACCACAGGACACTGTGAAATGTAAATTTTTGCTCATTAGAAGAGAAATAAGCATGTCAACATACCTCAAAATGACATTGTTTCGCAGGGCTGATGTCACGAAAAACTTAAATTTCTTTGACTATCTGAAAAGCTTTTTAAAATGACGAAAACCATCCCAAGTTGACTACAGGACACTTGAAACGTAAACATTTGCTCATTTGGGTGAGAAATATGTGAAATACCCAAAAATGACATTTTTTGCAGGTCTGCTGACATGACAAACTTCAAATTTTTCGACTTTCTGAAAAGCCATTTAAAATGATAAAAATCACCACCAGATGACCACAGGACACTTGAAATGTAAATTTTTGCTCATTTGGATGAGAAATATGCAAAACTGTGAAATGCCCAAAATGACATTTCTTCACAGGTCCGCGGACATGAAAAACTGTAATTTTTTCGACTTTCTGAAAGCCTTTTTAAATGATGAAAACTAGCACCAGTTCACAACAGGACACTTGAAATATAAATGTTTGCTCATTTGGGAGAGAAATTTGCGAAAATATGAAATGCACATAAATGATTTTTTCAGTCTGCGGTCATGAAAAACTTCAACTTTTTCGACTTTCTGGTAAACCTTTAAAAATGATGAAAACCAACACCAGTTCACCGCAGGACCTTTGAAATGTAAATATTTGCTCATTTGGATGAGTAATGCAAAAATGTGAAACGCCCAAAAATGAAAGTTTTTCGCAGGGCCGTGGTTATGAAAAACTTTTTCGACGTTCTGAAAAAAACTTTTAAAATGATGAAAACCACCACTAGTTGACAACAGTTCACTTCAAATGTTACTTTACTCATTTGGGTGTGAAATATGCGAAAGTGTGAAATGCCCAAAAATTACATTTCTTTTGCAGGTCCGCAGTTTTGAAAATCTTCATTTTTCGACTTTCTGGAAAGCCTTTTAAAATAATGAAAATCTCCATCAGTTAACCACAGGACACTTGACAGGTAAATATTTGCTCATTTTGATGAGAACTATGCAAAAAAGTGAAATGCCGAAAAATGACATTTTTTTCGCAGGTCCGTGGTCATGAAAAACTTCATTTGTTTTGACTTTTTGGAAAGCTTTATAAAATGATGACAACCACCACTAGTTGACCACAGGACACTTGAAATGTTAATATTTACTCATTTGGATGAGAAATATACAAAAATGTGAAATGCCCAAAAAAGACAATTTTTCGTAGGTCTGCGGTCATGAAAATCTTCATTTATTCCGACTTTCTGGAAAGCCTTTAAAAAAATCATGAAAACCACCACCAGGTGACCACAGGACACTTGAAATGTTAATATTTGCTCATTTGGATGAGAAATATGCAAAAATGTGATATACCCAAAAAATGTCAATTTTTCGCAGGTTCGCGGTCATGAAAATCTTCATTTTTTCGACTTGCTGGAAAGTCTTTTAAAAAATGAAAATCACTACCAAATGACAACAGAACATTTGAAATGGAAACATTTGCTCAGTTTGATGAGAGATGTGCAAAAAAGCGAAATGTCCAAAAATGACATTTTTTTTCTCAGGTCCGGGGACATGAAATATTTCAATTTCTTCGACTTTCTGCAAAGCCTTTTAAAATGATGAAAATAACCACCAGTTGACCAGAAGACATTTGAAATGTAAACTCTTGCTCATTTGGATGAGAAATATGCCAAAAAATGTCAAATGCAAAAAAAAAAAAAAAAATGGTATTTCTTCGCAGGGCCGCGGTCATGAAAACTTCAATTTTTCGACAATCGAGAAAGCCATTTAAAATGATGACAACCACAGTAAATATCCGCTCATTTGGATGAGAAATATGCAAACATGTGAAATGCCCAAAAATAGCATTTTTTGCAGGTCCGCAGTTTGAAAATCTTCATTTCTTTCGACTTTTAAAGCCTTTTAAAATAATAAAAATCACCACCAGTTGACCACAGGGCACTTGAAACGTAAATATTTGCTCATTTGGATGAGAAATAAGCAAAAATGAGAAATGCCGAAAATGACGTTTATTTTTTTTGCAATGCCACGGTCATGAAAAACTTCATTGTTTTAGACGTTTTGAAAAAAACTTTAAAAATGATGTTAACCACCACCACCTGACAACTGGATACTTGAAATGTATCTGTTTGCTCATTTGGGTGAGATATATGCGAAAATGTGAAGTGCCCAAAAACGACATGTTTTCGCAGGTCCGAGGTCATTAAAAACTTTATTTTTGCGACTTTCTGGAAAGCCTTTTAAAGTGATGATAACCACCACCAGTTGCCCACAGGACACATGAAACGTTAATATTTGCTCATTTCAATATGAAAAATGTGAAATTCCCAAAAATGACAATTTTTTGCAGGGCCGCGGTCATGAAAACCTTCATTTTTTTCAATTTTTTGCAAAGCCTTTAAAAATGATAAAAACCACCACCAGTTGACCACAGGACACTTCAAATGTAAATATTTGCTCATTTGGATGAGAAATATGCAAAAATGTGAAATGCCCAAAAATGACAATTTTTCGGAAGTCCGCGGTCATGAAAATATTTTTTTTCGACTTCCTGGAAAGCCTTTTATAATGATGAAAACCACCACCAGTTGACCACAGGACACTTGAAATGTTAATAGTTCTCATTTGGGTGAGAAATATGCAAACATGTGAAATGCCCAAAAATGACAATTTTTCGCAGGTCCGCGGTCATGAAAATCTTCATCTTTTTGACTATCTGGAAAGCCTTTTAAAATGATGAAAACCACCACCAGTTGACCACAGGACACTTGAAATGGAAATCTTTGTTCATTTGGGTGAGGAATATGTGAAATAGAGAAATGCCCAAATTTGTGCAGGGCCGCGGTCATGAAAAACTTAAATGTTTTCGGCTTTCTGAAAACCTTTTTGAAATGATGTAAATCACTACCAGTTGACCATAGGACATTTGATATGTAAATGTTTCCTCATTTGGATGAGAAATTATAAAAAATGTGAAATACCCAAATATGACATTTTTTCACAAGGCTGCGGTCAAGAAAAATTTTAATGTTTTTCACTTTCTGAAAAGCCGTTGAAAATAATGAAAACCCACATCATTTGACCAGAGGACACGTGAAATGTAAATGTTTCTCATTTTGGTGAGAGATATGCGAAAATGAGAAATGCTCAAATGACATTTTGCACAGGTCAGCGGACATGAAATACTTCAATTAATTCGACTTTCTGGAATGTCTTTTAAACTTTTGAACATCACCATTAGTTGACCACAAGACACTTGAAATGTATATATTTGCTAATGTGCATGAGAAATATGCAAAAATGTGAAATGCCTAAAATTTGACCAGAGGACACATGAAATATAAATGATTGCTCATTTTGGTGAGAGATATGCGAAAATGTGAAATGCTCAAATGACATTTTTCACAGGTCCGCGGTCATGAAAAACTTCAATTTTCTTGAATTTTTAAAAACGCTATTTGTGGACCACAGGACACTTGAAATGTAAATAGTTGCTAATTTGGATGCGATACATCCAAAAATGTGAAATGCCCAAAAATGACGATTTTTCGCATGTCCGCGGTTATGAAAATCTTCATTTTTTTTTACTTTCCGGTAAGCCTTTCAAAATGATGAAAACCATCACCAGTTGACCATATGACAGTTGAAATGATAATATTTCCTCATTTGGATTAGAAATATGCAAAAATGTGAAATGCCTAAAAATGTCATTTTTTTCGCAGGGCCGCGGTCGTGGAAAATTTCAATTTTTTTGACTCTCTGAAAAGCCTTTTAAAATGATGACAACCACCACCAGCTGACCAGAGGACACTTGAAATGTAAATATTTCCCCATTTTGGTGAGAGATATGCGAAAATGTGAAATGCCAAAAAGTGACATTTTTTCGCAGGTCCGCGGACATGAATTGCTTTACTTTTTTCGACTTTCTGCAAAGCAATTTAAAATGATGAAAATCACCACCAGTTGACCACAGGATACTTGAAATATCATTTTTTGCTGATTAATATGAGAAATATGTGAAATACACAAAAATGGCGTTTCTTCGCAGGGCCGCAGTCATGAAAAACATTTTTTTTCGACTTTCTAAAAACCCTTTTAAAATGATGAAAACCACCACCAGGACCACAGGACACTTGAAATGTAAATATTTGCCCACTTTTGTGAGAAATATGCGAAAATGTGAATTGCCCAAAAATGACATGAAAAACTTCAATTTTTTTACTTTCTAGAAAACCTTCTAAAATGATAAAAGCTACTACCAGTTGACCACAGGACACTTGAAATGTTAATATTTTCTCATTTGGATGAGAAATATGCAAAAATTTGAAATGGCCTAAAAAGACAAATAAAAGCTACTACCAGTTGACCACAGGACACTTGAAATGTTAATATTTTCTCATTTGGATGAGAAATATGCAAAAATTTGAAATGGCCTAAAAAGACAATTTTTCGCAGGTCCGCAGTCATGAAAATATTCATTTTTTTCGACTTTCTGGAAAGCCTTCTAAATGATGAATATTAATACCAGTTGACCACAGAACACGTGAAATGTAAATATTTGCTCATTTGGATCAGAAATACGCAAAAATGTGAAATGCCCCAAAAAATAACAATTTTTCGCAGGTCCGCGGTCATAAAATACTTCAATTTTTTCGACATTCTTAAAAGCCTTTTAAAATTATGCAAATCACCACCAGTTGACCATAGGACACTTTAAATAAAAATAATTGGTCAGTTGGATAAGGAATATGCAAACATGTCAAATGCACCAAAATGGCAATTTTTCGCAGGGCCGTTGGCATGCTAAATTTCATTTTTCCGACTTTCTGGAAAGCCTTTTAAAATAATGAAAACGACCAGCAGTTGACAACAGAACCCTTGAAATGTAAATGATAACTCATTTGGGTAAGAAATATTCGAAAATGTGAAATGCCCAAAAATGACATTTTTTCGCAACTCCACTGTGATGAAAAACAATTTTTTCGACTTTGTGGAAAGTCTTTTAAAATGATGAAAACCACCACCAGTTGACCACAGGACACTTGAAATGAAAATATTTGCTCACTTGGATGAGAAATATGCAAAAATGTGAAATGCCCAAAAATGACATTTTTTCGCAGAGCCGCGGTCATGAAAAAATTAAATTTTATCGACTGTATGAAAAGCCTTTTAGAATGTTGAAAAAAAACACCAGTTGACCACAGGACACGTGAAATGTAAATGTTTGTTCATATGGGTGAGAAATATGCAAAATATGTGAAATGCCCAAAAATGACATTTTTTCGCAGGTCTGCGAACTTGAATACTATAATTTTTTCGACTTTCTAAAAACCCTTTTAAAATGGTGAAAATTACCAGCAGTTGACCACTGGACAGTTGAAATGTACACGTTTGCTCATTTGGATGAGAAATATGCAAAATATGTGAAATGCCCAAAAATGACATTTTTTCGCAGGTCTGCGAACATGAAATACTTCAATTTTTTCGACTATCTAAAAAAGCCTTTCAAAATAATGAAAATTACCATCAGTTGACCACTAGACAGTTGAAATGTACATATTTGCTCATTTGGATGAGAACTATGCAAAAATGTCAAAAGCCCAAAAATGGCAAATTTTCGCAGGGCCGTGGTCGTGAAAAACTTCAATTTTTCGGTCTTCTGAAAAGCCTTTTAAAATAATGAAAATCATCACCACTGATGATACAGGGAATTGAAATGTAAATGTTTCCTCAAATAGGTGAGAAATATGCAAAAATGTGAAATGCCCAAGAATGACATTTTTTTCACAGGTACGCAGTCATGAAAAAAATCAATTTTTATGACTTTCTGGAAAGTCTTTTAAAATAATGAAAACCACCACCAATTGACAACAGGAAACTTTAAATTTAAGTATTTGCTCATTTGGATCAGAAATATGCAAAAATGTGAAATGCCCAAAAATAACAATTTTTCATAGGTCAGCGGTCATGAAAATCTTCGTTTTTTTCAACTTTCTGGAAAGCCTTTTAAAATGATGAAGATCACCACCAGTTGACCACTAGACTGTAAATATTTGCTCATTTGGATGAGAAATATGCAACAATGTGAAATGCCAATAAATGACATTTTTCACAGGGTCGTGGTCATGAAAAACTTCATTTTGTTCGACTCTCTGAAAAAACTTTTAAAATGATGAAAACCACCACCAGCGTACAACAGGACACTTGAAGTGTAAACGTTCGCTCATTTGGGTGATAAATATTCGAAAATGTGAAATGCCCAAAAATGACATTTTTTGGTAAGTCCGCGGTCATGAAAAAACATTTTTTTTTTTACTTTCTGCAAAGCCTTTTAAAATGATGAGAACTACCACCGGTTGACCACAGGACACTTGAAAAGTTAATATGAAAAAATGTGAAATGCACAAAAATGACAGTTTTTCGCAGGTTTGCGGTCATGAAAATCTTCATTTTTTCGACTTTCTGCAAAGGCTTTTAAAATGATAAAAACCGCCACCAGTTAACCACAGGACACTTGAAATATAAATATTTGCCCATTTGGTGAGAAATCTGCCAAAATGTGAAATGCCCAAAAACGACATACTTCGCAGGTCTGCGAACATGAAATACTTCAATTTTTTCGACTTGCTGAAAAGCCTTTTAAAATGATGAAAATCACTACCAGTTGAACACTACACAGTTAAAATGTAAATATTTGCTTATTTGGATGAGAAATATGAAAAAATGTGGAATGACATTTTTTCAGAGGACCGTGGTCTTTCTGAACAGCCTTTTAAAATGATAACCACCACCAGTTGACCACAGGACACTTGAAATGTACACATTTGCTCATTTGGGTGAGAAATATGCGAAAATGTGAAATGCTGAAAAATGACAATTTTTCGCAGGTCCTCGGTCATGAAAATCTACAATTTATTTTACTTTCTGGAAAGTCTTTTAAAATAATGAAAATCACCACTAGTTGACCATAGGACACTTGAAAAGTAAATATTTGCTCATTCGGGTGAGAAAGGCTTTAAAGCGGCAGAAGGGCGAGGATTGTGGCCATGTAAAATCGTTTTGAGTCCCCAGTGAAATACTTTTCACTGACTGTTCCAAGGCGGTTCTTCTGTCATGGTTTATTTTTGTTATAGTTCGTCTTTGAATGTGTGTCGCTTACATCTTTTTGTTTTGGATAGCCATTTGGCCACTTTGTGGGAAAGTAACTGTCCGTTTGGCTTTCCGCTAGTGATGTTTCCATTAGGGTCCAGTTATTTCGTGTTTATGTTTCTTTCCCTTTGATGTCTCTGATGGGAGGTGTGGGATAATTGTATCGATTCCTGATCATTGCCTTCCTTTCTCTTTAAAAAAATGTAAACTGGTGGTGTTTTTCATCTTTTTTAAGAGCTTTCCATAAAGTCGAATAAATTGAAGTTTTTCATGACCGCGAAACTCCGAAAAAAATGTCACCTTTCAGCATTTCACAATTTTGCATATTTCTCATCCAAATGAGCAAAAATTTACATTTCATGTGTCCTGTAGTCAACTGGTGGTGGTTTTCATCTTTTTAAAAGGGTTTCCATAAAGTAGAATAAATTGAAGTTTTTCATAACCGCGGACCTGCGAAAAAATGTCTTTTTTTTCAGCATTTTACATTTACGCATATTTCTCACAAAAAATAGCAAATATTTACACTTCAAGAGTCCTCTGGTCCATGATGGCAGTTTTCATCATTTTAAAAGGCTTTTCAGAAAGTGAAAAAAAAAATGAAATTTTTCATGACCGCAGCCCTGCGAAAAAATATCATTTTTGGGCATTTCACATGTTTGCATATTTCTCATCCAAATGAGCAAAAATTTACATTTCAAGTGTCTTGTGGTCAACTGGTGGTGATTTTCATCATTTTAAAAGGCTTTCCAGAAAGTTGAAAAAATTGAAGTTTTATATGACCATGGCCCTGTGAAAAAAAAATGTCATTTTTGGGCATTTCACATATTTGCATATTTCTCATCCAAATGAGCAAAAATTTACATTTCAAGTGTCTTGTGGTCAACTGGTGGTGATTTTCATCATTTTAAAAGGCTTTCCAAAAAGTTGAAAAAAATTGAAGTTTTATATGACCATGGCCCTGTGAAAAAATGTCATTTTTGGGCATTTCTCATTTTTGCATATTTCTCATCCAAATGAGCAAAAATTTACTTTTCAAGTGTCTTGTGGTCAACTGGTGGTGATTTTCATCATTTTAAAAGGCTTTTCAGAAAGTTGAAAAAAATGAAGTTTTTCATGACCGCGGACCTGCGAAAAATTGTCATTTTTGGGAATTTCACATTTTTGCAATTTTTTATCCAAATGAACAAATATTAACATTTCAGGTGTCCTGTGGTAAAGTGGTGGTGGTTTCCATCATTTTGAAAGCTTTAAAGAAAGTTGAAAAAGTTGAAGTTTTTCACGACCGCTGACCTGCGAAAAAATGTCATTTTTGGGCATTTCACATTTTTGCATATTTCACACCCAAATGAGCAAATATTTACATTTGAAGTGCCCTGTGATGGTGGTGGTTTTCATCATCTTAAAAGGCTTTCCAGATAGTCAAAAAATTAAAGTTTTCTTGACAGCAGCCCTGCGAAAAAATGTAAATTTTGGGCATTTCACATTTTTGCACATCCAAATGAGCAAATATTTACATTTCACGTGTCCTGTGGTCAACTGGTGGTGATTTTCATCATTTAGAAAGGCTTACCAGAAAGTCAGAAAAAATATGAAGATTTTAATGACCGCGGACCTGCAAAATTTTCCGTTTTAGGCGTTTCACATTTTTGCATATTTCTCATCCAAATGAGCAAATATATACATTTCAAGTGTCTTGTGGTCAACTGGTGGTGGTTTTCACCATTTTAAAAGGCTTTCCAGAAAGTCGAAAAAAAATGAAGGTTTTCATGACCGTGGACCTGGAAAAAATTCCATTTTTTGGCATTTCACATTTTCACAAATTTCTCATCCAAATAAGCAAACATTTATATTTGAGGTGTTCTGTGGTCAACAGGTGGTTTCCGTCATTTTAAAGGCTTTAAAGCAAGTTTAAAAAAAAAAAAGTTTTTCATGACCGCGGCTCTGCGAAAAAAAATGTCATTTTTGGGCATTTCACATTTTCGTATATTTATGACCCAAATGAGCAAATTTGATGTGTCCTGTGATGAACTGGTGATGGTTTTCATCATTTTAAAATGCTTTGCAGAAAGTAAAAAAAAAAAACTGAAGTTTTTGATGACCGCAGCTCTGCGAAAAAATGTCAATTTTGGGCATTTCACATTTTTGCATATTTCTCAATGTACATATTTGCTCATTGAAGGCTGGAATTATAATTCCAGCTAGTATGACTGCCAGTTCAGCAGATTATGCAACCCATTGTGCAGGCAGCAATATATATGACATTATGTCTTGCATATAGAAATCTGACTATATGTATCCTTAATTTGAGTGTAGGGTCGCGCGTATACACATAGCAACATTTTTTTTCTTATTTTTCCCAGACAAAAAAGGCTTTAATAGTTCGTGCAAGGATACAATTTGCATTAACTGTCAGTGCCCATTTTCTGAAAAAAAAAAAAAATATATATATATATATATATATATATATATATATATATATATATATATATATATATATATATATATATATGTATAATGTCGTCTGCAGAAAATTTTCCCAGCATGCAGAGCGTGAAGGTATATGAAACAGTCGTAAGATCAAAGTACTGAGAGTACTGATAGTAACCATCCTACCATTTTTGCACCATAATTTGGTTTAATTCATTTCGTCTATTCCCATTATTCGTCTATTTTGACATTTTTTTCTTATTTCGTCTACTCACACATTCTCATTTCGTGTACTGGGGGTATTTTCACATTTATGCAGCCTACTCAATATCACAGTGGTGATGTTAAACTTAACATATTTTACAGTTTGTACGGAAAACATGGTAATCAGGTTAAGCAACCAGTGTGGACCCAGATCAGACTTAAAAAATTTGGCCTTGTTCTACCTACTTGGTGTAGTTGTTTCTCTTATTATCCATTCTCATTCATTTTGTATGGCAAATCAGGCAAATCAACCAGTGTAAACGCAGATCCTAATCTTTAATCAGTATTTAAATGATCAATATTAATCACATAAATTGTATCGGATCAGTTTTGGCCCAGATCTTGGTCATTATATAGAAAAATAAAAAGTAGATGAAATGGGAATTACCCTAAAAAATGGAGTGGACAAAATGGGAATAAAAACAGTAGAAAAAAGGGGAATAAACGAAATGGGAAGTTACCCATAATATATATGGCTGAAAGAGTAGTACAGTACCTTTATTTGCAATCATTTTAGTATAATTCAACTACTAATATCAATTAGCAAAGGTGTTTATGTATTTTATCACATAGCCAAACTTCCCAACACTCAGCATGAAATATCTCGCGATCTACATGATAATCTGTATGCATGCACATACGATAAATGGCTCACGCTCGTGCATTATCACATTGTACATGCGCACGAACAATAGTATAACTAAAATAAACGTCAAAAAGATTGCCTTTGGAAACAAAGAACACACTACGGATAAGAAAATGGGAGTCTCGGTTTTATTGAGACTCTTCATAAGCAGTAATGAAGTTTGCAACAGTGCTTACGCTCTCTAGCGTATACGTGAGCCACAGGACATTTTCAAATACACCACAATGGGCCCAATGATCCAAAAGTAAATGAAATAAAATCTGCACTACGGTGAAGACTTAAATTTTACAAGTCCTTCTCTTCAAACCCATAGCTTCATATATGAGACATATCAACATACATATTTTCTTACTTCACGAAATATTTCCATGAAAATGTATGTTGAGGGAACTCATCAGAAGCGCCTCCATGAAGCACTACCGATAAGTATCCAGATGAAGAAATAACAAAAAAAAAAATATCAGTAATTTTTGGTTAAAAAGAGCAATGAAACCGGATTTCCATTGTTAAAGTTAGGAAACAGGCAGTTTTCTAAAATGTCGAAGTCAGAATGGTACCTTCACCTTACAAACAGAAGGCATGCTTTCAGCTTTTATTCTTTGCAATTTTATATCTGTAAAATTATTCATAGTTTACAAAATTTCTTGTACTGTTATTTTATGGCATACCTGTCAATATTTTGCAGATACCTTTGGTCTCCGAACTGGGTCAAAATTTTCTGATTCCACTGCGACAGAAGTAATTTATATGGGAATACAATTAATGTGTTTAGGTATTTTCAATTCGTTTTCAATCAAACTATTTTCTGTTCTTTTTTGCTTTGTCTCTCTCTTCTTCTTCTTTGTTTTACAAATCACTGCATTAAAAGTGAAAGAAAACAGTAATTTAAAAATACAACAGCCTGATTACTTTCTACAGTCTGATTTGATACAGAATAGAACTCTACTATAAGATTCATATCTTCTAACGAGTGTGCCTATTGAAGACTCAAATCAGCCTGCACATCCGTACAGTCTGATCAGAGTATTCATTATCCACATTAAGAAACGTTGCATCCTTGGCTATCAAAACTGCACCCATCAAAGATACTGATCAGACTGTATGAATGTGCAGGCTCATCTGAATCTACACTGGGAGTACATCCAAAGGTACATTTTGTGACCTTGCAGCTCATATATCCCTTTTCAATCCTATTTTTTCCACTGGTTCCCCATCTCCAGTACTGACTGTAATAAAGCTTCTCAAACATGTTAAAGCTCCAGAGAAACAAGCAAACAAGTACTAGCTTTTTTTTTTATTTTATTTCTTTTTCCACAAAAATAATGTTAGCATTTAACAGCAGAAACAAAGTTAAGGAATGCAGAAAAATATAGAATAAAATTAAATAATATATTCTGGACCAGCCATTATCAAATGCAATTAACAACAATAGGATAATAAAAGAAGAAAAAAATAAACTATGTAGCCACATAAAAGCTACACAGCCATGTAAAAATGTGCCTTCAGGAAAATATTGACAGTAAAAGCCCAGATTAACCTGCCCATCTGTGCAGTTTGGTCAGGGCCTTTCCTTTCTGCCTTCCATGCATCCAAGCATCGTGGTCACCCATCTTGGCACTAACCATAATGTATTTTGGTTAACTTTGTGAAATAGCCAATCGCTCTATCCGGGTCGCCATAAAAGCCAGCTTCCACAGCATGGCTGTAGAAATAATCTACATACCCAATTCTTTACATTTCCCCACCCACCTCTTCCCTTGGCATCATCCCTAGTCATCGAAACTGCCCACTCTGCAAACCCAAGGAAGGAGCCAAGGATACTCATACCCGCTACAGGGGTCTGGAGATGATGGTGGTGTCATCTCTCATCCTACAGTGGCCATCAAAATGTAGCCTTTTCTGGGTCTTCCATGAAGTCAAGCATTGCAGTCACCCATGCAGGTACTAACCACAATGTACGTTGCTTAACTTCGTGAAAAAGCTAATCACATGACCTGCATTGCCATAAAAGCCAGCTTCCACAGCAAGGCTGCAGAAGGTATCTATATACCCAATTCGTTACACAACGTCCACAAAGAGTCTGTAAAAAAACGGCAACCAGACTGCAACATATGGCATATTATCAATTATTTTTACTGTTTATATATCAGAATTTTCTAACAGATTGTTAGTATTCTCTATGTTATATTCTTTATAAAAAAGAATAATGTCATCAAAGTTAGCATACAATATGGAAGTTGTTACAGAAGTCATAAAACAAAATTTAATATGATATTAAAAGAATCTAAAAATAATTTTCTTTGATATGATACTTGTCTTTAACAATTAAAGTTATTAGTAACCATTTTACCAAAGCAGGCCAAGGAACTGAATGGTTTCTATTTTTTTTTAAATCACAGCTGAAGATACAGCACTTTTTTAAACAGAAAAGTACTGATATTTTTCTTATTTCTCCACAATAACATATTGTAGTATTCATCAGAAGTGCCTCGCTGAGGTGCTTCCAATACATACTCACAACATATGTTTTCATGGATAAATAAAAAAAATATGTAGTACCCAACTTATCTGGAGCTGTGTTTCATTCTCTTTAATATCAATATTTACTAACTTGCTGTCATACAAATTACATAAGGGACACAAACTGTTAGCATTTAAGCTAATTCCTTACTGCAAATATTTCTGTGCATTTATTTCCCTTGAAGGTGTCTTCAATTTCCCTTAGAACCACAAAAGTCCTTATTCATACAGCTTTGTAAATAACTAATAATCCTAATAAGACTAAAATTTCAAAATACGGTGAATTCTGTCTAATCCTGAATCATGTATGCAAGTGAAAATAGACATTTTGTTGTAGTTATACACTATATTCTATTTCATTTATTTAAATATTACCACTCTGGGTTAATTCAGCAGATAATAAAGTGATGATTTTTTCTTATTTTTACATAAAATAGGCTTTGATATTGACAGTGCATGCAAAATACCTCCTTAGGAGACAATTTGCATGGGACGTCAAAGCCTATTTTCTGGAGAAAATAAGAAAAATATTTCAAACTGTCTTCTGCTGACCTTTTTACTCCAGCATGCACGAAAACAATTACAGGCTGTGGCTTGCAATTGTGTTGTCTGCTAAATTTGCCCAGAGAAAGGTGAAGGTTTGCACTATCTACAAGAGTGTCTACAATATTAAATTTGAGATAGAAGTGTATAAAAACAGAAAGAACTATGGTAATGCTACAATAGAGCTGTTACATTTACATTAACTTTAACCCATTTACATTGAGTGAACTATTCTACCACAACACTTTTGACCAGTCTATTTCCAACAGCAGGGTGTCTGGTTTGTTTTTATTATTACTATGTTTTACAGATACTCCTGTATTGTATGCAAACAGTGTAGAGCCTGATTAGATGCCACAATCTGTGGCTTCTGATCTGGGTTTGCACTGTTTGCCAATTACCCTTTTGGGGGTTTCCAGATTGAAATAGGTTAACCCTTAATGTGCTTAGCACAGCACCAGCAGACAACAATTACAAACAGTTTTATTTTATTTTTCAGAGAAAGCAAGGCTTGACATTTCATGTGAATCATCTGCCTAGCAAGTCATAATTTGTCTGAAAACTATTTAAAAAAATACTAGAATGTTGTCTGCTACAATTCTGCTTTGTGCTTTCATTCTTAACTCAGTAAAATAAAGAAGTTTAACAATTCACAATTAACAATTTAAACGAAATTAAAATCAATATAAGGACGGATTAAAACCATACATGTGATATTTTCTTGATCCCAAATAGGGAGAATTTGATTTTCAGTTAAGGAGATTGAAGTTTCAAATAGGGAGATTTTTTTTTCTCCGGTTAAAAATGATCTAATTTTTTGGTGAAAATTCACTTGTGAAGCACTTTTGGACATGCAAACTGCATCTGGTGTTTTGCAGTCCCAGTGTATTCTCACATATCACACAAAGAGGATTAATTATCAGATTACCATCACTAATGATTCATGTTAACTACTTATTTACTGCAAAAAGGACAGTGAAGTGTTGATAATATAGTCGACCGACCATTGTCAGCCATGGCCTTGCACTAAAAATTATACTGTAGGAAAATGCCCTTATCGAGAGCTTTGGGCTGTTGGGTGGAAGATCGGAAGCAGGGGTTCAAAATTGGGAAACCCCAAAGAGATCAGGAGATATCACATGTACGTAAAACTGATTTGATCACAGACAAGTATATTACATCTACAAATAATTTGCATGAGCTTTTACAACTGCAAATCGTTTGATACATGGGAAATGCAATACATCACGAAAACACGCCTATATAATTTTGACCCCCTTAAACCCCACTTTTATATAGTAAAACTGGGGTTTATAGGGGTATACGTTATTTTCCTTATTTCTGCTCAAAAACATAGATTGTGGGTACTTGTTAGAACTGCCTCACAGAGGCAGTTCTAACGAGCACCCACAATCTATGTTTTTGAGCAGAAATATGCAAAATATCAGTTTTTTATCTGAAAACTCTCATTTTTTGGGGGGTAAAATTTTCAGTATATAGGCATGTTTTCGAAATGACAAAAACGTCTTTAGCATATGCGGACAGCAAAGGCCAAGGATCAGCCTGCACATCTGCAAAGTCTGATCAGGGCCTACCCTGTCTGCTATCAGAATCATTGGATACTATAGAATGTATCAGTGGAGAACAAAGGTCTGGATGAGACTTTCTGCATGTGAAGGATGATCTTAATCTGCGCATTTTGCACATGTTTGAAGACTTTTTCCACTTGACGTGACCCATATTAGGACATCAAAACACTTTTTTATCCAAGATAAGAACATTATGTCTACATATATCTGGCATAAGCTTTTACAACTGCAAATCAAATATTTGAGTCTTAACCCTTGTCCTGCTGAACCCGGACATACCCTGCCTTTGCAAACAGTGTAGATCCAGATCAGGTGGCTTCTGAAGAGGCCACCTGATCTGGATCTGCACTGTTTGGCATTAAATATGTGAATTTATACAAACCATCTGGATCAAGTTATCGGACTGGCTGAAAATTAGAAGTGGGCATGGCTTCTTAATTTATTCAGCATGACTAAGGTTAATGCTCTAATATATTAATATATCTTTTAACCATGTGTCTTTGCAGTTCTTTTTTCTTTCCTTTTTTTTCTTACCTGATTATTTACTTGCAGGTTTCATGGGTCTGGAAAGAACTAATACGGTAAATGTCCTAAAATTTTGTACACCAAAGTTTCTGACAAATGGCCTATACAAACAGTGCAGACCCAGATCAGACTGCTCCTGAAGGAGCAGTCTGATCAGGGTCTACACTGTTTGTCATTCCACTTAGTATTTAAAAAAACAACTGCATAAAAAGCAAAATTTAGGCCAAAAAGGTATGGATAAAGTGTTCAAAATTTCAGGACATTTACCATACTTTTTTTTAGGATTTTCAAACAGGTTACTTATATTTTCATACTTTCATACAGGGTGTATTTGGTGTGTTCATTTTTTGTCAAGGAAATATTGTGTTACATAGTTTATGAGTATTCAGATCTGGAATGTCAGACTGATTATGACGAATGTATACAGCTATAAAAGACCTGCACACTCCTTTTTAAAGGGAGACCACTCCATTAAAAACAGTTTCTTTCTTTGGTAGATGATTCCATTGTCAAGAGGTTTACTCTTTAAGGAGCTTAACTGATGTGACTGCTGTTCCATTTAACTCCTGCGATTGGAATTAGAACCAGATGATCCTGTAGATTTCAGTGATGACCTTGACCCAAATCCACCATTCTTAGCCCCCATTCCTAGCTTCTCCAGGGTGCTCAACACTGGCAGGGTGGGGAATGTATCAGTCTCAGATCGGATCACTGTTACACCTGAAAATTTAAACAACACACGATGGTTAATAGATAGAATAATGGATGGATAGTTGGATGGACATTCTACAGCCAAATGCATTTCTAACATTCCAGTCTGTTGGTAATATTTTAATATCATTTTAATTATTATCATTTTTGTTAGTATTTTATTTACGTGTACCATGTATAGAGAATCTTACATTAGGATCATTTAAAATGAAATTTATGAAACGAGCCTTCACGGAGTTTCATAAATTGCTTGTGAATGACCCCTAATGCAAGATTCTATTTGTCATATGACTTTTAAATTGTATTTTATTGCTGTTTTCCAACAAAAAAAAAACATAACATTGTCACTGAAAGCCTGATGACCTTTACACCCCAGTATCCAAGTGTTATGTTGAGTAAGGTCATATAATTTTTATGACATGACTTTATCCACTGAATAATAGCAACATATGATGAATATTATTATTATTACTGTCTCCATACTCTAACTTTAATTATCACTCTTTTATGTTTTCTTTGTTTCCAAGGGCAACTTTTATAGATTTTAATGTAATATACAAAACTAAAATGGTGAATGACACAGACCCTGTCCAGGGCCCAGTTGTTCAAAGCGTTGTTAGTTTAACAAGCTCATTTGTGGTCAAAATGTTAACTGTTCTATTAAGTGCAATATCTTATTCACAGGAAGTTTTGCTGAAGAAATGTGAGTAGCTTTTGCAAATGCAAAAGCTACTCATATTTCTTTAGCAAAAATATTAGCGTATATGCCATATTTAATGATCAAAGTTTTAACGATACGTTAACTAATGACATCGCTAGTTTTGAACAACAGGGCCCAGAACTTTACAGATGTGCAAGCTAACATGCTTTTGGTTGATTGCACATATGAGCAATGTAAGAAAACCTACCTTTAAACATTAGCTCCTAGAGATGATTAAGATCAGCCTGCAAGTTCAGGCAGTCTGATCAGAATCTTCCCTGAGTGCATTTTAAACAGCCAATGATGTTAAGTTTCTTCATGCGGACAACGAAGACTATGATCAGGCTGAGCAAATATGCAGGCTGATTACAGTCTTTGCTGGGTGCACATGTCCAAAGGTATGTTTCTGATTTTGCAGTTATTATGATAACTTATCCTATTCTACCTTTTCACCGCACTGTGCCCTGAAATGTTTCAAAATTACTGGAAAATGTGTAGTAAAATATCTTCCTAATGAGGGCACACTTTAAAGTAATATGAGCACAGGATTTCCTGAGGGGCATATTTAATGATGCTTGTGTGATATGTGTTCTGATTTTCTTTATACAAGCATATATTGTGACTACCCATTTGAATACCTCAACAACTTTATAAAAGCATATGTTGTGGGTACTCATTTGAATTACCTTGATAATATTACATAAAATACCATCACCAAAACATACCTATATAATTTTGACCCCCTTAAACCCCACTTTTATATCATAAAACGGGGGTTTACCGGTGTATACATTATTTTTCTTATTTCTGCTCAAAAACATAGATTGTGGGTACTCATTAGAACCATCTTGTCAAGGGGGTTCTAACAAGTACCCACAATCTATGTTTTGAGCAGAAATATGAAACATATCAGAATGTTTTTATCTTAAAATTTTCATTTTTGGAGGTAAAATTTTCAGTGTATTTGAATAGGCATATTTTCGTAATGCATATTACATGGACTGGAATCTGAAGCCTACGAAATTGCTTGACTGTGTGCCAATACAGGTAGGTACACTAATAAGGTCAAATACGGTATCTCTGTACATGCTGACTCTCATTTCTTTGAAAACACTTCAGAACTAACTCAAGGATGATTAACCTTTACTGCTCTCTGGGCTAATTCAGCAGATGTCTAATTGATGATGATTTGCAAAACAATTTCTTGCAATTTGCATAAAATGTTATAGTTTATTGTTTGGAAAAAAATACTAATAATATTTCAAAATATCACCTACTAAGTGAAAGAAAGGCAAGGAATTGAACGTTACCACTCTCTGAGCTAATTTGGCAGACAACACACTGAAGATATTCTTTTTATTTTTCCCAGAAAAAAGCTTTGACATTTCATGCAAATTGTCTTCTGGGAAAAACTAAAATATTTAGAAATGTTGTCTACTGAGATTTTTACCCAGCATACTTAGCATTAAAGAAAAGAAAGCTCTCACCTTGGTCAGCCATATCCCACACATCTCTGTCAGCACTATTATCAAGGCAGTATGTTAACACCTGCTCCATTCTCAATGCTCTTGCCTTGGCCCTGGAAACAGCATAGGACAAATTTTGAAATCAGTGAGGCATTTCTAATAAGTATTACAACATCTGTTTAAGTGAAGAAGAAATAAAATATCAATAGTATCAATAGTATTTATAGTTGAAATATTGTTCATATTTCTCCTGTAAGACATCCATTATGAGTACTTCTTGGAATCCTCTCAGTTCCAATGAGTACCCACTACATACATTATGAAAACATGCCTATTCAAATTTATTGAAAATTTCACCACCAAAAACTAAAAGTTTTCAGATAAAAATTCTGATATTTTTCATATTTCTGCTCAAAACATAGATTGCGGGTACTCATTAGAATTGCCTCGCCAAGGAGGTTCTAACAAGTACCCACAATCTATGTTTTTGAGCAGAAATAAGAAAAATAATGTATACCCCTGTAAACCCCAGTTTTACTATATAAAAGTGGGGTTTAAGGGGGGTCAAAATTATATAGATATGTTTTCTTGATGTAGATGTTTGTTTTTATGGAGAAAATAAAAAAATATATTGATACATTTTATTTGAAAAATAAAAAAAACAGAAAAAAAAAACCCCACTTTGTCTAGACCATGTCTAAAGCCCCCATTTTTTATACTCATGAAGAGTGACCATCCTAGAGAGGAATTGTTAAGGAAGATTATTTGGTGACAATTCTAGGATCATTTTTCCTATTTCAGCATTAAAACATATATTCTGGATACTCATTAGGACTGCCTCGCCAAGGTGACTTTAATGAGTACCCAAGATACATGCTTTTTATGTAGAACTGCAGAAAAGTACCCCAAAATTATCATCATGTTATCCTCAATAACAAGTTCACTGCCCTTGTCAGACTAAAGTCATCATCATCATCATATTTTGATTAAAGTGCAGGTACAGGGGCAACATCAACATCAGTAGGCCCCCTTCCAGGTAGCTGGCTTACTGCACGCATGGCAGATCTCACACCAGATCTCCAGCTATGTCTATCATGAGGGTCGATAGCCAAGACCTTCCACTCTCTGCAATCCCTCTCTGTCAGCTATTTCCACGTCATCTTGGGCCTCCCAGGCACATGCTTTCCATCAACCTGTATGTCACAGGCTGTCTTGACTGCACCATTAGAGCGTTCAACACATCCATACCAGTGGAGCCTTCTCTCCTTCAGAATGAGGTCCAGATCCTCATTGCCAAGCCACCCAAGTAGCTCACTGGACCTGATGGTGACAATGTCTTGCAGCTTGACAGTGCTGATTTGTCTGATCACTGCTCTGTCATTCCACTGCAGACGTTGGCAGTCTGGCTTTGTCAATGGTCAAGTCTCACTGGCATGGAGCATTGCGCTAGGCACACAAGAACTGTACATGTGGCCATGTGTCTTGAAAGAGAGGTGGCAGGAAGAGAGAACTGGTAGCAGCTCCTTGAACTTCTTCCAGGTGACTTTTCACACGTTTTTTCACAAGTGTTGATGATAATTTGGTGTTTTATGTCCCTTTCAACATTATGTAAGTCATATCAAAATGATGGAAATGTGTTAATGAAAGGCTCTGTGCAATGAAATGCCTTCCCAGCAGGCACATGACGTAAATATAACGTCGCCTCAACGTCGATGCAACGTCATGACGTTGCATCGACGTTGAGTCGACGTTATATTTACGTGTTATATTTCATGTGCCTGCCGGGTTAGAGTCATGATATGAATTCTGCCTCTTTGCTGTTTCACATGGAAAACTGTAGGTTTTTTCCAGGCCAACCTGAAATCCAGGACTTCTACATACTTGAGTTCTTTAGTATCCATCATGCAGAAGATGATCTTCACAACAACCTTCTGTAGTATCGGGTCGAGAGTCTGAGCAAACATAAGCAAGGATTCCCTTATCTCAGGATGGTTCATCATCTGCTCACGTGACTGAAAACATGATTCAGATCATTAAGGCTTAGCATGCATGGTAAAAATTTCAGACATTTTGAAATAATTTATTTTTCCCAGAAATTAGGATTTGAAATTTCATGCAAATTGTTTTCTATGGAGACAATTTGCATGAAACACTCAGAAAATAGGATTTGAAATAGGGAGATGATTTGTATGAAATACTCAGAAAACAGGATTTGAATTTCATGCAAATTGTCTCCTTAGGAGACAATTTGCATGAAATATCAAACCCTATCTTCTGGAACATCACCAATTTGTTACCTGCTGAAAGTGCCCATAGAGTCATGATAGTTAATAAAATGTCATTATTAAATTTAAATTTACATAAAGCTCCTTACTTATAAGATGCTGAATAAGGTGATATTTTTATTATCATACATTTACTTAAAAATACTTACCGGTAGATTTTGAACATGGCAGTCATGCATCTACTATTCTAACATTTGCTCTACACATAGTACACCCTAGATGCTATACCAAATGGGCCATACAAACCTCAAAATCCACATTGTATCTCCCCACTCCCACTCCCCTCAACTACCTCTGACATCACATGAAAATCCGGACCACATTTCCTCTGATTTAGAAAAATATATGCTAAATGACTGTGATATGGCATTTTTATATCATATTCCATATTTTAAAACTCTCATCCCACATCAGCCCTTGGACCTTCTGGCAGAAATGGGAGTCTCTCCACCTGATATGGGAATCTAGGGCTGATATGTGGTACAGTATGAAAAGTGTCCCTAAAATATAATAATTTCTACTTAATTTTCACACCAAAACATATTTTTCTAACATACATATAAATATACAGTGAACCCTTGTTGCATTTGTTTACAAAACTGTTGCCTTAATGAGTAGAATTACATGTAAGAAAGGCCTTGTTATATTCTTATTTCCTCACAGAACATTTGTTTTGGATATTTGTTAGAATTGCCTTAATGAGGCAATTCTAACAAATGTCCAAAATATATGTTTCGTGCCATATTAAATACAGTCAACTCTCATTAATTCTACTTTGCTTAGCTCGAATAACCGCTTATCTCAAAGTGTAAATCTGGTCCCTGCTTAAACATGAAAATCTTACAACAGGTAACAAAATATTGTGGAAAGGAGAATTTCTCCTCTTTTTCACAATACTTTTTTAATATAGCTCTTACTTCACGAGTCAAATTACAATTTTTTTTTCCTCAATTCTGCAAATCTGATATGTCGAGGTACAGATATCTCAAAATTTTTCAAAGTGTCCCATGGACTTCGAGATAACGAGAGTCGACTGTACAATGTTCTTGCAAAATTTCTGATTAACTGTCGCCACTTGAGTACAGGTTTGGTGTGAATCAATTCATCAATATAACAAATTTTGTCATTGTATCAAGTTTGAGTATAAAGAGTGCTGACATATGAGAATTGTTTTTTTGTTTCGAAGCTGTCGTCAGCAATCTAGATTTGATATTAAAATGGGAATGAATACATTTTCAAGAAAGATAACTCTTTCAAATTGTTCTTGTCTCCCTTCTAGAAAGGGGTCTTCTCTGAAAGGAAAGTATTTGCTCCCAAATTCTTTCCTTTTAGAAAAACCCTTTCAGAAGAGATGTTTAGGAAAGCAAGCAAGAAGCCACACTAGTTGTCTCCCTTATTACCAAATGTGGAATTTGCCAATGTATTATGTTCCTTAACAAGAAAAACGCCTAAAGGCATTATGAACAGGCTTTTTAAATAATGAGAAAAGTAAGAGTTGTCTCTCTTGCATGTGTACCATCTACTGGTCCTCCTCTTCATCCCTACCAAATATGAAAGCAATCCATTGAAGAATAAAGGTAGCATATAACATTGAAAAAAGGTTAACCAAAAGGTAAACCTCGGACGACGCCAGACACCCGCCTGTCCATACATAGCTATTCTAAAGGATGGATTTTTTAAAAACCCGTCCAAAAATATATACCAATGAAGATCGGATGAAACAGGTATGCTGGATGTTTTTGTGCTGTGTTTCTTTGAATTGTATTTCAGCTATATGGAGATGACAGAATGAATGAAAAGCTCTGTGCAATGAAGTACCATAAAGTCTTCAGCTGAATTCTGCCTTCAATGGGATTTAAACTCAGGACATCATGATCTGCAGTGCAAACCCCCAAGCCATGTAGATACTTCATAAATAAAAATGAAACTTCTCACATGACTGATCAAAAACTTACTGTTGGGTTTTCAGCAAAGTAGAGTAGAATTTTGCCAGCCAGTAGAGACAACTTCTTATCCATCATTCTAATAGGGATCTCCAGCAAAATATCCAAAAGTTCTTCCTAATAAAATAGGATATATGAGCCAATTCATGACAAAACCTACAAAATGGCATGTGCATCCAGCAAAGACTCAGATCAGCCTGGGCATCCGCCCAGTCTGATCTGAGTCTTCACTGTGCACTCAATAGGTAGCTAAGGACCTAAGTTTTCTTCATGCTGACAACGAAGACTCTGATCAGACTGGGTGGATGCCGAGGCTGATCTGAGTCTTTGCTGGGCACACATGCCATTTTGTAGGTTTTGTAATGTGCTGGCTCTCATATGAGACAGGGCAGAGCATTTCCTACAAAACTGCATGCACACCCAGCAAAGACTCAGATCAGCCTGTGCATTCATCCAGTCTGATTAGAGTCATCGATGTCCGTCTGAAGATGTTTTGTATCCTTAGCAATCGACAGAGTGCTCTGCAAAGACTAGTCAGAATGATGGACATGCAGGCTAATCTGAGTCTTCGCTGGGTGAATATGAAATCCTGTCAGAAATGCTGAGCTTATACTATATACTATGTACATGTATTATGTATATATCACAGAACTCTAGATAACAGTAGTATGCAGATAAACAGTTTTCTTGTTTCTCCACAAAAATATATATTATTGATGCTCATTAGAGGCACCTGGTATGTTTTTGTGGAGAAATAAGAAAATGTGTGTATGATTAATACTTGATTGATAAAGTGCCTTATCGAGAGCTCTGTATGATGGCCCTAGATCAACCTGACAGAGTGTCCAGTGTACCCCTCGATATTTCAGGATCTACTGAAAAAGGAAGCCTCTAAACAGGAGTGCATGTATGCAGGTAGCTCTAGGTCTTTGCTGTTTACATTTGCATTAAGGCCCAATTCTGTAAAATTTCCTCGTGGTACATATGTTTTGGATATTTGTTAGAATTGCCTAACTGTGGCAATTCTAACAAATATCCAAAGCATATGTTTCTTAAACTATTTTAATGCAATATTCTTGCATAATTTTTTACTAATTGTTATCTCTTAAGCAAAGGTTGTCATTTTAATGAATTTTGTTGTTGTTTCGAGTGTAGGGTTTAAATAGGGCTGTGTGAGATCACATAATACAGACTTATCCTATATGTAAATGGCAATGATCTAAAACCTATCTCATGCTACAAGCAGTGGTCTTATGATGTATGTGAATACACTTCAACCTCTTTATAACTTGGTTCGTTATAACACGGTTTTGGATATAACACGGTTCAAAGATGGATCCTAAAAATGTATTGATTATATTGAAAAATGACCATAAATGGTCATTTTTCAATATAATCTATGCATTTTTGGTTTATATATAACACGGTTGTTTAACTAACACAGTTTATGCTATGGATCCCAACAATAGTGTTATAAAGAGGTTGTGGTGTACCAGTAGTCTAAAAAAAATCTTGTATGCTATGTTTGTATATGTAGATATGGAAGGACTGCATCTTGAGGAATTTGCATGTTCATATTAAGGGCAATCCTGCAATATCTCTCCCTTCCACTGATTCAAGAGAAGTAATTGTCAGTTTCTGAAAAAACAATGTGCACAATACTGGTTAACCACTTAGAGGACTAAGCATGCCCACTAAACATGTGGTTAGGTAAACTGACTGCACTGGATATGACCCCGTTTGGTTGAATGGGCTGTAAAACCTCAACACAAACAAACAAAAATCCTGCAATATGGGGAAAAAGATAAAAGAGGGCTGAAGCTTCTGCAATTGCTGCATCAAATACGTTCGGTTGACCATAATGCTTCAGTCTAACGCTTAGCACTGGGCAAAAACTTTAGCAGACATTATGATTTTTTTTTCCAGAAAATAGGGCTGACATTTTATGCAAACTAGAAGACAGTTTGCATTAAATGTAAAATCCTATTTTCTGGGAAAAACAGAAAAATATGACCAAACTGTCATCTGCTGAATTTGCTTAGGAGTAACAAGTTAATGTAACACTTTGTCTAAGATATATCAAGAAAGTTCCCAAATACATACAATCAGAACAACAGAAGAACTGAAGCCCTAGTGGTAATGTTCTGGTACTAACCTGTGCACAGACAACATCCGAACTTTCAATAGCCAGTAGTTCTAGTGTTAACAAGGCAAATCTCAGGGTCTCCGGATCATTGCTGCTACATAGGTACACAAGAGCCTGGGCTGTGGTAGAAAATTAAGAAACTGTTATCTTGTTCATGCTGACCAGACAAATATTAATGTCTCAAGATCAATGAGATGCACAATGATCTTGAAAACAAAGAGCAGTGAGCCATTACAAGGACAGCATTTGTTCCCAAAGACATTGCCATTAAAATGAATTTGCTGTTGCACAGAATATTTAATGAGCAGACTGATATGTAAGAAAGAGCTTGTTTTGTTCTTATTTCCTCATAGAACATATGTTTTGGACATTTGTTAGAATTGCCTCACTGAGGCAATTCTTACAAATGTCCAAAACATATGTTTATTTAAATACAATATTCTTGCCTAATTTGTGACTAATTGTTAAGCTAAGGTTTCATGAGAGTCAAATTGTCATTATAATGATTATATAATTATATTCTAATGAGTACCCACAACATATGCTTCTATGATGAACTGAACAAAATCATCTGAGCATTATCATCAAATGCACTTCCTTAATGAGTCCTCTGTTTACTAACATACCTGGGATATTCCTAGTGGTGAGCTGTGCCCTGATTTCACTGTTAAACACAAGTTCCAGGAAGATACTGGCTACCATTCTCTGGGTCTCTATAGAACCATTCCTAGCAGCATGGGCCAAATCAGATAATCTGTTGAAGAAAACATTCCATGTTATACACAGTTCCAGATAAAGGGAGTAAACAAAAGATTTTTTATTATTATTTTTTGCAATTCAAATGAGTATCCCCTATATTTGTGTTGTCACAAATATAATAAAAACTATTCTAAATTATGGCAACAAATATTGCCTTATCTGGGTCTACATTGGAGTTGTTTTGTTACAAAAATGTGTATGTGCGCACATATGTGTGTATGTACATGCATGTATTGTTTTTATTGCTTTTTTTAATCTCCGCAAATATATTTACTAGAAAGGTCTTGCCCTTACTGCCATCAAAATATTTCCCCAGAGGTTACACTTTATACATCTTTGCAGATGCATAACTACCCTTTCGGCTTGACATCTCAAGTGAATGTAATAAGAAAGAATTTCATACCACATATAACAATACATCAATGATCAATAGCTATAGATAAGAAGGGTAGCTGGTAAGTGTCTTACATCTCAATGAAATTAAAATGTTGTGGCCTTGCTTGTACTCACTATGCACAAAGAAAAAGGGAGTTAACTATAGGAAAATTGAAACTGTCACACTTGTCATACAAATTTGTGCAAAGCTCATCCTTTTCAAATAAACAGTGTGAAAATGAGACAGGGGCCATAAATCTATAAAACTTTTAAATAAAATATAATAAAAAACAACAAAACACGCTCAAACAAAAAAGTATCTGACAGAAAGACAAATGTCCTAAAATTTCTAACACTTCATTCCATACCTTCTTTTGACTAAATTTTGCTTTTAATGCAGTTATTTCTTAACCCTAGTCCAGCTGAACCCAGATATACCCTGCCTTTGCAAACAGTGTAGATCCAGATAAGTTGGCTTCTGAAGCACTATTTGCCATTAAGTATGTATGTGAATTTATAGCAACAATCCGGACCAAGTAATCCGATTGGCTGAAAATCAGAAGTGGGCATGGCATCTTAATTTATTCAGCAGGACAAGGGTTAAATTACTTTGTAGAATGGCAAACAGTGGAGACCCTGATTAGACTGCTCCTCCGCAGAATTCTGGTTCTGCTCTGTTTGCACATGTCATCTTGTCCAAAACTTTGATATATGAAATTTTACATTTATATTGCTGTACACGCACGTCTTAAAAGTTCAAAAAGTCTGAGATATTAATGTTAAGAATTACCCATGATCCTCTACTACAGCGTGTCTGTTCTCGTCACTCTGACAGATGGTGTACAGGGCTCTTGAGGCTTCCTGCATTACTCGAGCATCAGTGGAGCGAAGAAGAGCTGCCAGATTTCTTACCCCACCCATCTCAACATAGGTATCCTGGAAACAAGTGACAAGATTTTTTCATCCTAACAGAACAACACAAAAACATTTGAATGTCCAACACAAGAAGAGAGACTCTGGCCTTAAGTTCACAGCTCCAGATACTGTATTTGACCAGTTACCACACTGTACACTTAGGTTTTTCAAAATTACTTGGAAAACTTGTAGTAAAATATGTATCCACCCACTAAAAGTATGCTTTAAAAATGAGATTTGCAAATGACTTATTTAATGGTGTTTATGCGATGTTTTTGTGTATTTTTTCTCATTTCTTTATAAAAGCATATGTTGTAGGTACTCATTTGAATTGCATTGACAAGTTGATGCAATACAAATGGGTATCCATGACATATGCATATGCTTATAGGGATATGTGCGATAATAAGGTCAAATACAGTATTCAAAAAAGTCTGGATATTTTACTTATTTCTCCATAACAGCAAAATTCGCAGCTTCAATGTAGAGGAGTAACGTGATTTTTTTTTTTTTTTATTTCTCCACAAAACATATATTGAGGGTACTCATCAGAAGCATTTCACAGAGAAACTTTAAAGTAGTACTCGCACATAACGTTTTTGTGGAGATATCAAAAGAAAATAAAAATAAAAAAAAAACTTTACCTTGATACCCCTTATATCTAGAGCTAAATAAACCATGGCATTTTCACCATATAATATGGGAAATGAAGAACAGTTTGGTCATTCAACAATATAAGACAGATTTATGCAGTAAAAAGAGGTTTCTATAGTTAAAAATAAATACATTGAATAGCTGGTTTAAAAACTGTAAAATTCTGAACTGTAAATCCTTGCATACCCCTGTTGTCATTATATACTAGAATGAGCAGTCCATGGCACACCATCGAAAATCCCCACGCTCGTGCTTAAGTTGCAAACAGCATGACAGACAGACTTGCTCTCCCACACCCTTACTATAAGGGGAGGTCATGTAGCAAGTTTAGTTAAATTCCACCCAGTGGTTTAGGAGACAGCATGACGAACAGATGGACGGACGACGGATGCACAGAAAAAATAATGTTGCTCTTGCACACCCTTACCATAAGAAGTGATGTAGCAGGTTTGGATGAATTCCCCGCAGTGGTTTAGGAGGAGATAGCATGACTGACAGATGGACTGACAACAGGCAGACGAACAGAAAAACAATGTTGCTCTCGCACACCCTTACCATGAAGGGAAGTGACGCAGCAAGTTTGGTTGAATTCTGCCTAGTGATTTAGGAGGAGATAGCGTGACTGACAGATGGCCGGACAATGAAAGCACGGAAAAATAATGTTGCACTCGCACACCCTTACCATAAAGGGAAGTGACGTAGCAAGTCTGGTCAGTTTCCGCCCAGTGGTTTAGAAGATAGTGTGACAAACAGAAGGATGGACGACGAACGCACAGAAAAACAATGTTGCTCTTGCTCATCCTTACCATGACGGGAAGTGACATAGCAAGTCTGGTCGAATTCCACCAGTGGTTTAGGAGATGATAGTGTGACAAACAGATGGACGGACGATGGGCACACAGATAAACAATGTTGCTCTCGCTCACATTTACCATGACAGAAAGTGACGTAGCAAGTCAGGTCGAATTCTGCCCAGTGGTTTAGGAGAAGATAGTGTGGCAAACAAATGGACTGATGACGGATGCACAAGCGCATAGAAAAATAATCTGCTCTCGCACACCATTACCCTGAGGGGAAGTGATGTAGCTAGTTTGGTTGAATTCCACCAAGTGGTTCAGGAGGTTTAGCGTGATGCACAGAGGGACAGATGGACAGATATATGGATGGACGGATGGAGGTGTTAATAATATCCCCATTTTTTTTTTTTAAAAAAAGCGTGGGGATAATTATGAGTGATATGATAACATATTATCTTTTATGCATTAAAAAAGATTTGCCAGGTCCTGAGGAAGTTGTTTGAACACCTGGCCTGTGGCCTGGTCTTCAAATATCTCCTGCAAATGTAAATGCAGTGAATCAAACGTGTGACAGCTGATTCTGCATTTTTGTACAATTCCATTCAAAAGACTCTTGACATTCTTATCAATAAAAGTTAGACTAAATGCTGATTCCTGGGTGGTAACATTATCACATAATGTCACATAAACAAGCATGGCCCTTTCAGCATGTTTTCGGCATAAACCAAGTTCAAACAGTATGAGAATCTGTCCACTCAACCACAGCTTCAAACAGGAATATGCATGGTTGGGTATACATTGCACAGACTTATAATATTAACCCTAGTCATGCTGAAAAAATTAAGATGCCATGCCCAATTCTAATTATCAGCCAATCAGATTACTCAATCTAGATATTGTTGATACAAATTTACTTTAATACTGAATGACAAATAGTGCGAATCCAAGTCAGTTGAAGCCAACTGACCTGGACCTGGATCTGCACTGTTTGCAAAATCTGATCTGAATCTACACTGTTTGCAAAATCAGGTCATAGCAGGGTTCAGCAGGACCAGGGTTTAGGAAATGTACCTGAATGGATTGAATTGTGATGAGTTCTGATAATGCCTCAACTGCATACTCCTGCGTAGGTTCATCATTTCCAAGATACATTGACATCAGAACATCCAGCCTGGAAATCAGGAAGAAATCTTGGTAAGTTTAACCCATTTGTGCCGAGTGGATTTTTCTACTATATAACTCTTTGGACCAGTCCATTTCCAGTAAAAGGAGTGTCTGGTAAGTTTTAATTATTACCTTGGTTTACAGAAATTCCCACACTTGATGCAGTGTAGACCCTGATCATATGACTCATTCTGTGGCATCTGATCTGGGTCTACACTGTTTGCCTTTGTTCCTATGCTTAAATGGGTTAAATTTTACCTTGCTATAGGTAAAATGATCTGACAGCATTTTAAATGAACATGAGCATGTAGAAGAGTACAACTTGGCTTTGCTGTGCAGCAAAGATTCCGATCAGCATGCCTGTCTGAATATTTTAAGAAAATATAGTAACTATAAAAGCAAATATATTTTAAGAAATACTGGAGCCTGATCTTGTTTCTTGTTTATTAAGTACAGCTGACGCTTGTTATCTCAAAGTACAAGGGAGTCTCTGAAATACTTCAAGATATCTGTACCTCGAAATACCAATTTTGCAAGAGTGAGGAAAAATAAATCAAACAACCACATTTCACAAATAAATATGTAATTTGACTCCTGAAGTTAGAGATATATTGAAAATATTGTGGAAAAGAGGAGAAATTGCTTAGGAGCAATTCTCCTTTCCACAGTATTTTGTTACCTGTTGTTAGATTTTCATGTTTAAACAGGGACCAGATTTTCACTTCGAGATATGCGGTTATTCAAGATAAGCAAAGTCAAGATAATGAGACGTGACTGTACTGTAATAATGGGAGACAGCAGTTAGTTAACTCCCCTGATTACTCTCTATAAACAACCAGGTCTGGTTATTTGGTTTCCTCTGATTTTATCAATAGCATCTTCATTAAGTACAGTTTCCAGTTCCTTGAGAAATCTAACTTAATTATTGTCATGTGCCTAAAAAGCTCCAAAATATCAAAAAGAAACATTTTCTGTGCAAAAGAATATAAAATACTAATAAATCTTTTATGTGGATGTGGAAAATTAAAAGCTAAAATTAATTTAAAGTCCATTGAGAAGCTATGAAAAAATCATAATATTCCAATTAGAGGGACCTACTGTCCTTTCAACATCTCTTGGAAAGAGGTTTTTTGCTAGGCGTTTTATTTTAAATGAAAATATTTTGTTCTGATTGACCATATCTTATCAGAAACCATTTCTCTTTTACGTTTCTGTGTTTTGTTCTCAAATATTTACACAATAATTAAAGTTACGACCAAAAATTGGTCTGACCTATGCAATTTCTATAGTAAAGTGATTTTTTGGGATTTTCGTCTATAGAAAATATTTTTTTACTTTTCTTTGTTGAATTTAAATTATTGATGTTTTACAACAATATTGTGAAAATTTCAGAAAAATTGAACAAGTAGAACTTGTTGAAAATTTGGCTCCAAGTTACCTACCCTATAGATTTCTGCATGATTTGGCTTCATTTTTACTATGGGAAAAAGTGAAAATATTTGATTTTTTAAAAACCAATGAATAGAATAAAATTTTTTGTACATAGGTAGTTACGATAAATGGTTTTGCATTAAATCATGACAAAAATTTTCAAATTTACTTCTTCTGTGTAAAGCGCTTAGCAAAAAATGACTTTCTGAAAGATGTCGAAAGCACAGTACATGTAGTTTGTATTTTGTCTACCGTTTAGTTTATCTGTCAAGGGAGAAAACCTGAAAACTACTGCTATTTCACACAAACCAACATACCCTCCTTCAGCTACGATCCTGAACTTATTATCATCACTGGATGCAGCCATGGAAGCCAGTTCATAGGCTGCTGTTCTCCGGTCCTTCAGTCTACCGCTACGAGCAGCTTTCATTACCTCTTCTATGTCTCGTTCTTGGACAAGATACTTTTCAATCACATCCCCGATCTAGAACAACAATTAAACAACACGTGACATGTTGCGGGAAAACATCACTTCAGATAAGAGTGAGTATCCAGTATTTTTTTTTTTTTTATTTTTTTTTTTTTTCTCCATGAAAATATGTTTTTATCACCAATTTAAGAATACCAATAACACGATGCATGCTGTGGGAAAAAAACATAGCTCCAGCTGAGAGTGGGTATCCATGTAATATTTTTTTTCTCATTTCTCCATGAAAACATATATTGTGGGTACTCATTAGAAGCACCTCAGGTGCTTCTAATGAGTATCCACAACATATATTTTCACTGAGAAATAGGTTAAATATCAATATTTTTGTTTGAAAAAAAAAAAGTGTCTCATCTAGGGCTGTTAAAAAGCAGTATCATATTTACTGTTAACACATGGGCCCAGCTGTTCAAAGCATTGTTAGCTTAACAAGCTCATTAGTGGTCAAAATATTAACTGTTATAGTAAGAACAATATCTAATTCACAGGTATTTTTGCTGAAAAAATGTGAGGAGCTTTTGCAAATGCAAAAGCTACTCACATTTTTCAGGAAAAATATTAGCATACATGTATATGCCATATTTAATGATCAAAGTTTTAACAATACATTAACTAATGACATCATTAGTTTTGAACAACTGGGCCCTGGGCAGACAGACCTGAGTACTAAAACAGTGCAGGCCAACTTCAAACTGTCTGATCCAGGTCTGCACTGTTTGCCGTTTAGACAACACTTATTACACACAGCACTAAGCAATCAAATGACTTTGTTTCAAAATTTAGCATAAGTATGAGATGGAACAATAATAGTCATCACAAGACCTCTGAAGACATCATTAATGGAACAGTAATATATTAACAAAAGAGTGATGTTTCAACTCACATTAATGTATTTAAAAGAATCCTGAATATGCACTGTGCATGCAAAACACAGTTTCAGAGTGTAAACACGGAAATTTCAAGAGACACAGAAATTTCATGATAACTATTGGGAAGCAACCGTTGTAACTGAAATTCATTATCAATTTCTGCAAATGCATTTCACAGTTTGTTAAAGTGTGGTTACCAAGGAGCTTAAGGAAAAAATCTTACGCTTAAGTTGTTTGGCACATCCTGTGTCACTTATCTACAATGCAAATGCACATTTAAATGCACCTCAACCCTTGTCAGGCTGAATAAATTGACATGCCATGCCCATTTCTAATTGTTAGCCAATCAGATTACTTAATCCAGATTGTGGATATAAATTCACATACTGAATGACAAACAGTGCAGATCCAGATCAGTTGGCTTCTCTAGAAGCCAACTGATCTGGATCTGCACTGTTTGCTAAAGCAGACTAGATCTGGGTTCAGCAGGACAAGTGTTAAAATAAGACTAATTGAAGTAAACTGGGAATCACCCTTCTGTCCATTGGGCTTTATTCAGTGAGTAGTATTTGATTAATTTTATAAAGAATGAGCAAGTAAAGTATGAACACATTTCCTAAACTTATTTTCATCTAGAGGCCTTATGCCTATATTCCACATAGTTATAAAGTTGCCAAAATTACAAATCTTACCGTACCTCAATCCTGAAATTGTAAGCCAGTATTCCACAGAGCAGTGTAGTTATCAAGGTTATGAGAGTATGAATGCTGAAGAATATCGCTGTATAAACATTCTCTCGCGAGCAGGCACCCTCGAAAACCCAGTCTTTGCAACCATGATTCTGTAACATAAGACAAAATGTTTTCAACAACTCACTTTAACCCTTAAAGCGCCAATCACAACTATTGTCGTCTGCTTTGTCTTCTACTGGTTACTTCAAAAGTCACTTCTGCAAACAGTGTGAACCCAGATCAGACTGCTCCTTTAGGAGCAGTCTGATCTGGGTCCACACTGTTTGCCTGTATGCAAAAACAGGTTTGAAAAGTCTGCAAGAATATTCAGCAGACGACATTTTCAGATGCAGTTTTTCTTGGCGCTTTAAGGGTTAAGTAACTATTTATCAAGAGAGTAGTTTGCATTGTTTTTTGAATGACCCTCGCATTTAAAGGTTAAGGGATCTGGATACACCAGGCCCTGAGGTTATAAAACATTTTTCATGCTCAACTCAGCTGAACATGAAATTTTCTCTGCTAATAAGTATGAAAATGCCAACAATAGTTGGCATTTTCATACTTATTAGCAGAGAAATTTTCATGCTCAGCTACATTTCGCAAGAAAGAAATTGCAATTGTTTGTAATTTGAGATTTATAAGCAGGACAAATTTCATGCTCAGCTGAGTTGAGCATGAAAAAAGTTTTATAACCTCAGGGTCTTGTAGATTTTTACAAGGTAGGCAAAATTTGTCTCTTCCTATTTGTTCCCTTGCACATCAAACTCCTAGAAAGGGGTCTGCTCTAAAAGGAAAGAATTAGCTCCCTTAGGGCATACTTTGATCTGTGATAATCATTTTGGCTCTTCATGGATATTATCCTGTGCTCCAGCTAGCTCTTTATAAAGGGGCTGACTGGCCCTCTAGCCCTCTCTTAATGCCCCTCTGCCCTTTTTAAGCTGCCATCTGCCATTTCAACTATGAAAATCGGTCCAAAATTAAAAGAAAAGGCAAGTTTTATGTGTATTCTAGTTTGAGGCATTTATTGTGGAATGGGATTATACTTTGTAACATGTCTTGATACTGAGCACATCACATGACACATGTTGCCCTTGTTCTTGTATCACCATGCAAAAAGTGCCCTACATGGCACCCCTCTGCCCTGAAATCCTAGCTGGAGCACTATATAATTTTGCAGAAGATAAGGATGCAGCTGAATGATGGAAACACAAGGATTAAGCCCCACAACAGGTATACAGTTGATGGTTCCAAGGCAATATTTCTATTGCAGTTCCTCTTCACTGAGTTTGTTCTCCTCTTAGCAAAAAGCTGTTTTGTGATGTCATATTGTGATTGTTCACTGCATTCTGTGAATGTGGCCTTATCTGAGTATCTCTCAATTTATATAGCGGTAAATGTTCTAGAATTTTGAACACTTTATTCCATACCTTTCTGACCTAAATTTTATTTTTTATTCATTGGTTCTTAAAATATTTAGTGGAATGGCAAACAGTGTAGACCCTGATCAGACTGCTCCTTAGGAGCAGTCTGATCTGGGTCTGCATTGTTTGTATATGCCGTTTAGTCAGACACTTTAATGTACAAAAATTTAGTACATTTACAATATTTATATATTTTACATTTGTGGAACAAAGTTCCATATAGCTAACATACATATACTGGCTTTTTGTGTGGGTAGCAAATAAAAAATAAATGTGTTTTGTTTTTTTACTCTAACATCATACTGAAACATTTAAACCATGTACTTACAATTATAGCAAACCAAGTTTGAACACCAAGATAGGCCATTGCTGCCATAGAACCACATCCGAGCAGAGCCACAATACCACAGAACCAGTACCTCCTGTTGAAAAAACATCAAACATTTTATGAATCATAGACCCAGATAAGGCCCTTTTTCACCCAAAAAGTATCAATATTTTTCTTAGTTCTCCACAAAAACATATGTTGTGAGTACTCATTTGAAGTGCCTTGCTGAGGCACTTCTAATGAGTACCCACAACATATATTTTTGTGGAGAAATAAAAATATTTTCTAGATGCCCCCTCTTATCTGGAGCTATGATTGATTGATCGAGTTGAGGTTTAATGACACGTCAACCCTTGTGGGTCATTTTGTGTTGTCTCCCAGAGAAAGGGAGAAGAGAGATAGAAGAGAGAGTAGAGGAGATGAAAGAGAGGGACAGGGGAGAAAGAGGAAAATGAATGAAAGTGAAGAAACAAAAGAAATAAAACATTCCCCCTCTACCCTTACCTGCTGCAAGAAACAGGCCTTGCCCAACTGTAAGCCAATATCAGATGGACGCCCTGATGACGCAAGATACACGACACCTTTTGCTTCTATGGCAAAAAACAACCTGGGGATATTTTAGGGCTTTTTGTTTTCTTGAGCTATCAGAAGAATTTCGTAGGGACTCAAAAATGAGTTTGAATCATCCAAAGTAAACAAACATGCCAATGGTGTTACATTCATCGAGGTTTTACTGTATTGTGAAATCAGTGGCCAGTGTTGCAACTAAAGGTGGCCATGGGGTCATTTACTCAACTTATATCATTGTTGGCCCTTTCAACACTGATAAAACATAGGGTGTTGGTAACCCTAACAAAATCAATCACTTTTCTTATATTACATATATTGATGTACATTTAAAAAGAAAATGGCTTTTTGAAAAATATCATAAAGACCAATGGTGTCCCCAAAGCAATTGTGTCTAGGCACAACACTAGCTGCATCTGATCAGGGTCTACGCTATCTGCCACTCATCCAGCAGCCTTCTGACACATCAGATTTCAGAACAAGTATAATAAGGAGTTAGGGTATCTAAATACAGTCTAAGCTCAATGGCTCGAACATCTTTGAGACCATGGAAATTTGTTCGAGATATTGGTAGTTCGAGCCACTGATGGTTATTCATAGCACCAATCTAGGAGACAAATGGGAATAATATATGGATGTCTTTTCAATATTCTATAAAGTAAAAGTATGTTGAGTGTACTTATTAGAATTGCCTCAATGAGGCAATTCTAATGAGCACACACAACATACATTTTCATGATTAAATAGGAAAAAGCCCTAAAATATCCCTAAATATTTGTTTTCTTGAGCTGTCAGAAGAATTTCCTGAGGACTCAAAAACGAGTTTGAATAAGTGATGGTAAATGAGTCATGGGTGTTCGAGTCATTGTGGTTTTACTGTACTTAGCATTACCCTTGCCTTGCTGAATAAATTAAGATGCCACGCCCACTTCTAATTTCCAGCCAATCAGATTACTTGATCTGACAAACAGTGCAGATCCAGATCAGTTGGCTTTTTCACCGTTTGCTAAGACAGGCTTTGTTTTGTTCAGCAAGAGAAGGGTTAATATTCCATATATAAATTATGGAGCGCTGTGGTGCAAAGGTAAAGCATCGGACTCGAGATTGAGAGCACCCAGTTTTGTGTCCTTAAGCAAGACCGACACTTTATCTACCCGGGAAGAGCTGCCTAGAATGCCTGTGAGGGCATGCCGCAGTATATAGAAAGAAAGAATTGGTATGAACTTACAGGTGAAATGTGTTCCCAACATAGCCACCAATCCGGGTAAAACCCGGTACCAGGTACCATCCTATAGCAACATAGGCTAACAACCAAGCAGCTGAGTATGGATAGGTGGTTAAAACACCCAGCAACACAGCTAGGAAGTGAATGTAGAACAATGTCTGAAATTCAATAAAAAAAACATATGTCAGTGAAAAAATGGACTGTGCCGTGTGAAAAATGTCTTGACAGCAAAGGCCAAAATCAGCCTGAGCATCTGCACAGTATGATCAGGGTCATTCCTGTCCTATAGAGGAATCATTGGATACTACACAATGAATGAATAGAGGGCAAAGGCCTGGGCCCAGTTGTTCAAAGCATCATTAGCTTAATGAGCTCGTTAGTGATCAAAATGTTAACTGTCCTAGTAAGTACAATATCTAAATCACATGTATTTTTGCTGAAAAAATGTGAGTAGCTTTTGCAAATGCAAAAGCTACTCACATTTTTTAAGCAAAAATATTAGCGTTTATGCCATATTTAATGATCAAAGTTTTAACGATATGTTAACTAACTACATCATTAGTTTTGAACAACTGGGTCCTGGATGATACTTTGCACATGAACAGGATTATCTGAATTTGCACATTCTTTGCATGTTTAAAGACACTTTTTTGCTTGATATAGACCACATATTCTCATTGCTCCAGAAAACACTCTTTTTAACCCATTGTTGACTGAATGAACTCCCCCATACTATATATTGGAAGATTCTAATTTCAATTTTAGGTATGTCAGGGCTATGTGATTTAGATATTCATAGAGAAAAATAGGTGAACTGTTTGCAAACAGTGGAGAAACCTGATCAGATGCTGCATTCTGCGTATCTGATCTGGGTCTGCACTGTTTGCCTATTACCCTTTTAGGGGTCTCCAGACTACAATGGTTTAAACCTAAAAATATGGATATTTTCTTATTTCTCTACAAAAACATATGTTGTGGTACTCATTAGAAGTGCCTCACTGGAGCACTTCTAATGAGTATCCAAAACATATGTTTTCACAGAGAAATAAGAAAAATATTATGTGGATACCCAGCCCCCACTCCCCCCCCCCCCTCCCCCATTCTTATCCAGAGGTTTGATACTGCTACATGTACAAGATTTTCTTTAAAACTCTGACCTTTAACCCTTAAAGGAACAATCACATACATAGCTCTAGATAAGAGGGATAGCAGATATCTTTTTTATTTCTTCACAAAAACATATGTTGTTGGTACTCATTAGAAGTGCCTCAGTGAGACACTTCTAATGAGTACCGCAACATAAGTTTTCGTGGAGAAATAAGAAAAATATCAACAAATTTTGGTTGCAGAAAAGCACATTATCTGGTGTAATGAACATATTTCAAGTACTGTCTAGACAATACACATGAAATATAAAGCCTGATTTTCTTTACAAATGTTTAGATTATCATTAGCTACACTATTGCTTGGTGCTTCAAGAGCTAACATTCTCTAGATGAAATAAGCAAACAACAAATACATGACATTTTTCAAATTAAAGAAAACAAAATGGAGAAGCCCCCATAACGGAAAACATTGTAGGCTGACATTTAAAAGGAGATATTGCAGTAAGGCTAGGATTTTCCCTAACTGGCCCAGATGTTGAAGACCAGGACCCAGTTGTTCAAAACTAATGATGTCATTAGTTAACATATTGTTAAAACTTTGATTTTAAATATATGGGATATCATATCATCATATCATAATCAGATTTTTTATTAACGTGCAGGTACAGGGGCAACATCCACATCAGTGGGCTCCCTTCCAGATATCTGGCTTGCTGCATGCATGGCAGATCTCACACCAGATCTCCAGGTATGTCTACCACGAGGGTTGATAGCCGAGAGCTTCCACTCTCTGCAATCCTTCTCTGTCAGCTGCTTCCATGTCATTTTGGGCCTCCCAGGCCCACTCTTTCCATCAAACTGTATGTCAAAGGCTGATATATGCAAATATTTTTGCTGAAAAATGTGAGTAGCTTTTGCATTTGCAAAAGCTACTCACATTTTTTTCAGCACAAATACCTGTGAATTTGGTACTGTATTTACTAGGACAGTTGACATTTTGACCACTAACGAGCTCATTAAGCTAACAATGCTTTGAACAACTGGTCCTAGATTTCAAAAATTACAATATTCCAATTATTATTAATTCCTTCAGCCCAATGTCTGAATCATAGCAGAAAGGAAAATCTATGCCTCTGGCTTATTATTGTGAGGAGATATTTCAGTCCTATTTATCCCACCCCAAAAACTCCTCAATTAATACCATGTTCAAAACAATGGGAGTTACATTTAAAATGCCAAAATTTTCAAAAGTCCATAACTCAATAAAAAATTTGGGAATTTTTTGAAAAGTTAATCAGGTCATCTACTCATCATCCCCTATCAGCATGTCACGATTAAAGACAAAGATAATTTTTTTTTGAGATATCTTGCTAACAAGGTTAAAATGCCTGAAGTTTCAGAGGGCCATAACTCAAAAATACAATTACGGAATTTTTTTCAAAGTTGTTCAGGTCATCAACTTATCATTCCTTATCAGCCTGTAAAGTTTCAATGTCATAGCTAAAACAATTTTCGAGATATCTTGCTTACAATGTTTAGATGCCAAAATTTTCAAAGGGCCATAACTAAAAAAAATTTCAGAATTTTTTTTCAAAAGTTAATCAGGTCATCTACTCATCATCCCCTAACAGCATATTAAGTTTCAATAAAATAGCTCAAAAATAGCTTTTGAGATATCTTGCTTACAAGATTTCATTGCAATTTTATGCAAAGGAGCATAACTCAAGAAAGGGACATAACCCTGATAAGAAAAAAAAAATATATTTTCAATTATTTTTTCACAAGGAATCCATATATAAAATTTCAAAAACCTAGCATGCCCAATTCAGAAGTTATGCTATGCACAAAAACAAATGTGACAATTTTTGCAAAAAGGCATTACTCAAGAAAGCGGCATAGCCCTCATAAGAAAAAAAACAACATTTTTTCATGAGGAATCCATAATGTTTTTCAAACACCTAGCATGCACACTTCTAAAGTTATGCTACACACAAAAAAGCATGACTAACAGACAGACTGACGGACAAGTCCAAAGCAACATACCCTCCAACTGCTTTGAAGTTGGGTGCATCAAACATGGGGCTATGTTTAAAGGAAAGAATTTGCTCTTTCTGGGAGAAAATTATTTCCATTAAGGAATGTTCCTACCCCCATCTGTGAGAAGGGGGTAAAGACTGTACCTATTTCTTTTGAAATCTCTTAAAATTCAAACATTAATAACTAACAAGAATTCAGCGGAAGGCGTCATCGCACCTGCTGGCGCAAAAGTCACAGGAGCCACAATCAGAATGTGGTTATTAAATAAGTTTATTTCATTCTTAGCTGTGCTTACTTGGAAAACTGGGTTGAAAAAAATGTAGACAAAGTGCCTAGTGGGGCACATATATTCCAGGCCAGTCCCATTCCCTCTGATGGCTATATCCAGCACTGACTTTTCGTATCATACAGCCCAATGATAATGGAACGTTGACGTAAAATGTGTAAAAGTCACTGGAGCATGAAATATAGGTCAAGGTCACGGGTCAAGGTACCTGCTAATTCAGTACATCAAGGAGAAGCACAATGCAAGGTATGGTGGTTGTAGGCCTCATAGTTGAGGAGTTATCAAACATCAACATAAAATGTGTCAAATATAGGTCAAGGTCACTGGGTCAAGGTACCTGCCAAGCCAGTGCAATGAGGTGAAGTACTATGCAAGGTTTAGTGGCTGTAGGTCTTATATTTGAGGAGATACCGAACATCAATATAAAATGTGTCAAAGTCACTGGAGTGCACAATATAGGTCAAGGTCACCAGGTCAAGGTACCTGTCGAGTCAGTACATCGAGAAGAAGTGCTATATAAGGTTTGGTGGTTGAAGGCCTTATAGTTGAGGACATATGGAAGGGTGACGTAAAAGGTGTAAAAGTCAATGGAGCGTGAAATATAGGTCAAGGTCACCCAGTCAAGGTACCTGCAGAGTCCGTACATTGAGGAGAAGCACTATGCAAGGTTTGATGGTTGTAGGCCTTATAGTTGAGGAGATATTGAACGTTGACGTAAAATGTGTAAAAAGGCACTGGAGCGCAAACTACAGGTCAAGGTCACCAGGTCAAGATACCTGCCAAGTCAGTACATATAGGAGAAGCACTATGCAAGGTTTGGTGGCTAGAGGTCTTACACTTGAGGAGATCTGGAACGTTGACGTAAATTATGTCAAAGTCTCTGCAGCCAAAATATAGGTCAAGGTCACCAGGTCAAGGTATCTGCTAAATCAGTACATTGAGGAGAAACACTTTGCAAGGTTTGATGGTTGTAGGCCTTATAGTTGAGGAGATATCGAACGTCGACGCAAAATATGTCAAAGTCACTGGAGTGCAAAATATAGGTCAAGGTCACCGGGTCAAGGTACCTGCCAAGTCTGTACCTCTAGGAGAAGCACTATGCAAGGTTTGGTAGTTGTACACCTTATAGTTGAGAAGATCTGGAACGTCAACGTAAATTGTGTCAAAGTCAATGGAGCGCAAAATATAGGTCAAGGTCACTGGGTCAACATATCTGCCAAGTCAGTAGGTCAGGGAGATGTGTCATGCAAGGTATGATGGTTGTTGTAGAATTGTAGTTGATTAGAATACTAACTTTGATGTAAATGTCGAACTTCGACATAACAGAACTGTTAAGAGACAGACGGACGGACGAACGGATGGACGAATGGAAAAGCGGGCACCTATGTCACAAAGTCAGGAGGTCAGCGAGATATTTCATACAAGGTTTGATGGTTGTTTAGTCTTGTAGTTGATTAGAATACTAACTTTGACATAAATGTCGAACTTCGACATAACAGAACTGTTAAGAGACGGACAGACAGACAGACGAACAGACAGACGAATGGAAAAGTGGGCACCTATGTCGCAAAGTCGGGAGGTCAGGGAGATGTTTCATGCAAGGTCTGATGGTTGTTCAGTCTTGTAGTTGATTAAAATACTAACTTTGACATAAATGTCGAACTTCGACATAAATGTTGACAGACAGACGGACGAATGGACAGACATACGGAAAAGCGGACGCCTATGTTGCAAAGTCAGGAGGTCAGGGAGATGTTTCATGCAAGGTTTGATGGTTGTTTAGTCTTGTAGTTGATAAGAATACTAACTTTGACATAAATGTCGAACGTCGACATAAATGTTGACAGACGGACGGATGGACGGATGGACGGACGGAAAATCGGACGCCTATATCGCACCCTGCTACAAGCAGGTGCGATAAAAAGATCTTACATTCATATTCCTCAACAATTTTTCTCTTCTGTCCATATGCTTAACTTCATAATATAGAGCTGACTTGACTGTAGGAATTTTCTCTGTTCCAGGGTCAAAGTTCAAGGTCATATTACTGGTCAATGACCTCAGGTCAGAGACTGACTGAAAAAGATAAAATGTACTTCATGTAATTTCGAGTTTATTGTCAACAATAACAGCTACTGGTAAAACTCAAAGTACTGATGTTTTATATGCAATAAGTACAGTCAAACCTCAATAGCTTGAACACTGATAGATCGTTTACCATGGCTAATTCAAACTTTTTTTGAGTCCCTACAAATTCTTTCCCATAGCTCCAGAAAACAAATATTTAAGAAAGTTTTCTTATTTTATCATGAAATTGTATGTAATGTACACTCAGAATTGCCTCATCAAGTTGATGCTAATGAGTGCACTCAACATACCATTTTTGTCTAGAAGATCGAAAAAAATCCCTACATTATTGCCATTTGCTTCCTGACCTGGCATCATGATTAACCCTCAGTGGCTTGAACTACCCATATCTCAACGAAATGTCCATGGTCCTAAAAATGTTCAAGCCACTGAGGTTCGACTGTACATGTATTTGTATTTGAAAAGCTCTTAAGTGCTCTTATAAACAGGTCTCTTCACTGGAAGAGTATTTCATTTAAGCATTTCATCCCGCTTTTGGTCCAGTTAATTTTATAAAACAAATTGAAAGTTTCACTATTTTTGTAATTGTTGATACTGCTTTGTTTCTAAAACAACATATCAATCAGCATTTTTTTAACCCTAGTCCTGCTGAACCCGGATATATCCTGCCTTGGCAAACAGTGGAGATCCAGATCAGTTGGCTTCTGAAGAAGCCAAATGATCTGGATCAAGTAATCTGAATGGCTGAAAATTAGAAATGGGCATAGCATCTTAATTTATTCAGCAGGACAAGGGTTAACAATACAAATGCATTTATAACAATCTAACTGACTCTAAATTATTTAGAGTCAGTTAGATTGTTATAAATGCATTTGTATTGTAAAATAAGCTGTGAATTTACTTAAAGTGCTTAACACCATCATTATTTTCCAACCTTATTTTCTGAAATTCCAAACTCTAAGAAACATAAGTCAAACTTCATCTTAAAAAAAAAGCATGCACACCCACACACACCTAATGTCCTAAAATTCCAAACACTTTATTCCAAACATTTTTTGACTAATTTTTTATGTACATGTAGTTATTTCTCTTAAAATATCAAGCCAAACGCCAAACAATGTAGACCCTGATCCTTCAGGAGTAGTCTGATCTGGGTCTGTACTGTTTGCATATACCATTTTATCAGAAACTTTGGTGTATGAAATTTAAAAATTTATCATATAATTTATTAGGAAATTACTTCTATTAAAAGGAAATTTTTTATCCTTTTATGGTAAAACAGAGATGGTGGAACTTGTTTTAACCAAGCATTTGTACTGAGCAAACACTTTTTGATTTTCCTTCGTCTGCTTAAAACTGTAATTATTTTCCCAATGGATATTTAAGGCCAACAATTTCATTGTATATACAAATGTATGTCTATGGTAAATGTCCTAAAATCTTGTACATCAAAGTTTCTGAACAAATGGCATATGGAAACAGTGCAGATCTACATGTAGATAAAAAATTTCAGGAGCAGTTTGAACTAGGTCTGCACTGTTTGAAATTCTGCTAAGTAATTTAACCCTTGTTCTGCTGAATAAATTAAGATATCACACTCCCTTCTGATTTTCAGCCAATCAGATAACTTGATCCGGACTGTAGCTATAAATTCAAATACTTAATTGCAAACAGTGCAGATCCAGATCAGTTGGCTTCTTCAGAAGCCAACTGATCTGGATCTACACTGTTTGCTAGGACAGGGCATGTCGTGTTCAGCAAGAGAAGGGTTAAGAAAGAACTGCATGTAAAGTAATGTTTAGGCCAAAAAGAATGGATTAAAGTGTTTGAAATTTTAGGTCAATTACTGTATACAGGAGAAAAATTGACCTTCTCCAAGCATGCAGGGTTTTCCCTGACTCGCATTTTGGCAGTTTTTACCCCCAAAACCTTGTTCGGGACCCTATAAAAATAGGGACAAGGGTCCTGAGTGATGCATACATAATCAAAGCCAAAATCAATTTTATTTATCCATGACTTTGTATTTTAATCTATTTGTAGTCTAAAGGCCAAGAATCATCACTATTTGAGCCATAGTTACATGTAACTGTAAAGCAAAAGCAAATTGTAGCAGACAACATTCTAAAATTTGATTTTATTTTCCAGAGAAAAGAAGGCTTGACATTTCATGTGAATTGTCTGCTAAGCAGACAATAGACAATTCACATGAAGTCAGGCCTTATTTTCCCTGAAAAAAAGTATTTCAAAGTGCCGTCTGCTGCAGTTGTGATTAGTGCTTAAAGGGTTAACCTCTTTAAAACAATTAACCCTAAATCTTATTAAAGGACCCCTGAAGTTCACATAAGGGAGTCCCTGGGACCCTCACTTTAAAACCCTGCGGGAAATCCCTGAAGCATGCCATGATGAAGTTAAAAAATCTTACATCCTTTTGCTTTGAGAGTGGAACCATGTGGATGACATCATTGGATTCCAGGTTGTAGTCCTCCAAGAAGAATGCGTCTCTGAGAAACTGTCCATTGTACCGCAAACGAAACTGGTGCTCTTCCCGACCAATTTCATACAAGATATGTAGCAACTGTGCCCTCACCCTGGCAACTCTGTCTCCTGGTTTCACTACTGTCACAAAGGACTTGTACTGCAATAAATAACATAACAAACTTAATGTTCAAAATTGCTGAAAACATGACAACAGAGGTGATAATTTGGGATGTACACCACAACTTCTTTATAACACTCTTGTTGGGGTCCATAGCATAAACCGTGTTAGTTAAACAACCGTGTTATACCCAAACAAAAATGTATAGATTATATTGAAAAATGACCATTTATGGTCATTTTTCAATAAGATCTATACATTTTTTGGATCCATCTTTGAACCTTGTTATATCCAAAACCATGTTATAACGAACCGTGTTATAACAAGGTTGTAGTGTTTTTTGGGGGGTTTTTTTGGGGTGGAGGGGGGTGGGGATTGTCCCAAAATGCATCTTCCAGGATTTGCTTCAATGAATGAGCACCACATTTTTTTTCTTGTTCATTCAAAAATTATATTACAGTAGACGTCCTAAAATTTTGAACATCAAAGTTTCTGACGAAATGCTACAGGCAAACAGTGCACACCCAGATCAGATTAAGTATTTAAGCATAAAGAGGAAAATTTAGGCCAAAATAGTATGGAACTAGAGCTGGTGTTTATGAAAAACTATGATCCCAACTCCTTGACCTTAACACTGCTTGCCCATAACGGTATATAATTGCCGATGTTTTTTTTGTTTTGTTTTTTCAGAAAAAATACAGCAGTTTCATTCGTCAAAAGTTTCTTTTTAGAAGAGATTCTCATAGACTGATCATTAAATGTCATAACCACAAATATCAATACATTTGTATGTATTTTGACTATATACAAGCTAACACCTGGTGTAAATATGGTCACCATAAAGCAATATTATGGTTGCACATATGCCTGCTGGTATCGGAACAGTTGTATTTGTCTCTGGAAAGGCAGTCAAATTGCTTTATATGGGCACAGCCAAGGTTGCGAAAGGCAACATTGACACCAGCAGAGCCGGTGTCAACAGCAGCAGGCAGCATTGGGCCAATAGTCATACAGGCCATATCTCACATTGTGAGATAAAACCTCACACTGTGAGATAAAATCTCACAGAATCTGACCCATCTGGAAGGCAATTCCCATAAAAGATTCAAATCTCACAGAAAAATAATGACCGTTTTATAACATATTTATGAAGAAATACGCACATCTACATATAAATCTAAATCACACACTGTTGTGGTTTTCACAAGCTTCTTACATGAAAAAAAGACTTTAGACGATATTGGGGGAGCTCCAAAGTGAAGTTCAAGAAAATCTCACAGAATTTTATCAAATCTCCCTTAAAATTTTTGCCAATCATTTTATCTCACAGGTTTTAGCCCACAGCTTATGGCATGTAGGATATAGTTAACATGCATGAAACTCACCACTGTATCCTGGCCATGCCCCTCAGCTGATCTGTGCCAGGTTACCAATCTCGCAAATTGAAAACTGGCGAGAAACAGTTATTTTCTTAAAATGATTTTTTTTTTTCTTTTCGTGAATCTTTTAAGATGTTTTTAAATGGCAAGAAATATACACACACAATTTTCAATAAATAATGCAAAAAAATGAAAAAAAAAAACTGACGACTAATTTTGAATGATTCACCAGGCCCTTTCATCTCAGTTCGTCAGAAGCGTATCAAATACTTTTAATTCAAAGAGTCTACTGATAATCATAACGCTATAAAACCAGTCAGATTTTGACACTTTATTACGGAAATCATTATCATACCGGTACACATTTTGTCTACACTTGTTTAACTTCTGTTTTATTAATTGAAGCAACTGCAGAAATTTCAAATCTGCATAAAGCATTTAAAAAATATATATATATAATTATTTATTCTTGACTTCTTCAACAATGTTGGTCACCATAAAGAGACGCTCATTTGAAACGAATAGCCAATCAAAGTGAAATTCAGCGGGAATCGTAATAAAAAATAGAGCCAGTCTAGGGTTTTCTTTGTTTGTTTTTTTTTGTTGTTTTTTTTCATCTGCATCGTTACAGTTTAAGACTTTGTCCTGCATCAACAAAAACAATAAAACATTCGGCTAACTTGGAAAATTACACAATTGCCATGCCCATTTCTAGGCAATGCCTAAATTCATATTAAAGTTGTAATGTACATGTATTATCAAACACTAGATAAAATAAATCATCAAACACTAGATAAAATTGATGACTGAACATGACATAGCATTGCAATTAAGTGGTCAGTAGCCCTGATGAAAATAAAAACATTAAAAAGGTTTATAGTTAGCATGCATGAAACTCACCACTGTATCCTGCCTATGTCTCTCAACTGATCCATGACAAAGTTACCAATCTCGTGAATTGAAAACTGGCGAGAAAATATTTTTTCTCTTTTCGTGAATCTTTAAAGATGTTTTAAATTGCAAGAAATATACTGGTACACACATTATTTTCAATAAATAATGCAAAATTGGAGAAAAAAAATGAAGACTAATTTTGAATCATTCACCTGGCGCTTTCATCTCAGTTCGTCAGAATCATAATATCAGATACTATTAACTCAAATTAAGCATCTCATACATGCCATTAGTTGTTGACAGACATCTGTGAGATTTTGAAAATTTTTAGGGGAGATTTGATGAAATTCTGTGAGATTTTTATGAAAATCACTTTCAAGCTTATATAAGTAAGTTAAAAACCATTATTTTAATGAATTAAGCTTGGGACAGCCATGCCAATGTGTGGTTTATTTCTAGTTCTTCAAAAAGTAGCTTATTAAATGGTATGAAAATTCTGTGAGATTTGAAAATCTTATGGGAAATGGGGTCCAGAAGTGCCAAAATTCTGTGAGATTTTGTCTCACAGTGTGAGGTATGGCATGTATGGCATCTACTGATAATCATAACACAACAGAACCACTGATAATCATAACGCAATAGAACCATTGTGATTTTGACACTGCATTACGGAAATCATTTTCATACACATTTTTTTACACTCTGTTAACTTCCATTTCATTAATTTAAGCAAAGTTAGAGTTCTGCAGAAATTTCAAAGCTACATAAAGCATTTAAAAATATATAATTATTTATTCTCGACTACTTCAATAATGTTGGTCAATGTTAAATAGACACTCGTTTGGAAACAAATAGCTAATCAAGGTGACAGTCGGTGGGATTCGTAATAAAAATAGAGCCAGTCTAGTGTATTTGCTTTCATCTGCATCATTACAGATTGTGGCCCTGTCCTACATCAACAAAAACAAAACACTTTTAGGCTAACTTTGAAAATTAAGCAATTGCCATGCCCATTTCTATAGGCAGTGCTTAAATTCATATTATATTAGATTTCTCAAATTAAAATTATATATGTATGTTGTGGATATTCATATCAATCACTTCAGTGAGATTATTCTAATAAGCATCCACAATATATGTTTTATTAGAGAAAGCAAAAAAAAAAAAAAATCTGTGCTCACTATTGACAGCTTGCTGTCCCCAGAAAAGTTTGCTGGTGACCAGCACCTTAACAAATCGATGGCTGACAAGGTTAATAACCTCTATACCATTTATCTGATTTTGATAACATTTATACACTATTTGGCCCCTTATGTAAGGCAGGTGCAGTAGAAAAATTACTGTCCTTTCGACATCTCTTGGAAAGAGGTTTTTGCTTGGCGTCTTATTTTAAATGAAAATATTTTATTCTGATTTACCATATCTTATCAGAAACAATTTCTTTCCTGTTTCTGTGTTTTGTTCACAAATATTTGCACTAAAATTAAACTTACGACCAAAAGTTGATCTGACCTATGCAATTTCTATAGTAAAGTGATTTTTTAGAATTTTTGTCTTAAACAATATTTTTTACTCTTCTTCGCTGAATTTGAATAATTGATGTTTTACAACAATATTGTGAAAATTTCAGCAAAATTGAACAAGTGGAACTTGTAAAAAATCTTGCTCCAAGTTACCTACCCTATAGATTTCTTCATGATTTTGCTTCATTTTTACTATTTAAAATATGAGATTTTTTAAAAACCAATGACTAGAATAATTAAACTTTTTGTACATAGGAAGTAACCACAAAATACTGAAATACTGAAATGGTTTTGCATTAAATCATGACAAAATTTTGCAAATTTACTTCTGTGTAAAGGGTCAAGCAAAAATCAACTTTCTGAAAGATTTCGAAAGCACAGTAGGCTGAGGGTTGCAGTTGCTGTTTGGCAGTTCCCTTCCGGTCGCAGAGGTTTTGTAGTGATATTTCCAAGTCTGTATAAAATTGCAAACTACCCGTCTTTTCCACACCATCGAACTATCCTCTGAGTAGAGACAGATGATAGCGAGCACAGCTCACGACGCGCACAGCGCGTCGTGAACGAAGTGAGCTCTACGGTAGAGAATTTGATCAATGAAAAGTAACATTCAACGATATATACTTTCAGCAGAAATTGTTCTGAACAATATTCTTCCCGTTTTCTTCCCGGAAGTTGTCAAAAGTTGTCACCGGAAGTTGACAGGACTGGAACGGACTTGATACTAATAAGCGTCACGAAGTGAGAAGAAACGAGTGTCAAAAAGTGTCACGGACATATATTGCTGATTATTTTTATTATTTATTTTTGATTTACATATATTTTTGTATACTGATAGTCCAGGGATCATTTTCTGGCGCGATTTCGCGATATTCTCGCATTTTTTTCAAGAAATCGCATCAAAATTTCAGGAGTGAGAAAAAAAATCGCACGCTGATTTTTTCTCATTTCGCACTGTTAAGTTCCTATTTTGCACATGCGGTTCATTTCGAGACTATCGGACTGTTCTGTTTGACCGGTTTCTGAATTATTGTGGTGCCAAAATTTATTACACATACGACCGCAGGTAACCATTCATTAATCTGTATCACTGGAAAGCTTTTTTGTAAAAAATCATTGTCGGTCTCTGGTTTAAGTAAGCGTTTATTTGATCGCTACCTCGAGTCAGCAAAAACATGTCCGCCGACTCGGAAAAAAAAGAAAGAAAATTATCCGACCCGAAGCCGTCCAATCGGGATGGCAACATGTTAAAGTATCTTGTTGGAGCACAACCCAGCTCGACTGAAGCGGCCACACTCTCCTCCCCTGATTCGGATGACGATCAAACACAAGACCGAGCTGAGCTTGATGAATAACAAGCCCATGAAGCCCTTATTCAGCCGTTTGCATTTTGATACGAGCCAGGCATAACGAGAAAGAAATGAAAGTGAAACCAGCAACAAGCTTTAAAATTATTTAGTTGATAACAAAAAATAAGAAAATGTGCAAGACAGAAAATAAATGTAAACGGTACTTTCAAGATAATCAGTGATTTATTTACAGTGATTCTATCCAGTCTCAACCGAAATTCCATGAGTCCTATGATAAAATTATGAGTCTGTAATATATTTTAGAGCAGATATTTACTGTTTTTGTGAGTTCAGGGACTCACTTATATAAAATTTGTGAGTCCCAGAGAAAAATTATGAGTATATGAATTGGAACTCGCAGGTAAATAAATCATTGGATAATGTCACAAAATCCCAGAGAAATAATTCCTGAAGAATTTCTGAAACAAATCCTTTGAATTGCAGTTTCTGATCCCACAATTTAAAGTCCCTGAATTCAGAGTTTAATTCCAGAATTAATGAAACATTGAAGTAATCCAATAAAGAATGAAAGTGTACAAAGATGCTCATATGAAAATCTTCTCTTCTTATATAATATCAAAGCACATTCTAAAAAAAAATAGTGTGCTAGAGACATCACTTATTTTCCAGTATTTGTCAAGAAAAGTTTAAATGTTCTGTGACATGGCAAAAATAACTTAATCTAGAATATTCCATTTGGAAATTCTAAAAAGAATATAAACAACTTGTTATTGTAAACATGATTTTCCAGAAAGTTCAAATTTATATATAAACACTTGCAGTAAACATGAAAATAATGATACTTAAAATAATCAAACACCCTATATATAACAATTTTATTAACCTGATTTAGAGTACATTACAAAATAAGCAATAGTAATACTTATACATACAATTCTGATACAAAATCTGGCCTTTACAAAAAAAAAAAAATCTTACTCAGTTTGTCCGAGCAAGCGAAAAAAAAATCTCACTGAATTTGAAAATCTCTCACTGTTTTTGTCCAAATGGGATTTTTTCTCTCACAAAAATCTGGGGCCAGAATAATCCCTGATAGTCATTCTTTAATGATGCTGTGAAGGACTTTTGAAGAGACTACAAACAGGGTCTGTGCTGTGCTCGCATTTAGGCTAAGCCTATTTTCATATTTATACTGTTTCAGGGTATATGGATGAAATACCCAATGATGGGCACATTGCCAAAATGATCAAACAATTAAAATGACATTATTCGTGTTAGCAAATAATAAAGAAAAAATACCTACTGAAATACATTTGCAAATGAAATATACTCAAGAATAATTGTCGGAACATACCGGGAATGCTTTATTCTCCACGTAAATTATCATTTTCACACTTTCATTCTCTCAATTTCATGGTTACAAATGACGCTTTGTGGTTACTTCCTGTTTGGTTTGGTCTGGTACTCAAATTGTTATCATTTCCGGTAACTGGATAACAGAATAGAATAGAATATTTTTTTATTCACACAAGACCACAAGACACACTGAGGAATCGAACAGTGAAAACGTGGGAGAGATGTGTAATATGAATTTAGGCACTGCTTAGATACGGGCATAGCCAGCTTTACGTCTGTTTAATTTTAAGCGTTTTTTTTTTTTTTTTTTTTACATTTCTATAGAATTGTGGTCCTCATTAGAATGTGAAATACTTACAAAAGCTACACATTTCTATCTTTAATAATAAAATTATTATTTGTCATTGCAAACTGGGAATCAAGGATCTGAGAAAACTCTTTTTTTTTCTGGGCAAAACTAGATGGGATTTGAAGTATCTAAGTTGTATATTGTCTCAAAAAAAAAAAAAAAAAAAAAAATAAAAAAAAAAAATAAAAAAAAACGTCTCACGGTTTCTTTTAACTGCTTCCATTCAGAATTTGTGTGCTCTTTTTGAGAAGTAAGACTGGAAAAAAACAACTGTGGATAACTGGGATAACTGATCTAGCTGCAGACAAACGTCTGAAAATTCTGATCGGTCGACCATCTGTTTTGATGGCTTAATTGACGGTCAACCACAATGACTCGACATTTCTCCCAATGATAATTTCGCACACCATCTATATTTGATAAAAACTGTACTGGACTTCTGATTAAGGGACAGACCGTTTGCTCATGGGGATCGGGATTGTGGGGGGGGGGGGGTGCTTTTTTCTGTTTGTTTGTTTGTTTGTTTGTTTTTTGTTTTTGTTTTTGTTTTTTTCTAAAAAAATAATTTATAGTTCTGGTTATGTTAGAAAAATAAGCTTTGTAGAAAAAAAATAAGATGGTCCTTGGCCATAGATACAAAAATAAATAAATAAAAATAAAACAAAAAAAAAAAACTAAAAAAAAAAAAAAAAAAAAAAAGTGCTTGCAAAACTTTATTTGAAGTCTTTTCAGTGTCACAATGCTCTGACTTCTCTAACAGATGTTAGAAACATCGAAAATAATAAAATGTCTTTGCTTTTGTGAAAAATGATAGTGTGTCTTTGGCCATGTGGAACAATAAACATCTTAGTCAGTGAAAAGCAAATTCTGGCCAAAGAACACACCCCACCCTCGCCCCCCACAAGACACACCCACACACACCCACATCCCACCATCACAACTAGAAATTTAAACGGTCGGTTATTTTGTCGAGATGCATACCAAAAGCACCTGCTAAGATGGAACAAGAAATGGGATGCATATACGAAGGGAAATGAGAAATTTTTACAACTAACGCGTATTTACATGATGAGCGTAATTTTGAGGAGGCCCAAGAAGCTTTATATTGTTAATATATAAATAGCGGGCATAACCTGTTATCAAAAAAAAAAAAAAAAAATAAAATAAAATAAAACCAACAACAAAACACTACTTCATCTATTTTTCTTTCGTTCTTTCTTTCTTTCTTTCTCAAGAAAATATCAAAGCTGTAAGACAGCAATAGATTAATTTTAAAGTACCCGTTCATTACACGTCTCAGTGAAATATAAGGTACAACCGAGATGGCAAGACTCTATCCTACTCTATTCAACAAAATTACCCGCTGAAGCCCTCATCAAAAACTGACTGCTTAATTCACGTCTTTAAATGCATTAGCTGTGATATCATCGGTGAAGTGTTAACAAAGATAACAATGTCAACACGCTGAATTTCGACGAAATTTAATGAAGAATTTCAACTTTTAGATCTGTTCATTTCTTTCAAAGTGACAAAGGAAGCATTTAATTACCTATTCCCGTATATCAAGCTTGAGAGATTGATCTGACCAGACTCTCTTATTTGGGGCCAAAATACTGAAGGTAAATCATTTTGTTTTCAGTCTGATTTTTCTGTCCTCTTTCATATTGTTTCAGTCTTTGATTTTTTGGCAATAAATCGACATTTTCAGGGCAGATAGCTCTTTTGGAAGACCTAGATATTGTACCAGGATAAATTGCAAGTGCTCTCGCTGGCCTCTCAGACAGCTGGTATGGTTAGATTTACCAAGAAACAGACAATTTGGGGCACTTTGATACCATTAAGATCGCTGTTACCGTAACAAAACTGTTTTCCCAGTCCGACATTGTCCTGACAAAAACTGACTTTGGCCTACTACCTAGCTACAGATAATTTCAATGCATTTTCCTGTAATGTTATCGCCATCTTTTACAGACGTAAACGTAAACAAATCAAACATTTGACATTGCCGTGCTACGGCATTGCTGCAAAGGAAGCAAAATCCGACTGGTTCAGTAGACTGGTTCGAGTTATAGTATCTGGTATGCTTCTGACGAACTTAGATGAAAGCGCCAGGTGAATCATTCAAAATAAGTCGTCATTTTTTTTAAATTCCGTATTATATATTGAAAATAATGTGTATATACTCTTGCCATCTAAACCATCTTCAAAGATTCGCGCGAAGAAAAAAGAAAAAAATTATTTTAAGAAAGTAACAATGTTTCTTACCTGTTTTTAATTCGCGAGATTGGTAACTTTGGCACGGATCAGCTGAGATACATGGGCAGGATACAGCACTTGGTGAGTTTCATGCATGCTGTATGTGTGCAGTTTTCACCGGCGTCCACGTTGCCTGTTGTCCATGCCCGTATGAAGAACCCCGACGGCCTGACAGGTGCTCTCATCCAACTATATTAGTTCTTTTTCAAATCAACAGCTAATATAAGTCTCTATAGCTCATGCAAGAATAATTAAATCTTTTTTGCAACAACACACACTTGGCCTTTTCAATATCATCTAATATACAAAACAGTGCCATACAAAGTACCTTAGGTTAAAAAAGAAGCTCGTTTTCGACAGCATTCATACCATAAAGTCTGCAAATTCTCTGTCCCAGCTTCAATTTAAAGATTATGCGGATGGTTATTAACAAACCCGGCAAATGGCAAACTCGGTCCATGACAAAGTCGGTTGTGGCATACAAACTCGCCTCAAAGCCGCAGCAGAAGAGTTGGTCCCCTTCCTTGTCAGCCTGTCCCAAGCATCACTGGACAAAAGGGACTGTACCCCAAGATTAGAAGGAGGTTGTGATAGTTCCTATCTACACGGGAGAGACACTTAGCTTCAAATTACCGCCCCGTGTCCCTACCTCCGTTACCTGGAAGGTACTTGAGCACATTGTCCATAGCAGCGTGATGACCCTTTTCGATAGATTCAAGATTCTGTGTGACAACCAGCATGGGTTTCACAAGAAACGATCATTTGAAACTCAACTGATCGTCACCATTCACGAGATCGCTAAGCACCTATCAAGCGACAACCAGGTCGTCGTAATCCTTCTCGACTTCAAGAAAGCCTTTGATAATGTCCCCCATGCCAGATTATTTCACAAGCCCTACTTCTACGACATACGAGGAAACCTAGATAGGTTTCTTTCTGAGTGGCAGAAAACAGATGGTAGTCTACAATGGCTTTTTAATCAACAGACGCTAACGTTCTCTCAGGCATTCCATAGGGCACCGTCCTTGGATCACTGCTTTTCCTAGCGTTCAATAATGATCTACCGGATTTGGCCGAGCACTCCAATACACGCACGCCTCTTTGCAGATGACTCTCTCCTATTTTGACAGATCAAAGGACAGAAGGACTTTGAGCTACTATAGCAAGACCTCGCAGCACTGGAAGAATGGGTGAGGACCTGGCAAATGAGCTTCCATTCATCAATGTGTATTGTCATCAGGATTTCTCCCCAGCGTAAGAAGCTGCTTCAGACCAGTTACCAGCTACATGGGCACACCTTACAAATGATCTTACCTTGGGAAGGCCCATCCAGCAGGTCACTGGAAAGGGAAATAGAACCATCGGCTTCCTGAGAAGGAATGCTCCATGGCGGTAAAGCAAACCACCTACACAGCAATGGTATGGCCAGCCATGGATTATGCCTCCACTCTCTGGGACCCGGTCGGCCAGAAACATAACTAGTTGCTGAAAAAAGTACAACGATGTGCAGCTTGATATGTTTTCAACAACTATTCTAATCGCACACCAGGCTATGTAACCCAAATGGTGAAAGACCTGAACTGGAAGACAGCTTAAAATTCAACCGCCTGTGCATGTTGTACACAATCACCCACAACCAAGCTGACATCAAACCAGGCATCTACCTACAAGACAGCGACAGGCGGAAAAGAGGATAGGCACGATCCTTCCAAGAAAGGACAGTTCCCTGGCTACACATACTCCTTTTTTCCACGTACCATCAGAAACTGGAACTGTCTACCGACTTCTGCGACGGATTGCCACCCGACCCAGTAACAGCACAGTTCGATAACATATAGTTTTAAACAGACTCGTCGTTTTAAACAGTACATAGACGTTTCGGGGGATTACTGTGCTTTCACGTCATGTTGCAGATCGCAGGATCACGTACCATGGGACCCGGTTTTTTATTGGAAGGATTTTCTTTTCACTTTTCGAGTACATGTATCGTCGAATGATATAAGAACATTATTAAGTAATGCAAAATTTGCTGAAATAGTTTTGTAGAATGTATATAAACATTTTCTGCCGTTTTAATTGTTTCCTTATTATTTTCAATGATCCTATAGAAGACTTTCAGAGCCCTAGCTCTTTTAAACCCTGTATTAATTCTAATTATTCCAATTCTTAATTGTGGCTTTTCCTTCAGATGTAGTCTGGTCCTAGCCTACAACCGCACAGCCAACTTTTTTACGTGTCTGATGAATATACTAAATGCTTTCATTTGAAATATTTGCTCTAGTCAACTCCGTAAATGATGCCAATCCAGTCCAAGGACACCTGCAAAAAGTGGACAAAATGGCCAATAAATGGCAAATAGAATGTAATTACCAAAAGTGCAACCACATGCACTTTAGTAAAGATCAGCATATTCAAACTGTGATGAAAAAAAAAACTTGTAGGAATCTTAGCATCATAAATAGGACATTCAAATAGAAAGAATGAAAGAATTAGGTCTACCATCATTACAGTATAGACGAATGCGTGCTGATATGGTTGGATTGTTCAAAATCATGAACGACATTGACAAGAGTGATAAAGATTGGCTTTTAAATATACGAACAGTCAAGAACTAGAGGCTACAGTCAAAACTTATTTAAAAAGCAGTTTAGACTCCAACTTAGAAAGCACTTTTGCTCACAAAGAATTGTAGATGAGTGGAACAGTCTCTCGGAAGAAACAGTTTCATCAGAAACAATCAATCAGTTCAAATCAATAAAAGTAAAAAAGGATTGCCTTTGGAAAGAAAAAAAAAAAAAAAAAAAAAAAAAAAAAAAACACACACAAAATCACGAAAATCGGAGACTCGGTTTAATTGCCTCTTCATATGCAACACTGTAGTTTGCGAGACTGCATGCGCAACCCCACCCCCACCCCGCCCCCAGCGCCGGCTTAAGCGGTATTCGATTTTCAAAATAACCAGGATGGCTCAGTGATCCCAAAGGAAATAAAATATAACCTGCACTATGATGATGTACGGGTAGGCTTTTTACGGCCTCCAACAGCACAACACCAGATACAGTAGAGTAAAATAAAAGTAAAAAAGGACTGCCTTTGGAAACAAAGAACACACAAAATCACGAAAATTGGAGACTCGGTTTAATTGATATATGCAACACTGTAGTTTGTCTCTTTCCTCTTCCTCTTGGTGTCTGGGCAGGGCTGTGGCTTCTGACTGTGGCACTCCCTGGACTTTTTTCTTACCTTTTTTACACGACGGTGGATCGGCCCTCAGACTAAATGGCGGCTTTATTCTCAATCTGTTCCAGATGGTTGGCGCCTGACTATCAATGTGGTCGGGTCCATCATGATCCTTTTTATGGTTTTCTTGTGTTCTGGCATCAGATCGCCATTGAGTCGTTTGCTTTGTTTCATCTCAGGACCGTACAGGTATTTGTAATTTGGAGCTGCATTAAAATGAAGGCCGAGATTTTGCGCGAGTAAAACTAATTTAAGCCTCCAGTAGTTTTCCTGCCGACCATTTCCAGACGGTTCCACTGTTGCAGCTCTTCTTTGTTTGTGCGTCGGTGGTTTCATATGTGGCACCGTTTGTTTTGTCATTATTTGTTCTTCACCTCTCCTTCTTTTGGTGCCTCGGGAGGGCTGTGCTTCGTTTAGTTACGACATTTCCTGGATATCTTCACCTATATTTTCTTTTGTGTAATTCATTTTATTCGGTGCCTTGGGAGAGCTGTGTTCTGTAATTGAGTCTTTTCCCAGATATTCTCATACTTATATTACTTGCGTGTCAGTTATTGTGTCTGTCCTGCGTGGCGGCCGTAAAACGCCTCTCCATATCTACATTTAATGTTGTTATTACTTCGATCCTCAGGGATTGCACCGTATAATCATTTTCTACCTTACCATTCCTAGTGGCATCATTCATATAAAGTCCAACTTCTTGATGTGTTGAAGCACTTCCTAAGAAATCAAGAATTGAGTTCGAATCAGCCACGGAAAACGAGTCATCGGTGTTCAGTCATTGATGTTTTACTCAACCGCATTAAAAGATAAATGTTGGACAACATTTGTATCCCATTTATAACAATCTTCACCTGCTTTAGGCTGTGCTTTGTGATTGTGGCAATTCCTGGATATGTTCTATAGTTTTATATTACTCATACAGTAAAACTTCAATTACTCGAACACCGATGGCTCGTTTGCCAGGTTATTGAGTCCCCATATAGTAAATTCTTCTGATAGCTCAAGAAAACAAATATCTTGGGATATTTTAGGGACGATTTCCTAAGTTTACGATGAAAATATATGTTGTGTGCACTCATTAGAATTAAATACACTCAACATACAGTTATTTTATGGAAGATAGAAAAAAAACATCCCTAAATGATGCCCATTTGTCTCCTGACCTGGCGCTATAATTGACCCTAGATGACTCGAGCTTCTCATGTCTAGAACGAATTTCCATGGCCCAAAAATGTAGTTAGATGAATCGCAACGTGAGAAACGTACCTTCTGGCATGTGTGCCCGACGGAGACTCCAAATCAGTTTGCGCACCCACACAGTCTGATCGGAGTCTTCATTGCTCGCATGAAGAACATTTGCATCTTTGGCTATTCAAAATGCACCCATTGAAGATTCTGATCAGACTGCGCGAATGCACAGGCTGCTTTGAATCTTCACTGGGTGCACAGTTTCTGACGTTACGGCTCACATGTTATAGCCTATATGAATGGAAGATTTGGAACTAAACTTTATAGGCAAACTACTGGTATTCCGATAGGAACTAATTGTGCTCCTCTTGTTGCAGATTTGTTTCTTTTTTGTTATGAGAGAGATTTCATGAAGTATCTCTCACGTGAAAATCAGGCTGACATTATTGAGGCTTTCAATTCAACTTCAAGATACCTTGATGATTTATTAAATACTGACAATATTTACTTTGACCAAATGATGGACCGCATATACCCTACAGAACTCCACTTGAATAGAGCAAATTCTTCCGATACCGAGGCACCTTTCATGGATTTGAATGTATGTATATCTAATGGTACAGTTTCCACCAAAATTTATGATAAACGGGACGATTTTGATTTTGATATAGTCAATTTCCTTTTCTGGATGGCGATGTCCCCCGGCGTACCCCATATGGATTATACATATCTCAACTTATTAGATTCGCCAGAGCTTCTTCAAATCTTAATGACTTTTACTACCGTAATAAAGCCCTTACTGCCAAACTTCTTAGGCAGGGTCATCGTTATTTTAAACTTCGTAAGGCGTTTTCGTAATTTTATCGCAGACACAGTGCCTTGGTAGAAAAATATAGCGTCAATCTGAAAATACTTCTGCAACAAGGTATATCGGAACCAGAATTTTACGGTGACTTAGTGTACAGATTTATAAAAAAATGTAGGTAAATCTAACTTTTCGGAGGAATTCAGAAAACTAATTAACCGTTATAAAAGAATCCGTTATAGCCTGGATATTATGCGGCAGACTGCATGCCTAGTTGTCAACCCAATCATTGTTGATGGCTATGCTTCACTCTTTAATTGCACGACGGCGGTTCGAGCCTTAGACTCAATGACGGCCTCTTCGTAAAACTTTAACCAGTGGGTTGGGGCTTGACGTATGTCTTTGGCTTGGCCCGCCATGGTTCAATTATTGGTTTTCATTTACTCTAGCATACAGTAGAATTAGCCATTTGTTAGTGATTAATTTGATTTTTATGTTTTCGCTTTGATGCATTGACTGAGTTGGGAGCCTTTATGCGAACCGAATTTTTATGTATATCTGTATTAAGAGTAGCAGCATCGGGACCCAAGGTGGGGTTGGCTAGCTGTAAAAGTGCTTTAACCGCCCCCACCCCCGCTCCCAGGTGGTTTGCTCTACTGACCGTTCTAGGGCGGTGGTCCCGGTGTTAGTCTTACTCTTTGTTGCTTTGTGGTTTATTCTACGAGGCGATTTGTCTTACCTTGTGTCATTTTGTTCTTGTGTTTTTCAGTCCTCATAGCATTGCGATTACCTCGCTTGGGGAAGAGAGAGCTAATCTTAGTGCTTTTCGTACGTTTGTTCGAGTTGTGCTTGCTTGGATTTGTCGGTTTTCTCTTCCTCTTGGTTTTCTCTTACTCTTGGTGTCTGGGAAGGGCTGCGGTTTGTGATTGTGGCTCTCCCTGGACTTTCCTCTTACCATTTTTTTTTATAATAATATCATGTTTTATAGAAATTCCTGTATTTAATGCAAAAAGTGTAGACGCTGATCAGACACCGCGTTCTGCGGCGTCTGATCTGTGTCTACACTGTTTTGGAATGTCCTTTTAATGGACGCTAGGCTTAAATGGGTTAATAGGGATGAGGAGCCTGGTTACTTTTCCATAGGCTTCCACTATAGCATTTGGCTAAATTCTGACCCTCTCAATTTTCCTAGACTTCCAAAGTGGTCTCAAAATACGGTTAGCCTTAGACTGACAAAATATATCACAAAAAATGAAGGGTCTATCAGCATGTTTTGACACTTTTTTGTCGTTAAACACATGCACCTTCATTTTAGTGGAAAATAAACATAAGAAAAAAGTTTACAACTGGCAATTATTAGGACTGCAATATTTTTGTGTGTGTAAAACTGATATAAATTCATACAGTTTCATCTATTATTATCCAATCAGAGTCAAGCTTTATATCAAATATAGCTCTTGACAACCGTATTCGTTTTGCTGATTCAAAACCTTATCGCCCTAATCGGTATCCTGATAATGTTTCCAGTTCTTTCATGAGCATACATCCAGAATCAATATTATACTGCATCGTCTGTGCAGAATCCCCTTTCTACTGATAGCTTCAAAAACCACGTTGTCTCAGATCAAATTTACTCGTTTTCAACTGCTATCTGCTGTTGTTGGTTCTCATGTTTTCGCAATACACTTTTTATAAGACTAGCATTGTGATCACCTTGTTGCCGGGTAAGAGGAAGCTGGTTGCTTCGCTTCTGTGGTTTGTGGCTTGTGTACTGCGTGTCTTGGTATGTTTGCTCTCTTATTGATAGGAGTTCGACTAATGGATTGAAAGAAATGTAAGAAAAAATATATGTCATAGTTTTCAGGCCTTGTTTTTGTTTAATCTGTACGTTTCTTAACAACATGTTATGGCTTTGTAAATTAAGCAATGGTAGAGATATTTAATTGCTAAAGATATTTAATTGCTAAAATGAAAGGTGATGTGATGAAAAAAAATGATAAAGCGAAAGATGCAAAAGAAGTGATATTTATTTGTAATAATATCTTCCGATTCGACAGCCACTCCATGGATTTATATTTCAGTATATATAAATAACGAAAAGAAATTGTCGTGCTAAGCTACGGCGGGGACCCCACCCATACCGAATGTTACATAGAGCGGGTCGCGACATGACTAGGAAATTGTCAAAGTTTCGGGTTTGGAGTGAACTTCGTTTTAAGCACCTCTATAATAATATTGAAAAAAAATATGCAAAACATTATCTGGTAGTCTTCGTCGCATATTTTCGTTTCTTGTTTTCCTATAATGTCACACATTCTTCAAACACTATGTTAATCCGTATAGTGGAGTTATCTTGGAAAATGCCTAGAGGTGTACAAGTAGTTGTTATAGGCATTTAGGTTCTAAATCTAACATTACTTCAAGTGTGAATGATACATAGTTCTCTGTAATTAATCCATTTTTGTCTAGAATCCCACAAAAGGGTAATTGCCAAACAGTGCAAACCCATATCAGAACGCGGTGTCTGATCAGGGTCTACTCTGTTTACATTAAATACAGGAATTTCTATAAAACACTATATAAACACTAACCAGACACCCTGCTATTGGAAATAGACTGGTCCAAAGGGTTGTGGTAGAAGAGTCCATTCGACATTAATAGGTTAACATTTGGATCTGGACCGAAATTCTATTAATATCATTGATGTGCTGTGTTCGATGGCATAGACACTGTCAGCGTTCTTCCCATTACGAAAACTCGCCTATTCAAATATATAGACAATTTCACCTCCAACAACTGAAAATTTTCAGATAAAAAACTCTGATATTTTTCATATTTCTGCTCTAAACATAGATTTGGGTATTCGTTAGAACCGCCTCACCGAGTACCCACAATCTATGTTTTTGAGCATAAATAAGAAAAATAATATAAACCCATGTTAACCCCAGTTGAACCCGCCGTGGTTCAACTATTGGTGTTCATTTACTCTGGCATACAGTAGAATTAGCCATGAGTACTCGTCTTTGTTTATTATAGTAATTAATTTGATTTTTATGTTTTTGCTTTGATGCATTGACTGAGTTGGGAGCCTTTATGCTAACCGAATTTTTATGTGTTTCTGTATTAATAGCATCGGGACCCAGGGTGAAGTTAGCTAGCTGTAAAAGTGCTTTAAAGCCCCCGGTGGTTTACTCTACAGATCGTTCTAAGGCGGTGGTCCCGGTGTTAGTCTTACTCTTTGTTGCTTTGTGGTTTATTCTACGAGGCGATTTGTTGTATGTCTTTCCGTGTGTCATTTTGTTCTTGTGTTTTTCAGTCCGTTTAGTATTGCGATTACCTCGCTTGGGGAAGAGAGAGCTAATCTTAGTGCTTTTCGCACGTTTGTTCGATTTGTGCTTGTTTGGATTTGTCGGTTTCCTCTTCCTCTTGGGATCTGGGAAGGGCTGAGTTTTGTGATTGTGGCACTCCCTGGACTTTTCTCTTACCTTTTTTTTACTATATAAAAGTCGGGTTTAAGGGGGTCAAAATTATATAGGCGTGTTTTCGAGATGGTTACTAGATATGATTTCAAATAAGTCGATCTGACACCCGAATTCACCCATTACATCTAACGAGTTTCTCACACATAAAACAAGGGAAACAACAAGTTAATACTCGTATAGCATAATCTATTAATTAATCTAATAAAAACAGCTTTTTTGGCACAAAAGCTGTTTTACGGCATATTATATTGAAAATTGTTATGGCAGCATCCATCTATTTGTTGATTTCAGCAGACGACATTTTGATATATTTTTAAATAGTTTTCTTAGCTATCCTAGAAAATAAGCTATGAGATCATTTGCATGAGATGTCAAAGCATATTTTCTGGGAAAAGTTAGTTTGTCGTCTGCTGGATTAGCCCAGGTGGGGGATATAAAAGGTTAAATAACACTCAGATCGTCAACAGAATCTAGAAGGAATGATTCCTGAGAGCAGTGACCTCTGTTTGCTTAGCATGTCTATCCCAATAAGGATTTTCAAAATTTCAGTGGGTTGAACTTCCATCTTTGGGAGCTGTCGTCTGCACACGGTTCCAGAGAAAGGCGATAGGTGTCTGTCATCAGTTGCAGACACTTACCTGACTGTTTGTGTACTATATGACCATTCTGAAAAAAGGAAAATCCTAAATCAGAAAAAAATTCATGACAATGAACGTCTGACCCCGCAATTCTCGATCGCTTCATGATAAAATAACTGCCGATCTTTTGAAATATTTTTGTTTTATTTTCCCATAAAAAGGATTTTAACATTTCATAAGAGGAACAACTCATATGCTGAATATGGAAACAATTCAGATTTAAGACCAAAAATATAAGTAGAGATACCCAGGAAATGCCACAGTCACGAAGCACAACCCTCCTTAGGCACTAAAAAAGTAGAGATGCGAGCAAAAACTGGCAAAACAAACGCTACATGAAATACAGACACACAACCACAGAAGAACTGCAACAGAGGCACCGCCTTGAAACGGACAGTTGGACTTTCAAAATCCCACAAACTTACAGAAATTGCTGTGCAGTACGGTTACTTTTTAACGGGCTTACTTACGTTTATTTTCCATTTTTGTGATATGTTCTCAGAGCAGTTTGACAAAACCACATTCACCGACGTTGCATCGTAATCCAGGCAGCCTTCCAGCATTCTAAGATCCCCGTTCTCTGTCGTTTTCCAAAGCTAAGAACAGAAATAAGTATTAATTTAAAGACCTCTTTTGATCATATCCAAAGAAGAATTTTCACTTACTGTGACAGTTTTAGTTCTCAATGAGAACCGAAACTGTCACAGTAAGTGAAAATTCTTCATTGGATAGATGATAATCGGAAATGCCAAAGTAAGTGCAAATTTTTCTTTGTATAGATGAGAATCAAAACTTCTTTGGATAGATGAGAAACGAAACTGTCACAGTAAGTGAAAATTCTTCCTTGGATAGACGAGAACCGAAACTGTCACAGTAAGTGAAATTCTTCTTTGGATAGATGAGAATCGAAACTGTCACAGTACTTGAAAATTCTTCTTTGGATAGATGAGAACCGAAACTGTCTCAGTAAATGAAAATGCTTCTTTGGATAGCTGAAAACCGAAACTGTCACAGTAAGTGAAAATTCCTCCTTGGATAGGTGAGAACCGGAACTGTCACAGTAAGTGAAAATTCTTCTTTGGATAGATGAGAACTGAAACTGTCACAGTAAGTGAAAGTTCTTCTTTGGATAGTTGAGAATCGAAACTGTCACAGTACTTGAAAATTCTTCTTTGGATAGATGAGAACCGAAACTGTCACAGTAAGTGAAAATTTTTCTTTGGATAGATGAGAACCGGAACTGTCACAGTTAGAGCAAATTCTTCTTTGGATATGATCAAAAGAACTCTTTTGATTAACTATGCTGATATGCTATCCTGATAAACCTATTCAGTAAATAGGAATGTTCCAAACATTAATGAACAAAACGAGGTACGCGACGAGGAAACCTACGAGTGGACATGCAACGTTAAGACGGCGTAGCATCAACGTCGATGCGTCATGATGTTGCATCGACGTTGAAGTGAGGTTGTCTTAGCGTCATGTGCCCTTTTGGTAAATCCCAGTGGGCACATGACGTTTACACACGTTGCATTTACGTCGATGTAACGTCATGATGTGACGTTTACGTTGCTGTGCGGTTGTCTACGCATGACGCGTTGCGTAAATGTCTCTGAAGAACGTCCAGAACCATTTGGGTAATTCCTTGAGGAATTGTATCATTAGCTGAATAATCTTAACTCATTAAAGACTGAATAAACTCGCCAACATTATATATTAGAAGAGTCCATTTTCGATTTTAGGTATGTCAGGCTATATGATATAGATATTCCTAAAGAAAAATGGTTGAACTATTTGCAGACAGTGGAGACCCTGATCATACGCCGCATTCTGCGGCGTATGATCTGGGGCTGCACTGTTTGCCAGTTATCCGTTTAGGGGTCGCCAGTCTTCAATGGGTTATCAGTTTGGTTTTATAAAAAGTTAAAATAAAACGGAGAGGAGGTACTACTGTGCGGATGGTAGAGGAGGGAGTTTGGAGGAAATCGGCGTAGTAAATAAAAATCTATGAAGTCTTAGTATATATGCAGAGGCTATAAAATATATAAGTGGTTCAGTTTCAATTAAATACTGTTAATTAGCCGGCGTCGGTGGCTCAGTTGGATGCGCCGTCCGACTGGAGATCAGGAGGTCGCGGGTTCAACTCAACCCCCGCTGAGGTCGGCAACATTCTTTCGTAGAGATTGATCATGAAATATTTTCTACGGTCATTCTCTCCCTTCCGCTGATTCAAGAAGGGCAGTTGTCAGTTTCTGGCGAAAGAATGTGCACAATATTGGTTAACAGCTTAGAGGACTAAACCTGCCCAGTAAACGTATGGTTAGGTAACCTGATCGCGCTCGACATAACCCCATTTGGTTTGACTGGGCCGTAAAACCTCAAAACAAACAATAATACTGTTAATGTAATTTTACCGAATATGATCGGTACAGTCGGACTCCAATGGCTCGAATATCTTTTGTCCATGGATACTTGGTCTATACATAGGTTGTTAAAGCCACGGTAAACGAGCCCTCGGTGTTTCAGTCAATGAAGTGTTACTGGATAATGTATTGTGCCGCAATTTTAACGACGTAACATTCATACATTGTGATGTTAATTAATGTATGTTAGTTAGTTATTATATGGTTAAATATAAGCGTCAGTGAAAATCCAAATGACAAAGAAATGAGAAGTAAAATTTTATTATTTTGTTTTAAATCGTAACGAACTTCATATCGTAACGAACTTCATTCGTCCGCGCAGTCTGATCAGGGCCTTTACTGTCCGCTAATAGAATCATTGGATGCTAAAGAATGTATGAATGGACAGCAAAGGCCTGATTGATAATTTGCGTATGCGCAGGATGATCTGAATGCACATTTTCGAACGTTCTATTTCACTTGACGCAGCCCATATAATCTTGTTCCTCGGAAAATTTTGATATGAATATCACAGAAAAAATGCGTATTTATTTCTATTTCAACGTCAGTTAAAATATCTCGATCATTATGGCACTTTTTCTTAGGATCGGTATGTTATAGTAACGTTTGGTATCAACTTGGTCGTCTTGTAAAGCTTGATATATTTTTTGTTTAGATTTTAACTACAGATATCATTTATTTTCATTTTGATGATATTGCACTAGACGGCGGAATTGCAAAACATCTCAATTCTTCACTGAATAGGTTCATTAGGATACAATATCACATTAATCCAAGGATTTCGTTTTCATATTCCAAGAAACATTTCCACTTATTGAGACAGTTCTGGGTCTCATCGAGAACCATCGTCAGATTGATGACGGTTCTCAAAGACTGCCACAGCAAGTGAATATTTCTTTTCTTGGGATATGAAAAACGAATTCCTTGGATTAATGTCAATTCTTAATATTTTAATACATACATTTTAACATCTACTTCGTCAAAATATCGTCTTAAACGACTTAGCTAGAAAGAGTATCCCTAAAAGGGACGGACTAAGTGCGGCTTTAGCATATCGTTATTTTTGTTACGTTAATTAGTTGCCAGCAGTTTAGCTAATATTTTAATAAATCAGAAGCTGCATTATTTTTCGTTTAAAACTAAAGCTTTCCAGATATTTTTTCCAGTTTTAATTAACATTATGCTAAATCCAATACATTTCTAATTGGGCATAGTGTTATTTGCATGGGCACCGTGCAAGTAAGGTCAGCTGAAATTCCTTCCAATAGGGGAGATAATTATTAACTCCCCTAATTGTTAATTTGCGGCTTTCCCAGTTTAAAAATAGACTGTCACCCAACCGCCTTCCACGATTTCACTGTCTTCAGTGGATACCGTATAATTTAAAATGCAAACGAGCTACTAAATTTGTCTGAGCATATTTTGAAGTTTTGGAACCCATACATGGCTTTTATCACGACCAGAGCTTTACATGCATGTTTATAGCCCTGTTAAAACGAAATGTCATCACAGCATGAACTTTCATGCGCATTTTTTCTTCTGAAACATAAACACCAGTTTTCTTTATTAAATCTTCGGACATATGTATAAATAGCCTGACAGTGATCTTACCCAGAAATAAAACCAAACACACAACCATCATTGCTAAATCCCAGTCAGCATTCTACGTAAATCTATATCGGGCCGTCATCGGCCCGTCAGGGTAGCTGACGGGCCGATGACGGCCCGATGTAGATTTACGTAGAATGCTAGCTGGGATGTTATCAGTTAATAGAGCTGTTTACATAGTACAAAAATGCCGCTGCCAGCAGTCAATTAATGCAGGTCTCAAAGAAAGGTAAATGTCAAAAGCATGCCGTAAAACTAGGATACTTGCTTTCCACATAGGTTTTAACCCATTCAGGCATAGCCTCCCATAAAAGGGATATTGACAAACATTGTAAGAAGGACAGAAGACAAAACAAATGCTACAAACTCATCCACACTATATATTGGAAGAGTCCATTTTCGATGTTAGGTATGTCAGGCTATATAATATAGACCTTCCTAAAGAAAAATGGTTGAAAAAAAAAAGTAAGAGAAAAGTCCAGGGAGTGCCACAATCACAAACCGCAGTCCTTCCCAGACCCCAAGAGGAAGAGGAAACCGACAAATCTAAACAAGCACAAACCGAACAAACGTACGAAAAGCACTAAAATTAGCTCTCTCTTCCCGAAGCGAGGTAATCGCAATACTAAAAGGACTGAAAAACACAAGAACAAAATGACACACGGAAATACATACAACAAATCGCCTCGTAGAATAAACCACAAAGCAACAAGGAGTAAGACTAACACCGGTACCACCGCCTTAGAACGGTCGGTAGAGCAAACCACCGAGGGGTTTAAAGCACTTTTACAGCTAGCTAACTTCACCCTGGGTCCCGATGCTACTCTTGATAGAGATATACATAAAAATTCGGTTCGCATAAAGGCTCCCAACTCAGTCAATGCATCAAAGCGAAAACATAAAAATCAAATTAATCACTATAATAAACAAAGACGAGTACTCATGGCTAATTCTACTGTAAGCCAGAGTAAATGAAAACCAATAGTTGAACCACGGCGGGCCAAGCCAAAGACATATCGTCAAGCCCCAACCCACCGGTTAAAGTTTTACGAAGAGGCCGTCATTGAGTCTGAGGCCCGAACCGCCGTCGTGCAACTGAAGAGTGAAGCATAGCCATCAACAATGATTGGGTTCATTGTTGCATAGCCATCAACAATGAACTTTTTGCAAACAGTGGAGACCCTGATCAGACGCCGCGTTCTGCAGCGTCTGATCTGGGTCTGCACTGTTTGCCAGTTACCAGTTCAGGGGTCTCCAGTCTGGGTTAATTCTAATGCAGCACCAAATGACAAATACAGTAGAACCTCAATAATTCAAACTTCAATAATTCAAAATTCTCAATAATTCAAAATCATTTTGAAGTCTCGACTAAAATATATGTATGCAATTTAACCCTCAATTATTATTTTAACCCTCAATTATTCAAAGTCTAAATAATTCAAACAAAATTGTTTGGTCGCTTGGACTTTGAATTATCGAGGTTCCACAGTAGATGTTCGGTCGGCATAGGGGTCCGCTACCTCATCTGTGAAACATCATATTGAAACACATACATGTATAATCACAAACACTGTGATGAAACAATGCAAGGATTCAATGGCGATCTGAAACCTGAACCAGAACACACACAAAAAAAAAAAACAAAAAAAAAAAACAGAACCACGAGGGACCCAACCACGAACATTCATAATTAGGTGCCAAAGTCTAATCCCGCATTAAGGTAATGACTTCTACTTTGCGCATGCGCGGTAAAAATGCGCTTTAATCTCGTTATTGGTGCGAAGCAGTAAGAGCATTTAACAATAGCCTCCATAAGCGGATTTAACGACAGCCTCCATACATCCATTTAACGACAGCCTCTATACATGCATTTAACGACAGCCTCCATACACCCATTTAACGACAGCCTCTATACATGCATTTAACGACAGCCTCCATACACCCATTTAACGACAGCCTCTATACATGCATTTAACGACAGCCTCCATACACGCAGTTAACGACAGCCTCCATACACGCATTTAACGACAGCCTCCATACACGCATTTAACGACAGCCTCCATACACGCATTCAAACGACAGCCTCTATTAACAGCTGCTACGATCACAAACAACCATTAAGTAGGGTTCCTTTGGAAATACAGAACAAATAAAAATCAATAGAAGAGGCCCTGGTTTATTGAGTATCGAACAGTTGTTACATTCTGAAGTATTTGTTGACGACTCCAATCAAGGCTACTATATGTTAATAGTGCCAAAACGTGAGAAAACGTACTTTCTGAAATGAGCGCCCGACAAGACTCGAATTAGCCTGCGTATCCGAGTAGTCTGATCAGAGTCTCCGTTGTCCGCATGAAGAAATTTTGCATTCTTGGCTATCCAAAATACACCCAGTAAAGAGTCTGATCAGACTGCGCGAATGCGCAGGCTGATCTGAATCTTCGCTACGCACATATGTCCAAAAGTACGTTTTCTGTCAGTGAGGCTCTATAAGATATATCTGAACCACGCTGAATGAAAAAGAGTTTTCAGTATATAGGGGAACAGACAAGGTTCATATCTGCCTGCGCATCCGGGGATTTACATGGGCACGTAGGGCCGGCCTCGGTGGCTCATTTGGATGCGCCGTCCGACTGTAGACCAGGGGGTCGCGGGTTCAACTCCCGCCGAGGTCGGCAACATTCTTTCGTGGAGATTGATCATGAAATATTTTCTACGGTCATTCTCTCCCTTCCGCTGATCCAAGAAGGGCAGTTGTCAGTTTCTGGCGAAAGAATGTGCACAATACTGGTTAACCGCTTAGAGGACTAAGCCTGCCCAGTAAACGTGTGGTTAGCTAAACTGACCGCGCTCGACATGACCCCATTGGGTTGACTGGGCCGTAAAACCTCAAACAAAATACGAACATGGTTGAAGATACCCATGAAATGCCACAATCAAGAAGCTCAGCCCTCCCACGGCACCAAAAGAAAGAGAGATGAGGAACAGATAATAGCAAAATAAACGCTACATATCAAACCACAAACGCATAAACAAAGAAGAACTGCAACAGATGAATTTCCTTGAAACAAACTGGGGGACCTAAACCCATCAGTCGTTAGACAATGGAACAACCTACCAGCTTCTACACGCAACACATCTTCGGTTGAAGCATTCAAACAATCCTTAAACACGTATGCCTACAGCAAACCCACTTTCTACTGCACCGGAGAGCGAATTGGGCAAGTTTACCATACACGGCAGGCCCTCGAATTATTACTAGTGCCACAAGAATATTATTGATAGGCCGTCGTGCAGCTGTGGACAAATTGAAACACACTTGCATTTCCTTTTAGAATGTAACCAATATAATGAACTGAGACAAGTCATGTTGGATGAGGTGTCACGTTATTGGCCGCCGTATATGGGTATAGCGCACGGAATGGCCAAGGCAATGACCTCATATGCAAGACTTCAAATATACAAATGTACGTTGCAAGAACCAACCGTTTTAGAACTTCTAACTACCATATTTAAAGGTTCATTGTACAAACATCTGCAGTTAGATCATATTACTAGTGTCTTAAATATTATTAAAATGATTTTGGGTTCCCCCTAAATCTAACTTATTTCCTTTCTTTGTCCTGGCTTGATCTTCTCAACCTTTCTCTTCTGCACTTTTTTTATCTTATACCCTAAACTTTTTCACCTTTTCTTATTGTGAATGATCCATTCTTCATGGAAAAGGGAATGTATATCTTATTTATGTACGTGTGATTATTATTACAGTATGATCTACTTTTATTATGATTTGATGGAACAAGAATTCATATAAGCCGCAAGACGTTTTTCCGAATCCAATTTGTATATTGATGTTTACTATTATATGCCACTAATTATGTACGGATATACAAATAAAATACGTCTAAACTAAACCCTCACCCTTAATTCTAATGTTGCTTCAAATTACAAAGACATCACGAAAACATGCCTATATAATTTTGATCCCCTTTAATCCCACTTTTATATAGTAAAACTGGGATTTACGGGGGTATACATTATTTTTCTTATTCTGCTTAAACCACAGATTGTGGGTACTCGTTAGAACCGCCTCGCTGAGGCGGCTCTAACGAGTACCCACAATCTATGTTTTGAGCAGAAATATGAAAAATATCAGATTTTTTTTATCTGAAAATTTTCAGTTTTTGGAGGTGAAACTTTCTATACATTTAAATAGGTATGTTTTCGTAATGATATGTTTGGTCCGCATAGGTGTCCTCTACCTCATCTGTGAAACATCACAATGAACGTATAGAACCAAAACAAAACGCTGTGATGAAACTAAGTGGCGAAGCCAGACTATGCTTAACCCTTGTCCTGCTGAACCCGGATATACCCTATCTTTGCAAACAGTGTAGATCCAGATCAGTCGGCTTCTGAAGAAGCCAACTGATCTGGATCTGCACTGTTTGTCATTAAGTATTTGAATTTGTTGGAACAACTTGGATCAAGTAATCTGATTGGCTGAAAATTAGAAGTAGGCGTGGCATCTTAATTTATTCAGCAGGACAAGGGTTAAGAGAAAAAAACAACTGATATTTCTTGGAAAGATATCTATGCACACAAGAGATCAAAGTCGTCGAATCATACACGCTCTACTGACCCCAAGCGTCTGAAGATTTACTGCGTTGGTATATTCTCGAGTATCCAGTTTATTCGTTAGCGGACAGCGAAAAGCCTTATCAGTATGCACATATGCGAAGTTACTTCTTCCCTTGGCGCGGCCCATAATCATCATATGATGCACAGCGCACGAAAAAGGGCCCTTATGCAATTTGCGGACGACGCAGGCCCTGATCAGCTTGCGCGTTCGCGCAGGCTGATCGGGGCCTACGTTGCCCGCTAACAGAATCAATGGACACTGTAGTATATGTGGACGAACAGAGAATATCCAGATCAGATTGTATGGATGGGCACGCTTATCTTGACCTTCGCTGTTCGCATATGACATAAGGGCGTGTTTCTCTCGTTGCGCATGATATGTTTGTATGTATGTTTGTTTGCTTTTGTTTAAAAAAACTACATTTATTTGACAGCTGCTTGATTTTTATTATTTCTATACCAATCAAAACAACACCTGGGATCAGTTTCACAAAACCTTGTTTTTACGTCGTACCTAGAGTTACGTGTATTTGAGTCCTGATTATTGATAGTAAAAGATAGAAATAAGAAAAGGAAACGAAAAAAAAACAAAACAAAAAAAGATATATATATAAATGTAGAAGAACATTATGCGCAATATATACAATAAAACCTCAATGACTCGAACAGCTTTGGGACCATGGCAATGTATTCGAGACATTGGTAGTTCGAGCCACTGAGGGTTAATCATGGCGCAAGGTCAATGGTGATTATATAGGGGAGTCTTTTTTTAATCTTCTATACAATAATGATATGTTGAGTGTATTCATTAGAATTGACTCGATAAGGCGATTGTAATGAGTACACATAACATACAATTTCATGATAAAATAAGAAAATTTCCCTAAATATCTGTTTTCTTAAGCTATCGGAAGAATTTCGTATGAATTCAAAAATGAGTTCGAATTAGCCATGAAAAACCAGCCATCGGTGTTCGAGGTGTGTGTCGACTGTATTAGCGGTGATTATTGATAGTAAAAGAGTCCTGATTATTGACAATAAACGAAAGAAATAAGAAGAAATGAAACAACATTAAAATGAAAAAAACATAGAAGACCCTTATGCGCAACATAAACAGTAAAACGTCAATGACTCGAACACGGATGGTTCGTTTATTATGGCTGAATCGAACTCGTTTCTATGTCCCTAGGAAAATCTACCAATAGCTCAAGGAAACAAAGACTTAGGGATATTTCATGGAATTTTCCTATTCTTTCATAAATGTATGTTGTTTGTATTCATCAGAATCGCCTCATCGAGGCAACTCTAATGAGTTCTATCAAAACATACATTATTTAATATATAGAAAATCGAACATATATTACCTTAATGCAAGTTTTAAATACACTTTAAGAAAAGCTACTTACCTGGGCGCCTTTCAGTCTATGACAAGGCATCGCTTCCACAGGAATTCCATTGGGCGTAAACTGTCTGCTGTCAAGACACCGTGGACCCAATGCTGTTTCCATTTCAATCTGCATATTATAACATCCTTGTCACGGCTATGCAACATTCAATATGCTTGTACCGGGCCCACAGAATTGCTGCCGTCACGAGATGTGTAGTGCCCGGCCCCAGAACGAGCATAGTCCGTGGAAATTGCGTTCGCGAGACATCAGTGAAAAGGCGAAACAAAATAGTGCAAGAAATAAGGCGAAAGGTAGCAAATGTTTTCACTTTGCAATAATAGCGATCGAACATGTTTTTTCAATGCATTAACATTCACCAGGTCCCTTGGGAGGTGTTGAAAACCGCGGCCTCCGGCCTCGGTTTTCAACACCTCCCTCGGGTCCTGGCGAATGTTAATGCATGAAAAAACATGTTTGATCCATACATTTATACATTTTGTAGTATCCACTGATTTTGTTAGCGGATAATAAAGGCCCTGATCAGACTGCACGTATGCGCAGGCTGATCTAGGCCTTCGCTTACGCATATGCTAGAAGACACGTTTTCGCATGGCGCGGCTCAGACATATATGTATTATCCATCAAGGCGCTAAGCAAAATTGTACAGAAGACATTAAAATATTTTCATTTATATTTTTTTTTCAGGACAATAAGACATGTAAATCGTCTCATGAAATGTAGTCTTATTTGCTCTGAAAAAAAAATAAATAAAATAAAAAATTAAAATATACAAGAGGACCACGGTGGTCCTTAACGCATACCTGTGCGAAAAAGTGGGTCAAGGTCACTCAATGTCTATAACATTTATTAATCTAGAGGACATTGCTCTTAACATATCCATGTCTCTCTCATCTGCAAGTGTAAGGAAGTTACAGTTAAAACCAACGGAGCTATGCAGCAAATCAAACAAACGTATGAAGAGCACTAAGATTATCTCTCTACTCCCCAAGCAAAGTAATCGCAATGCTCAAGGACTGAAAAACATAAGAATAAACTAACACAAGGCAAGACTTAAAACAAATCGCCTCCTATAATAAACCACAAAACAACAAAGAGTAAGACTAACACAGGGACTACAGCCTTAGAACGGTCAGCAGAATAAACCACCTGGGGTGACGGGGGTTAAAGCACTTTTACAGCCGACTAAAACTACAGAAGGAGTTGGCCGGAAATGAAGTCTTGTGTCAACTATCTTTTAAGAGTAATAACAAAAATTTGGTGTATTTTAACCTCGAAATAAATGACTACCAAAATTTGGTGTACTGTAACCTAGAAACACCAAGTTTCCTCAACCCCGTTCAATGAAAACGGTATGAAGAGTTATCCAGAAACCAAATCATGTCTAAAATTTTTTTAAAAAATAGTGATAACTCTATCAAAATATAGTGTACTGTACCCTTGAAATATAAAGCGCATTATAACCTCATGGTCTACTTGTTCACCAAGTTTCAACCCGATTCGATGAAAACTGTAGACGGAGTTCGCCTGAAATGAAGTCATATCTGAATACTCTTTAAATAGTAATGACTCTATCAAAATTTGGTGTACTGTAACCGCAAAACATATTACATTGTATCACCTCATAGCTTAACTGTCCAACCTCACTGGATGAAAGCTAGGAGCTATCTGGTAATGAAGTCAAGTCTGATAAATCTGTAACAAATAGTGATAACGTCTATCAAAATTTCTTGTAATACGCTATATATCCTCATGATCGAATTATATCCCCCGAAATTCAACCAGATCTGTTATGTAAGGTTCAGGAAGATCTGATCAAAACTGAACAGTTATCGCTAATGAGAAGGTAAAAAAACGACTGGTGTAACTCTAAAATAAACAATCTGATCTGGACAGTTTTCGAATTCATCCAAGACTTCAGCCAGGTCCACCTTATCTGCAAGTTTAAGGATGATCTGATCAAAACTGAACGAGTTATGCTGATGATAAAGTCAAATATAGGTTTTTTCAAACAATCACGGGGATGTAACTCTTAAAACAAACGATCCTATCTGTCCAGGTTTCAAACTTATCCGAGATTTCACCCTTGTCCACCTTATCTGCCAGTTTCAGGGAGATCCGATCAAAACTGGATGAGTTATGCTGATGACAAAGTCAAACAGAGGCTTTTTCAGCAAATCTAAGGGACGTAACTCTAAGAATAATTATCTGATCTGGCCAATTTTCGATAATTGTCCGAGATTGTATCCCTGTCCACATTCTCTGCAAGTTTCAAGAACAATCGATCAAAACTGAAGGAGTTATGATGATGACAAACATTTGTCCATGGTAAGTCTATGGGACCTAGTGGTTTCCCGTGACAATCAAGACTTTCATTGAATTACCGTAAAAAGTATGTCATCGATGGCCCCCAGAGACGCTATAGATGAGAAATAATTGAGATCAGCTTGCAGACTTCGGAGATATAATTGATCAAAGATGCTGACAGATGGACGACGGACGGACAATGGACGACTGTCGGACAACAGACGACGGATGACCGACCATCCTAAAAGCTCCCCTGGAGCCTTCGGCCCAGGTCAGGTAAAATTCGTCTGCTGGTATTGTTAACGCTTTAAGAATTAACACGCGTACTAGCCTTAGTCCATAGGCCCAGAGTGGTCA